>CM056051.1:4406258-4463758 GCA_029574335.1 Rana kukunoris | reverse complement strand
CCAACACCGGCCTCAGCAACAACCAGCCCCAACACCGGCCTCAGCAACAACCAGCCCCAACACCGGCCTCAGCAACAACCAGCCCCAACACCGGCCTCAGCAACAACCAGCCCCAACACCGGCCTCAGCAACAACCAGCCCCAACACCGGCCTCAGCAACAACCACCCCCAACACCGACCTCAGCAACAACCACCCCCAACACTGGCCTCAGCAACAACCAGCCCCAACACTGGCCTCAGCAACAACCAGCCCCAACACTGGCCTCAGCAACAACCAGCCCCAACACTGGCCTCAGCAACAACCAGCCCCAACACTGGCCTCAGCAACAACCAGCCCCAACACTGGCCTCAGCAACAACCAGCCCCAACACTGGCCTCAGCAACAACCAGCCCCAACACTGGCCTCAGCAACAACCAGCCCCAACACTGGCCTCAGCAACAACCAGCCCCAACACTGGCCTCAGCAACAACCAGCCCCAACACTGGCCTCAGCAACAACCAGCCCCAACACTGGCCTCAGCAACAACCAGCCCCAACACTGGCGTCAGCAACAACCACCCCCAACACTGGCGTCAGCAACAACCACCCCCAACACTGGCGTCAGCAGCAACCACCCCCAACACTGGCCTCAGCGAGGGCAACAACCACCCCCAACACTGGCCTCAGCGAGGGCAACAACCACCCCCAACACTGGCCTCAGCGAGGGCAACAACCACCCCCAACACTGGCCTCAGCGAGGGCAACAACCACCCCCAACACTGGCCTCAGCAACAACCACCCCCAACACTGGCCTCAGCGAGGGCAACAACCACCCCCAACACTGGCCTCAGCGAGGGCAACAACCACCCCCAACACTGGCCTCAGCGAGGGCAACAACCACCCCCAACACTGGCCTCAGCGAGGGCAACAACCACCCCCAACACTGGCCTCAGCGAGGGCAACAACCACCCCCAACACTGGCGTCAGCGAGTGCAATAATAGTCCACAACAATGGCGTCATTGGGTGCAACAACCACCCCCCCCACCCCCCAACAATGGCGTCAGTGGGTGCAACAACCACCCCCAACACTGGCCTCAGCGAGGGCAACAACCACCCCCAACACTGGCCTCAGCAACAACCACCCCCAACACTGGCCTCAGCGAGGGCAACAACCACCCCCAACACTGCCCTCAGCGAGGGCAACAACCACCCCCAACACTGGCCTCAGCGAGGGCAACAACCACCCCCAACACTGGCCTCAGCGAGGGCAACAACCACCCCCAACACTGGCCTCAGCGAGGGCAACAACCACCCCCAACACTGGCGTCAGCGAGTGCAATAATAGTCCACAACAATGGCGTCATTGGGTGCAACAACCACCCCCCCCACCCCCCAACAATGGCGTCAGTGGGTGCAACAAACCCCCCCCAACACTGGCCTCAGCGAGGGCAACAACCACCCCCAACACTGGCCTCAGCAACAACCACCCCCAACACTGGCCTCAGCGAGGGCAACAACCACCCCCAACACTGCCCTCAGCGAGGGCAACAACCACCCCCAACACTGGCCTCAGCGAGGGCAACAACCACCCCCAACACTGGCCTCAGCGAGGGCAACAACCACCCCCAACACTGGCCTCAGCGAGGGCAACAACCACCCCCAACACTGGCGTCAGCGAGTGCAATAATAGTCCACAACAATGGCGTCATTGGGTGCAACAACCACCCCCCCCACCCCCCCAACAATGGCGTCAGTGGGTGCAACAACCACCCCCCCCCCCCCCCCAACAATGGTGTCAGTTGGTGCAACAACCCCCCCCCCCCCCCCCCCCCCAACACCCGGCTCTCCTCTGCCACTCTGCTTTCTTTATGGTGCTTAATAGCCTGCGGCCACACACAGCTACCTGGGTGGGGGGGGGGGGTGCAAGTGGACACTGAGTGGGACAACAAGGGCCGTAGGACATTGCACCAGCGATCAGTGGATCATGGGTGCAACGTCAGGCTCCTGTACACACCAACATGCAATACAAGTCAATGCGGAACTAATTATCTTCGTTTCCATTGACTTCTATGGGGAAACTCGCTTTGATATGCAAGTGCTTTGGATTACGAGCGTTCTCCTGGAACGGATTATACTCGTAATCCGAGGTTCCGCTGTATTTCTACGGAAAAAACGTTTTAGCATTAGAACCACTGGACGAAAAAAATAAAAGATAAAACACATTTTCCTGGCTTGCTGTACACAATAAGACGATATTTCTGCCGGGGACACACCAGCACTGCAATCTACGGACATACATTTCACAATCCCGCTCACCTTATCTTTGCTCGCCAGCTGCAGCGTCTTCACGCTCTCTTCATATTCACGCTTCTGATCGGCTAGCTGTTTGGTACACTGCAGACTAAATGTGAACACCAGAAGATTAGTGGATTCAGCGCAGCACAAAAAAAACGCGCCGAACGCAAAAACAGCCGATAAAAGATAAAATTCCGACCTCTCTTCCTTCTGCGATTTCTGCAGCGCGGTGTAATTGTTCTTGTACTCGTGCAGCTGATCCTCCTGTCGCAGAAATTCCTGACGCAGTTCATTTAATTGTTCTGCAAAAAAACAAATACAGGATGACTTTTCAGTGGTGGAGGCCAACATAGCTAGCACTGTATTTATAGCACTATATATATATATATATATATATATATATATATATATATATATAATATATCTCGGTATACAGCACGGTGTATATATATATGTATACATATATATTTTAGGGTTGTACCGATACTACTAGTATCGGTACCGAGTATTTGCACGAGTACTTGTACTCGCGCAAATACTCCCGATACCTAAATAGAATACTTCCCCCCGCCGCCGAATCGAAAGCCGCCGCAAGGGGTTAAACGCAGTGCGGGAACATCACATCATTCATTTGAATAGCTGTAGTGTTTCCGCGCGTATAGACACTCTCCCTTGCTCGGGATTGGATGGGTGATCGTGATCTGTCCAATCCCGAGCAAGGGGGGAGTGTCTATACGCACGGGCTATTCAAATGAATCCTGTGATTTTCTCCATGCGGCTTTCGGCGGCAAAGGTATGGGACTATGGGGGAAATGGCTGAAGGGACATTGGACATGGCTGCATATGTGAGGGACATGGCTAGAGGGACATGGCTGAACGGACATGGCTGCATATGTGAGGGACATGGCTAGAGGGACATGGCTGCATATGTGGGGGACATGGCTGCATATGTGAGGGACATGGCTGCATATGTGAGGGACATGGCTAGAGGGACATGGCTGAAGGGACATGGCTGCATATGTGAGGGACATGGCTGAACGGACATGGCTGCATATGTGAGGGACATGGCTAGAGGGACATGGCTGAACGGACATTGCTGCATATGTGAGGGAAATGGCTGCATATGTGGGGGACATGGCTGGAGGGACATGGCTGCATATGTGGGGGACATGGCTGGGGGGAGATGGCTGCATATGTGAGGGACATGGCTGCATATGTGGGGGACATGGCTGGAGGGACATGGCTGCATATGTGGGGGACATGGCTGGAGGGACATGGCTACATATGTGGGGGACATGGCTGGAGGGACATGGCTGCATATGTGGGGGACATGGCTGGAGGGACATGGCTGCATATGTGAGGGACATGGCTGAAGGGACGTGGCTCCATATGTGGGGGGACATGTAAAAAAAAAAAGTAATCGGTATTCGGTATCGGCGACGACTCGAAAAAAAAGTATTGGTACTTGGTCCTAAAAAAGTGGTATCGGGACAACGCTAATATATATATATATATATATATCTGTATATCGCTCTGTATATATCGCGTATAGCACTGTATATCGCTCTGTATAAATCGTATATCGCTGCTGTACATCTGCATATAAAAATAAAATACAAATTCCAGTCTATCGCACAAACCAATTAATATACTTATTGGTATTTTTTTTACCAAATGTAGCAGAATACATTTTGCTCCCGAGCTAGGCCGAAGCCGCGGCCTTTCCTAATGTTATGGCCGCGGATCACAGTGTGTGCCGATCCCAAGGGGGTGATCCGTTGCACCACTACTATTGAAGTGCAATGTGAATCCATGGTGCCCCCCCTCCCCCCATGGCTTCCAATACCATCTCTATGCCGACAAAACCCAAATCTCTCTCTCCCTCTCTCTCTACTACTTCAGTCTCCTCCGGTACCACTCATTTACTAATCAGACATTTTATCCTGGATGACTTCCTCAAACTCAAAAATATATTTTCTGATGGCGCAAGGGGAGATGGATAATAGAACTACCTTGGCAAGTGATCTAAATATCAGAATAAATGTTCGTGAAAAAGAAAATATATAATGAGTTCATGAGTCCATAAGAAATCCAAGTTAGCACTTTAGCGGCAGCAATCCCAGAAGAGCAGAAGCATACTCTGTACAAAGGTAGACAAAAAGAAACAAGGATGCGCCCAATCTAAGTGCAATAACGCATTTAATCGATATAATGAAATACAATAGGAGAACGGCCAAATGGCTACTCACACATTAAAAGTGGATATTGGGCATGTATAAGACCATGGATGTAGTCATCATCCGGTGTATGAGGGGTGTCCGCTCCTGGTGGTGAGGTGCTGTAGATGGGAACCAGTGAGTGGGACAGCCTGGAGGAACTTGTTGGGAGCGCCGTGTACGACGGCGTGCGTCTCACGATGGAGCGCAAACACAAGCCAGTCTCACCGGAAGTGACGTGACGTGGCGGGCTCAAAACGAGGGAACCAATAGGATAACGCGTTTCACAGTCCAGCTGCTTCTTCAGATCCATAGACGTCCAATCGGGGAGGACGTCTTATATATCGGTGCCTATCTAGTTCAGAGGTTAACCATTGCATACACAGCATATGAAAAGAATCCAAACAATACAGAACTAAGAGGGATTTTAGCCTAATGTCATGTCATCATGTAAAAATATAAACAATATAAAGAATATGTATAAAAAAATATAGTAATAATGAGAAAATGATAAAGAATATGAGAAATATATATATATTAAAAAACATATACATACATATAAAAAATTATATATATATATATATATATGTGATGAGTAAATGATGACAATAAATGTATATATATATATATATATATATATATATATATATATATATATATATATATATATATATATATATATATATATATATATATATATATATATATATATATATATACACACATATGTATACCCACACACACATATATATATATAAGGTTGATGATAGGACAAAAATGAATAAGAAAATTAAATTAATATAAAAAAATAGATATGCATATGAAAATTAATTAATATAAAAAATTAATTAATATAAAAATAGATATAAATAAATATCAGTGTACAATCATATATTCAACAGAAAAAAGCATAATTATTTGTATAGGTAAATGTATAATAATTGACAATCTAAATACAAAAATAATTGAAAACTATAAATTATAAATTATATTTATGTTCAGGGGAATCAGTTTTTGAATAAAAATCCGTAAATAAAAAATAAATAAAAATAAAAATGAAGATAAAGATAAAAAAAATAAATAATAAATAATAAAAATAGTGATAATGATAATAATAATAATAGTAAGAATCCCTAGGTACCTCAATAAGTAGCTGGTAGCATTAAAAGTGGTAGTGACAGCGGATCAATAAATATAGGATCAAACATAATCATAATGAATAACATACGCCTGTATATTAAAAATATATATATACAAGATATACCCAATATACTTACAAAACAAATAAATCATAAAGGGTATCAGAAGTTCATATGCAAGAATAAATGGAATTAGTAATAAAAATTATTTTAAATAATGTTGAGTAGTTTTAAATGATGTTGTTAGTTTCTATCTCTTCATTTAGGCCAGCAGGTGACATAGAATTTAAAGAATAGATCCAGAAAGTTTCCGGTCTACATAATTGTTGGAATCTTTCTATGGCCGTAGGGGTCTCAGGGATGGCTTCAATGATCCATACCTGCAACAGACTAGGGTCTTTTTGATGGTGAATCTCAAAATGACGCGCAACACTATATTTGGGGTTGCATGCTTTAACCGCACGACGATGTTCCCCAAATCTAGTGCGCAAGGCTCTGATGGTTCTGCCTACATAAAGTAGTCCACAGGGACACGAGATACAATAAACTACATACGTTGTTGAACAGTTGTAGAAGGAATTTCTCAGGTAATAAACTA
Organism: Rana kukunoris; assembly: GCA_029574335.1. NCBI lineage: Eukaryota > Metazoa > Chordata > Amphibia > Anura > Ranidae > Rana > Rana kukunoris. The sequence goes on along the minus strand of CM056051.1, from coordinate 4,457,530 downwards.
GCTAGATTAAAACAGCTTACCCTTATCCCTTTAGTTGGAATGTTCCAATGCAAAAAGGCTGCTTGCCTCACTTGTGTTAATGTTACTCATGGTAAAAAGAGTTTCACAGCAAACAAAAAAACTTTTCACCTAAATTCCTTCTACAACTGTTCAACAACGTATGTAGTTTATTGTATCTCGTGTCCCTGTGGACTACTTTATGTAGGCAGAACCATCAGAGCCTTGCGCACTAGATTTGGGGAACATCGTCGTGCGGTTAAAGCATGCAACCCCAAATATAGTGTTGCGCGTCATTTTGAGATTCACCATCAAAAAGACCCTAGTCTGTTGCAGGTATGGATCATTGAAGCCATCCCTAAGACCCCTACGGCCATAGAAAGATTCCAACAATTATGTAGACCGGAAACTTTCTGGATCTATTCTTTAAATTCTATGTCGCCTGCTGGCCTAAATGAAGAGATAGAAACTAACAACATCATTTAAAACTACTCAACATTATTTAAAATAATTTTTATTACTAATTCCATTTATTCTTGCATATGAACTTCTGATACCCTTTATGATTTATTTGTTTTGTAAGTATATTGGGTATATCTTGTATATATATATTTTTAATATACAGGCGTATGTTATTCATTATGATTATGTTTGATCCTATATTTATTGATCCGCTGTCACTACCACTTTTAATGCTACCAGCCACTTATTGAGGTACCTAGGGATTCTTACTATTATTATTATTATCATTATCACTATTTTTATTTTTATTATTTATTATTTATTTTTTTTTATCTTTATCTTCATTTTTATTTTTATTTTTATTTATTTTTTATTTACGGATTTTTATTCAAAAACTGATTCCCCTGAACATAAATATAATTTATAATTTATAGTTTTCAATTATTGTCAATTATTATACATTTACCTATACAAATAATTATGCTTTTTTCTGTTGAATATATGATTGTACACTGATATTTATTTATATCTATTTTTATATTAATTAATTTTTTATATTAATTAATTTTCATATGCATATCTATTTTTTTATATTAATTTAATTTTCTTATTCATTTTTGTCCTATCATCAACTATATATATATATATATATATATATATATATATATATATATATATATATATATATATATATATATATATATATATATATATATATATATATATGTGTGTGTGGGTATACATATGTATATATATATATACACATTTATTGTCATCATTTACTCATCACATATATATATATAATTTTTTATATGTATGTATATGTTTTTTAATATATATATATTTCTCATATTCTTTATCATTTTCTCATTATTACTATATTTTTTTATACATATTCTTTATATTGTTTATATTTTTACATGATGACATGACATTAGGCTAAAATCCCTCTTAGTTCTGTATTGTTTGGATTCTTTTCATATGCTGTGTATGCAATGGTTAACCTCTGAACTAGATAGGCACCGATATATAAGACGTCCTCCCCGATTGGACGTCTATGGATCTGAAGAAGCAGCTGGACTGTGAAACGCGTTATCCTATTGGTTCCCTCGTTTTGAGCCCGCCACGTCACGTCACTTCCGGTGAGACTGGCTTGTGTTTGCGCTCCATCGTGAGACGCACGCCGTCGTACACGGCGCTCCCAACAAGTTCCTCCAGGCTGTCCCACTCGCTGGTTCCCATCTACAGCACCTCACCACCAGGAGCGGACACCCCTCATACACCGGATGATGACTACATCCATGGTCTTATACATGCCCAATATCCACTTTTAATGTGTGAGTAGCCATTTGGCCGTTCTCCTATTGTATTTCATTATATCGATTAAATGCGTTATTGCACTTAGATTGGGCGCATCCTTGTTTCTTTTTGTCTTCCTCAAACTCAACCTATCCAAACCTGAGCTCCTGATTTTTCCTCCCCCACATGCCCCTTCCCCCGATTTCTCTGTGAAGATCAATAGCACTACTATCAGCCCGTCCCGCATGCCAAGGTTCTAGGAGTCCTGGACTCGACGTCAAAACACTTTGCAAATCTTGCCGTCTCAACCTCCGCCACATCTCCCAAATACGCCCACATCTCCCAAATACGCCCACATCTCCCAAATACGCCCACATCTCCCAAATACGCCCACATCTCCCAAATACGCCCACATCTCCCAAATACGCCCACATCTCCCAAATACGCCCACATCTCCCAAATACCCCCACATCGCCCCGAAATACCCCCACATCGCCCCGAAATACCCCCACATCGCCCCGAAATACCCCACATCGCCCCGAAATACCCCACATCGCCCCGAAATACCCCACATCGCCCCGAAATACCCCCACATCGCCCCGAAATACCCCCACATCGCCCCGAAATACCCCCACATCGCCCCGAAATACCCCCACATCGCCCCGAAATACCCCCACATCTCCAACCAATGACACCACAAAGCTCCTAGTTCCCTCCCCGGTCCTCTCTCGCCTCCATTACTGCAACTCCCTCTTTACGGGATTACCTCTGCATACTCTATCCCCCCCTCAGTCCATCATGAATGGTGCTGCCAGACTCACCCACCTTACCAACCGCTCCGTCTCCGCTACTCCTCTCTGTCAATCCCTCCACTGGCTTCCCTTCACCCAACAAATTCAATTCTAAAAAACGTACTAGGGCTGCAACTAACGATTATTTTCATAATCAATTAGTTGGCCGATTATTGTTTCGATTATTCGACTAATCGGATAATCTTAAAAAAAAGTGTGATGTACAATTTAGTTAATATGTAAATAAATAAAAAAAAGGCAATTTATTCTTAAATACCCATACGCAGTGGTAAATGTAAATAACCAACTACAGTAATTGTAATGCCTTCTATTACCTCCACTTTCTCTGGGTTCAGATGCTGATCTTCCCCGCACAGAGTCTTTAAAGTGATTTCTTTTTTTTTTTAAACAAACTTGTTATACTTACCTGCTCTGTGTAATGGTTTTGCACAGAGCAGCCCAGATCCTCCTCTTCTGCGGTCCCTCACCGATGCTTCTGGCTCCTCCTGCCTTCAGAGAGCCCCAATAGCAAGCTGCAAAGTATAGTATAGAGCACCGGCTATAGCAAGGTAAAAAAAATCTTCTGCCTTTAGAACCACTCATGTCCTGCCCAGGACTACATGTCCCATGAGGCATTGCTCCTCACACTTTCACATTCACAAATTCTCAGGCACTTAGTGACATGTATGGATGGTGTACTGAGCTGTATGTGTGCTGTGCTGTATTTCCTGATATGTAAACAAATAATTCTATATGCAGGCTAACCAATCAACTGGCCGAACTATTTTCATAATCGATTAGTTGTTTCAGCCCTAAAACATACAAAGCCACCCACAACCCGGCCCCCACCTACATCAATAACCTAGTCTCAAATTACCGACCAAATCGTTCTCTTCGTTTCTCCCTATTGTGGGGTCCCCAGTATGGGATTTGTAAATTGAAAATCACCTCCCCTCATCGTCTTCTCCAGAGAGAATAAGTTCAGAGCTCGCAACCTTTCCTCATCACTAATATCCTCCAGACCCTTTATTGGCTTTGTTGCCCTTCTTTGTACTCTCTCCATTTCCACTACATCCTTCCTGAGGACTGGTGGCCAGAACTGGACGGCATACTCCAGGTGCGACCGGACCAGAGTCTTGTAGAGCGGGAGAATTATCATTTTATCTCTGGAGTTGATCTTCTTATTAAATGCCAATATTCTGTTTGCTTTGTTAGCAGCAGATTGGCATTGCTGAGCCCATCATCTACTAGGACCCCCAGGTCCTTTTCCATCCTAGATTCCCCCAGAGCTCCTCCCTCCCCCATACCTGAGCTTTTCCCTCCCATACCTGAGCCCCCCCCCCCCATTGCTGATCCTATTATCTACTAGGACCCCCAGGTCCTTCTCCATCCTAGATTGCCCCCAGAGCTCCTAGATTCCCCCCAGAGCTCCTCCCTCCCCCATACCTGAGCCTATCATCTACTAGGACCCTCAGGTCCTTTTCCATCCTATATTCCCCCAGAGCTCCTCCTCCATACCTGAGCCTATCTACCATGACCCTCAGGTCCTTTTCCATCCTATATTCCCCCAGAGCTCCTCCCTCCCACATACCTGAGCTCTTCCCTCTCATACCTGAGCTCCCCCCCCCCATTGCTGAGCCTATCATCTACTAGGACCCCCAGGTCCTTCTCCATCCTAGATTCCCCCCAGAGCTCCTCCCTCCCCCATACCTGAGCTCTTCCCTCCACCATCCCTGAGCCTATCATCTACTAGGAACCCCAGGTCCTTTTCCATCCTAGATTCCGCCCAGAGCTCCTCCCTCCCCATACCTGAGCTCCTCCCCCATACCTGAGCCTATCATCTACTAGGACCCCCAGGGTCCTTCTCCATCCTAGATTCCCCCCAGAGCTCCTCCCTCCCCCATACCCGAGCTCTTCCCTCCTCATACCTGAGCTCCTCCCTCCCCCATTGCTGAGCCTATCATCATCTACTAGGACCACCAGGTCATTTTCCATCCTAGATTCCCCCAGAGGTTCTCCCCCCAGTGTATAGATTGTATTCATATATTTTTTCCACCCAAATGCATTATTTTACATGTTTCTACAATAAACCTCATTTGCCATGTAGTTGCCACCCCATTCATTTGTTCAGATCTTCTTGCAAGGTTTCCACATCCTGCGGAGAAGTTATTGCCCTGCTTAGCTTAGCATCGTCTGCAAATACAGAGATTGAGCCGTTTACCCCTCTGCCAGAGCTTTTATAAACAAATTAAACAGGATTGGTCCCATCACAGAACCCTGGGGGACCCCACTACCCACCTCTGACCATTCAGAGTACTCCCCATTTATCACCACCCTCTGAACTCGCCCTTGTAGCCACTTTTTAATCCACATACTCGCCCCTATGGTCCATGCACCTCGCCCCTATGGTCCAGGCACCTCGCCCCTATGGTCCAGGCACCTCGCCCCTATGGTCCAGGCACCTCGCCCCTATGGTCCAGGCACCTCGCCCCTATGGTCCAGGCACCTCGCCCCTATGGTCCAGGCACACAGACCTTATTATGTACAGTAAACATTTATGGGGAACTGTGTTGAATGCTTTTGCAGAATCCAGATACACCACGTCTACGGGCCTTCCTTTATCTAGATGGCAGATCACGTCCTCACAGAAGGCTAATAGATTGGTTTGGCAAGAACGATTCTTCATGAATCCATGCCGATTACTGCTAATGATACCGTTCTCATTACTAAAATCTTGTATATAGTCCCTTATCATCCCCTCCAAGAGCTTACATACTATTGATGTTAGGCCGACTGGTCTGTAATTCCCAAGAATGTATTTTGGGCCCTTTTTGAATATTGGTGCTACATCTGCTTTTCTCCAATCAGCTGGTACCATTCCAGTCAGTAAAAATTTGGAACAATGGTCTGGCAATTACTTGACTGAGTTCCCCAAGTACCCTCGGGTGGAAGCCATCTGGTCCTGGCGATTTATTAATGTTAAGTTTCCCAAGTCTAATTGTGTCCTCTGTTAGCCATGGAGGCGATTCCTGTGATGTTTTAGGAGGATAGACACTTCAGTTTTGGTTACTGAAACCCCCCCCCCCCAAATTCCCTTGTAAAGACCGAGAAGAAAAAAACTCAATAACTTTGCCATCTCCCCATCCTTTGTAACCAAAAATCCTTCCTCATTCTTTATGGGGCCAATATGGTCCGTCCTCCCTATTTTACATACGCGTCAATGGATGTGATTGACAGCAGCGTGAGCCAATAACTGCGCTGCCATCAACCTATCCGATGTAGCAAATCAACGGCCAGACTCCATGGAGAAGAGGACGCCGGGGACACACACAGCAGGTGAACGGGATCAGGTAAGTAAAACAGGGGGGCCCGTCATTGCCAGGTGTATTTTCACCTTAATAGGATGCATTAAAGGTGTAAAAACATGAACCTTTACAGCCCCTTTAAAGAATTTTTTTTTTTTTGCTCTCCTCCGCTAGGTGTCTTTGTGTTCTATCTTAGCCGCCCCCATTGCAACCTTTACATTTCGTTTTGCATTCTTTATAAAGTTTGAATGTCGTCATTCTACGGCGGCAGGTCGGCTCTCCTGGGCGAGAGCCCGTCATACTACGTCGCACTTTCGACGGCCACTAGGGGGCGCGAGCGCCCCCCGGCGGCCCGCGCCCGGCGGGTACGATCGCCGCCGGGCACCCGCAATTGCTCATTACAGAGCGGGGACCGGGAGCTCTGTGTGTAAACACAAAGCTCTCGTTCCTGTCAGCGGGGAAACGCTGATCTTCTGTTCATACAATGTATGAACAAAAGATCAGCGATTTCCCCTAGTGAGGCCACACCCCCCCATACAGTTAGAACACACCCAGGAACACACTTAACCCCTTCCCTGCCCCCTAGTGTTAACCCCTTCACTGCCAATGGCATTTTTATAGTAATACAATGCATTTTTATAGCACTGATCGCTAAAAAAATGCCAATGGTCCCAAAAATGTGTCCGAAGTGTCCGCCATAATGTCGCAGTACTGAAAAAAAAAACGCTGATCGCCGCCATTACTAGTAAAAAAAAAAAAAATATTAATAAAAATGCCATAAAGCTACCCCCTATTTTGTAAACGCTATAACTTTTGCGCAAACCAATCAACAAACTGCGATTTTTGTTTACGAAAAATATGTAGAAGAATACGTATCGGCCTAAACTGAGGAAAAAAAAAATGTTTTTATTATATATTTTTGGGGGATATTTATTATAGCAAAGAGTAAGAAATATTGCATTTTTTTTTCAGAATTGTCGCTCTATTTTTGTTTATAGCGCAAAAAAAAAACAAAAAAAAAAAAAACGCAGAGATGATCAAATACCACCAAAAGAATGCTCTATTTGTGGGGGGAAAAAAAAGGACGCCAATTTTGTTTGGGAGCCACGTCGCACGACCGCGCAATTGTCAGTTAAAGCAACGCAGTGGCGGATCACAAAAAGTGCTCTGGTCAAGAAGGGGGTAAATCCTTCCGGGGCTGAAGTGGTTAACCTTGTATTTTTTTGAAGGCCTCTTTTGCTTTTATATGCATTTTTACATTGGAGTCCAAAAAAAATAAATAAAAAAATCTCAAAATTAAATATATAAATATATGTATTTTTGTGCGTGAACTCGAGAGAGGAGCTGGACTGCAGGAGTTGGGAGTAGGCAGACCCTCCCCCCGGAGGCAATCCACCATCTTTCTCCATGCCCCCGGGTGGCAATGGCAGGTGTGAGGGAGGACCTCCCACTCACCCCGCCCTACCTGCACCACTTGGGAGCCCAACGGGACCCCGACGGGGCAGAGGGACTCCCCCCTATGAGGAAGTGAGGGGGTCTATCAGCCAGCCCCGTAGGTCCTTCGCCTCTCTTTTTTAGGAGACCGCATTGCCAAAGTGCGTGCGTGTTAAACCGATTTCGTGTGCGTGTAAGTGTGGTGGTTTTTTGGGGGGGAACGGGCAGAGACCACCAAACTCATTTCACATGCAGCCGAGACCAGGATCCGAACCCTTAGCTGCAGAGGTGAACGGCTTGTCAGCGCAGTGCCAAACGCGTTGAGACACCACAGCTCCCTTACATACATACATACATTTTTATACTTACCAGAAATGGCTGTTGCTAGGCAGATCGTCCTAATCTGCCACTTCCCATTCCGCGGTGATCTTCTCCTCCTCGCGTTGCTTCCTGGGAAATGGGGCGCACCACCTTCTGGGACCTGTGTGTGTCCCAGAAGACAGCCGCCTATTCACAAAGCGCCGCGCGATTTCCGGACTTCCTTAGCGAGGATGGCGGCGCCGGCACACAATCTGAAGGACGGATCGCCTTGAGCGGTCGCCATTGCGGGCTCCCTGGACAGGCAAGTGTGCTTAATAAAAGTCAGCAGCTACAGTGTCTTACACAGCTGGACCTCTGCTTTAAGCCATCCAGGACCTTTGTTCTCTTTTAAATCTATTACCCAATGGGATGCATCGGCTAATGCCCTTATTTAATATGCTTTTAAAGGATCACTAAAAATCAGCTGAACAATCGCCATGATGATCATGTGACCAGCACTGAAGGCAGCCAAAAAAAGTGTAAATATTTCAGCCAATTACAGTTTATTGAGGTCTACTGGTAAGAGCGCCAACGCGGCTTTATAGAACAAATAACTGCTGACAGATTCGGCTTCCAGCGATAGTAATTCTAATTCCCGGGGAGAATCCACTCATTAATCTACCAGACTAGACGCCTTTCTTACAAAACTTCTCAAAAGAAGATTGTTTTTTGTTGCCATAGAAATCTGGCTGTCCCATAATAGCAAGTGATGATAAAAGAATGCAACTGGTTGCTAACGGAAACAAGAGCATTTTTTTTTTTTTTATATAATAGGGGCGGTAATACCCTGTGGATTCCATCACAGGAAGAGGCCGACAATGACCGATCTGTCCATGGCTATCCATATCCCCGGGTCCTCCGTGGTATTTTATCAGACTCCTCCAACTTGCCAACAGTGTAACGTCCTCCAAACCCCTCCTCCGCTCAGCGCCCTCCAAACCCCTCCTCCGCTTAGCGCCCTCCACCCATCTTTCCACTGGCCTCCACTCCGTATCCTCCATCCCTCCACTAGCCTCAGATCAGTGTCCTGGAACCGTCTTTGCCAATCCCTCAACGGGCCTCAGCTCATCAAAAATGTCCTATGCCCCTCGCCACCAATCCCTCCACTGGCCTCTGCTCAGTGTCCTCCCCTAACTGCCACCAACCCCTCCACTGCCCTCTGCTCAGTGTCCTCCCCTAACTGCCACCAATCCCTCCACTGCCCTCTGCTCAGTGTCCTCCACCAATCCCTCCACTGCCCTCTGCTCAGTGTCCTCCCCTAACTGCCACCAATCCCTCCACTGCCCTCTGCTCAGTGTCCTCCACCAATCTCTCCACTGCCCTCTGCTCAGTGTCCTCCCCTAACTGCCACCAATCCCTCCACTGCCCTCTGCTCAGTGTCCTCCACCAATCTCTCCACTGCCCTCTGCTCAGTGTCCTCCCCTAACTGCCACCAATTCCTCCACTGCCCTCTGCTCAGTGTCCTCCCCTAACTGCCACCAATCCCTCCATTGGCCTCTGCTCAGTGTCCTCCCCTAACCGCCACCAATCCCTCCACTGGCCTCTGCTCAGTGTCCACCCCTAACTGCCACCAATCCCTCCACTGCCCTCTGCTCAGTGTCCTCCCCTAACCGCCACCAATCCCTCCACTGGCCTCTGCTCAGTGTCCACCCCTAACTGCCACCAATCCCTCCACTGCCCTCTGCTCAGTGTCCTCCCCTAACTGCCACCAATCCCTCCACTGCCCTCTGCTCAGTGTCCTCCACCAATCCCTCCACTGCCCTCTGCTCAGTGTCCTCCCCTAACTGCCACCAATTCCTCCACTGCCCTCTGCTCAGTGTCCTCCCCTAACTGCCACCAATCCCTCCATTGGCCTCTGCTCAGTGTCCTCCCCTAACCGCCACCAATCCCTCCACTGGCCTCTGCTCAGTGTCCACCCCTAACTGCCACCAATCCCTCCACTGCCCTCTGCTCAGTGTCCTCCCCTAACTGCCACCAATCCCTCCACTGCCCTCTGCTCAGTGTCCTCCACCAATCTCTCCACTGCCCTCTGCTCAGTGTCCTCCCCCAACTGCCACCAATCCCTCCACTGCCCTCTGCTCAGTGTCCTCCCCTAACTGCCACCAATCCCTCCATTGGCCTCTGCTCAGTGTCCTCCCCTAACCGCCACCAATCCCTCCACTGGCCTCTGCTCAGTGTCCTCCACCAATCTCTCCACTGCCCTCTGCTCAGTGTCCTCCCCTAACTGCCACCAATCCCTCCATTGGCCTCTGCTCAGTGTCCTCCCCTAACCGCCACCAATCCCTCCACTGGCCTCTGCTCAGTGTCCTCCACCAATCTCTCCACTGCCCTCTGCTCAGTGTCCTCCACCAATCTCTCCACTGCCCTCTGCTCAGTGTCCTCCACCAACTGCCACCAATCCCTCCACTGCCCTCTACTCAGTGTCCTCCCCTAACTGCCACCAATCCCTCCACTGCCCTCTACTCAGTGTCCTCCCCTAACTGCCACCAATCCCTCCATTGGCCTCTGCTCAGTGTCCTCCCCTAACCGCCACCAATCCCTCCACTGCCCTCTGCTCAGTGTCCTCCACCAATCTCTCCACTGCCCTCTGCTCAGTGTCCTCCCCCAACTGCCACCAATCCCTCCACTGCCCTCTGCTCAGTGTCCTCCCCTAACTGCCACCAATCCCTCCACTGCCCTCTACTCAGTGTCCTCCCCTAACTGCCAACAATCCCTCCACTGCCCTCTGCTCAGTGTCCTCCCCTAACTGCCACCAATCCCTCCATTGGCCTCGGCTCAGTGTCCTCCACCAATCCCTCCATTGGCCTCTGCTCAGTGTCCTCCACCCTTCTCTGCCAACCCCTCAAGCTGCCTCTGCTCGGCCAACATCTAAAAACACTAATGTCCCGTACACGCGATCGAACAATTCCGATAACAAAACCGTGGATTCCCCCCCCCCCCCCGACAGAATGTTGGCTCAAACTTGTCTTGCATACACACGGTTACACAAATGTTTCCGGATATTCAGAACGTCAAGAACGCGGTGACGTACAACGAGCCGAGAAAAAGGAAGTTCAGTGCGGCTCTTCTGCCCGATTCCGAGCAAAACTTGTTGGTCAGAAAATTTGAGAACCAGCGCTCAAATTTTTGTCGTCGGAAATTTCGAACAGCAAACGTCCGATGGAGGCTACACAAGGACGGAATTAACGACAACAAGCTCCCATCGAACATTTGTTGTCGGAAATTCAGATCGTGTGTACGCGGCATGAGGCTTCATGCACACACCCACAAATAGCGCACAACGCGGCCTGATTTTCTCTGCTGGGAGCGACAGGTGTAGTGTACAGTCATTTCGAGCCCTTTTACACTGAGGCGGTAGCGGTAAAGCACTGCTAGTTTTAGCGGGGCTTTTGCGACACCAGCGATGGGGCACCATTCCTCCCACCGACACCAACAATGGGGCACCATTCCTCCCACCGACACCAACAATGGGGCACCATTCCTCCCACCGACACCAACAATGGGGCACCATTCCTCCCACCGACACCAACAATGGGGCACCATTCCTCCCACCGACACCAACAATGGGGAACTATTCCTCCCACCGACACCAACAATGGGGCACCATTCCTCCCACCGACACCAACGATGGGGCACCATTCCTCCCACTGACACCAACAGGGGGGCACTAAGGACAGTAAGCTGCCCCTTTCCTTAAAAAGTTTGGAGACCCCTGCTATATCAAACACTTGTGTAAAAATTTAAAAATGATGCTCACTCATATCCATAGTCTGGGATGAACAGGTATCCCCCCCCAAATTATTTGAACCAGGGCACAAAGCAAGGTCCATAAAGACACGGATGAGGGAGTTTGGGGTGGAGGAACTTGACTGGCCTGCACAGAGTCCTGACCTCAACCCAATAGAACACCTTTGGGATGAATTAGAGCGGAGACTGCGAACCAGGCCTTCTCCTCCAACATCAGTGCCTGACCTCACAAATGCTCTTCTGGAAGAATGGTCAAACATTTCCATAGACACCCTCCTAAACCTTGTGGACGGCCTTCCCAGAAGAGGTGAAGCTGTTATAGCTGCAAAGGGCGGGGCCAACTCAATATTGAACCCTACAGGACTAAGACTGGGGGGTCATTAATATGCGCGTGTAAAGGCAGGCGTCCCAATACTTTTGGCAATATAGTGCACGTTGGAAAATACTCACCTCTGTGACCCAGACCTTATGAATGGGGGGAAACAAGTCAGGGGGGGGGGCGGTGCTGGCCGAGACCACATTCATCTACAAATATACCGGGCTGGGGATCGACGCGTTTCATAAGGTTGGAGAATGTGTAACGTGAATAGCGCAGCAGCAATCTGCCGTACTGGAAGAGACGTATAGACCGAGGGTGGCGCCCGATCCGTCTGTACGCCCGCGCCGGATGGTGCCCGCGTTTGTCTTACCCTTTAAGCGGCTGATGTCCGCCATCTGTTGGGACACGTTGGACAGCAGCTTCTCCTGAAAACAAAGCAAAAATATGAAGACAATTAGGATCCGGTGACCGTTATCAAAACGACGCGTCATTCCAGCTGAACATCAATTCACTTATTAAAGATAAAAGAACCCAAATCATCCTACGGGAGATAATCACCCCCAACCACGTGCATTCCGCCGCCTGCGCGCCACGGAGAGCCAAAAGGTTCAAAAAAGGAGCCACAAATCCTGAATCCAAAACACAACAACTCACACCGATTGGTGGACTTCCCACCGCGGCGTCCAGTATTACCCAATAAGACAAAACACTATGCTTCCTTTTTGTCTATATGGAAACATTTGATATGACATTATTATTATTTTGTCCTAAATAAAAAGTATTAAAAAAAAAAAAAAAAAAAATGCGTGTATATATATATATATATTTTCTCACATGAAGTGAATTCATCAATTTTTACACACACACACACACACACACACACACACACTTGTATATAATTTTTATTTATTTTTTCATCTTTATTTAGGACAAAATATGTCCTATCATCAAATATTATTATTATAAATAAAATCTTGAATAAGAGTGAGTGAATTAATCAATTTCTTCAAATACACACACACACACACAATTTTGTTTGTGTGTATTTGAGAAAATTGATTAATTCACTCACTTTTATGCAAGATTTTATATATTTTTAATCGTATATTTGATATGACATTTTGTCCTAAATAAAGATAACAAAAAAATATATAATGTTAATACAAATATATAAATAAAATCTTGCATAAAAGTGAATTGATCAAATATATATTTATATATATATATATATATACACACACACACACACACACACACACACAATGTTGTGTGTATATGAGGAAATTGATTCACTTTTTATGCAAGATTTTATTTTATTTATATATTTTTATTATATAGAATCTTGCATAAAAAGTCAATCAATTTCCTCATATACACACAAAATGTGTGTGTGTGTGTGTGTGTGTGTGTGTGTGTGTGTGTGTGTATAAATATATATTTGATCAATTCACTTTTATGCAAGATTTGATTTATATATTTGTATTAACATTATATATTTTTTTGTTAGAATCTTAATTTAGGACAAAACAACATGTCATATCAAATATTATACGATTAAAAATATATAAATAAAATCTTGCATAAAAGTGAGTGAATTAATAAATTTTCTCAAATACACACAAACAAAATTATGTGTGTGTGTGTGTGTGTATTTGAGGAAATTGATTAATTCACTCACTCTTATGCAAGATTTATTTATAATAATATTTGATGATAGGACATATTTTGTCCTAAATAAAGATGAAAAAGTGTGTGTAAATTGATGAATTCACTTTTATGCGAGAAAAAAAAATATATATAAATATATATATCTCACACACACTTTTTTTTATTTAGGACAAAATAATAATAATAATAATAATAATAATAATAATAATAATAATAATAATAATGTCATATCAAATATTTACATATAAACAAAATCGTAAGCCAAAATGAACCAATAAACTAAAAAGGAAGATTAATGGTGATTTGTCCTAATAGGTAATATTGGATGTCTCGGTGGTAAGGCCACCAATTAGTGTGAGTGCGATTCAGGTTTTGGGGCTTCTTTTTAAACCTTCACTAACCATTAATTCACTATATATATAAAAAACCATAGATTTCCCCCCTCCCCACATAAAAGTGAATTAATCAATTTCCTATAGAATCCTGGAAGGTGAACTCCAGGAAAAAGAGTATATATATATATATATATATATATATATATATATATATATATATATATATATATATATATTATATTTATTTATTTATTTATTATATAAAAATATATAAATTCACTTTTATGCAAGATTTAAAAAAATAAAAAAATATTTATATCACACATATATACATACAAACACACACACAGACTAGAGCTGCACGATTCTGGCCAAAATGAGAATCGCGATTTTTTTTGCTTAAAATGAAGATCACGATTCTCTCGGTGTAAAACCTTTTACATTTATACAAAAAAAAAAAAAAAAAAATGGGCTAACTTTACTGGCTATATATATTTTTTTAATTCAATAAAGTAATCTTTTCCAAAAAAAAAATGCAATTAAAAAGACTGCTGCGCAAATACAGTGCAACATAAAATATTGCAACAACCGCCATTTTATTCCCTAGGGTCTTTACTAAAAAGTTATATAATCTTTGGGAGTTCTAAGTAATGTTCTAGCAAAAAAAAAAAAAAGGATTTTAACTTGAAAAGAGCTGTCAGAAAAAGGTTTGGTGTTTAAGTGGTTAAAAATTCCTAATTTACATACAGAAGAAGTTTATTCCTTTGAAGAGATACAATGTTTAGACTTAACTTTCCACTGATAAAGAATGTTTCCAAAACTTGGCAGATTACCCAGTTTAGCGTTACAGAGCGAGGTCTGTCCGGTTTGAACGGCGTTTACATATGTGGCGGGACTTGCATGTGTGTTCGCTTCTGAGCGCAAGCTACCGGGGACAGGGGCGTTTTTTCAATTATTTTTTTTTTTATATTCATTTGTTACACTTTTTATTTTTTTGTTTTGTTTTTTTACTTCTCTTCTTTCTTCTTTTTTATCACTTTTATTCCTATTACCAGGAATGTAAACATCCCTTGTAATAGGAATAGTGTGTGACAGGTCCTCTTTATGGAGAGATGCGGGGGGGGGGGGGGGGGGGTCAATAAGACCTCACATCTCTCCAGGCTGGAATGCATGGGGGGGGGGGGGATTCACCGATCTCGTGCTGACGACCGCGGCTTTGTTTCCTTTCAGGAACCCGGGCGTGATGTCGTAACGTCGCGCCCGGGCCTCCAACGGTCATAGAGAAGACTGGTGACCATCTGGTCACCGGAAAGCTCTATCGTCGCGAGCCGGCGCCGGCCGATTCTTCCTCCGGGCCCCTGATTTATTCTAAGCAGAATAATTGTGAGTCAGAATCGTGCAGCTCTAGTGTTTTGTGTGTTTGTTTTTTTTACGGATTCTCTTTAAATGATATAATTATAGATGACAATTGTGGAAGGGCTCATATTTAATAACAGGGTGTGTGTGGTCTGTATAGCTGTAAGGTGTTGGTCGGGTTATACTTTACACTCATGACACAGCGGTATGACCCATCCACTTCAAAGAGCCAGTAATGAAACGATCAACGTGTGACTGACCTGGATCTACATCCAGAGATAAGTGACCTTTTAAATCACCACTGGGCTGGACTTTCAGGATTTAAAGTGTTTGTTACCCCTAAATTTTTTTTATTATAATACCTAGTTTCCCCAAAAATAAGACCTACCCTGAAAATAAGACCTAGCGTTAGTTTACAGGAGGGCTGCAATATAAGCCCTACCCCGAAAATAAGCCCTAGTTAAAAATGCTTTTAAAATAATTTTTATAATCCACTCTATTACAGTAGTATATAATGTACAATGTGTGTGTTTCTGTAATAGAATTGCGGGGAAGAGAGCTCCAGGGGGTAACAGAAGTGCAGAGCGGCGCTATAACAAATGTATTTGGTAGGGTTGTCCCGATACTAGTATCGGGACCGATACCGAGTATTTGCGGGAGAACTTGTACTCCCGCAAATACCCCCGATACCTAAATAGAATACTCCCCCAATACCCGCCGCCGGCGCGTTAATCCCCCTGCATTACAGCGCGCATTACAAGCTTTCATTTGTATACTTGTAATGCGCGCCTCGCCATGTATAGACACTCCCCTTCTCAGGATTGGACAGATCTGTCCAATCCCGAGCAAGGGGGAGTGTCTATGCACAGATCCGTGTATAGACACTCCCCTTGCTCGGGATTGGACGTATCCGTTCAATCCTGAGAAGGGGAGTGTCTATACATGGCGAGGTGCGCATTACAAGTATACAAACGAAAGCTTGTAATGCGCGCTGTATTGCACGGGGGTTTACCCAGCAGCAGCTACTACAGGTGTGGGGGACAGGACATGGCTGCAATATATGTGGGGGGACATGCATGGCTGCAATATATGTGGGGGGACATGCATGGCTGCAATATATGTGGGGGGACATGCATGGCTGCAATATATGTGGGGGGACATGCATGGGTGCAATATATGTGGGGGGACATGCATGGGTGCAATATATGTGGGGGGACATGGCTGCATTTAGGGACACATTTAAAAAAAGTATTGGTATTGGCGAGTACATGAAAAAAAAGTATCGGTATCACCGTTGATCTGTGACCTGAACGGGTCACCCCCTACGGATCGGTACGCTATGCGATCCGCGGATTGCCTCCACGGCCATAGCTTCGGCCTAGCTACTGTGGGGGTTGCCGTCTGAGGTCTGCACTACTGTGGAGTGTCTGTACTGAGGGGGGGGACCATAGTGGGTGGGTGACACCATTTTATGACGCCACTGCAGTGGGGGAGATGTGGATATTACAGTGGGGGGGGAGGGAGATGTGGATATCACAGTGGGGATTAAAAAAAAAAAATCACGGTTCGGATCGTTCCTCGGATCAGGAGTCACAGGTCGGATCATTTTTTCGGATCAGCAGAAAAAAATAAAAATCTCCCCCACTGTGATATCCACATCTCCCCCCCCCCACTGTGATATCACAGTGGGGGGGGGGGGGGGAGATGTGGATATCACAGTGGGGGGGGGGGGGAAGATGTGGATATCACAGTGGGGGAGGGAGATGTGGATATCACAGTGGGGGAGATTTTTATTTTTTTCTGCTGATCCGAAAAAATTATCCGACCTGTGACTCTGATCCGAGGAACGATCCGAACCGTGATTTTTTTTTGATCCGTTGCACCCCTACTAGTCAGGATGGAGGGGAAGATGAATGCAGTAATGTACAGAGACCTCCTTAAAGCGGCGGTTCACCCAAATGGGAAACCTCCGCTTTTCGGAACCCTCCCCCTCCGGTGTCACATTTGGCACCTTTGGGGGGGGGGGGGGTGCAGATACCTGTATAAAACGGGTATTTGCACCACTTCCAGGTATAGACTCCTGCGGGAGTCCCGCCCCTTCGCGTCACCCCCGTTGTGTTCTGGGAAACACCCAGAACACAGCGGGGACCTGTGAGGACGGCACAGTAGGGATCTGGGCAGAGAAGCCGCATCGGTAGCTCAGCTTCATATATATCTATTGACTAATGCTGGCAGCATGAGGATTCGGGTTCATGGCGATTGAGAGACTTTAGTTCTGTTGGTGTCACAAAACTCGCACATCTTATTTACTTTTCCAAATGGATTACAGGACGTGTGGAGGCAGATCCGTGCCGGCGCGGTCAGTTTGCCCCGGAAGGCGGCACACGGATGTTTAATTTGTTTGCCGGCAGAAAGATCCTAAATAATAATGCCTCTTGTACTTGTGCCAAAGAAATGCCACATGATCGAGATCAAACCCTGATCTGTTTTATTTTATTGGGCAGCAATAGGGCACGGCACAAGGAAATGGTCCACTGGGGGCACGGCACAAGGAAATGCTCCACGGCACAAGGAAATGCTCCACGGCACAAGGAAATGCTCCACGGCACAAGGAAATGCTCCACCGGGGGCACGGCACAAGGAAATGGGGCACCGCACAAGGAAATGGTCCACGGCACAAGGAAATGGTCCACGGCACAAGGAAATGGTCCACGGCACAAGGAAATGGTCCACGGCACAAGGAAATGGTCCACGGCACAAGGAAATGGTCCACGGCACAAGGAAATGGTCCACGGGGGCACGGCAATGGGGCACGGCACAAGGAATGGTCCACGGGGGCACGGCAATGGGGCACGGCACAAGGAATGGTCCACGGGGGCACGGCAATGGGCCACGGCACAAGGAATGGTCCACGGGGGCACGGCAATGGGGCACGGCACAAGGAATGGTCCACGGGGGCACGGCAATAGTGCACGGCACAAGGAATAGTTCACAAGGCAGCAATAGGGCACGTATGTGGTATGGGAGATGGGCGTGGGGATGCCTGGGACACGTATTTTGGGGTTCCTGTATTGAGTGTGGGATGTTGGCTTCTCTACCAAACCACTTGATTAACTTACCGTCGGCCGTCTGTCCGTTTGACGGCGGCAGAATGGCTCCCCTGCGCGATTTGCAGTAGCTGTAGGGTGGCCGCTTTAAGGGGTATAGGGGGGAGCACGTCCGCCACGGTACTGAAAAGCTGATGCGCGTGCCCAACAACTGCGATGTCCGCCGGCAACCGCAATCACTCCTGACGGAGCCAGAACGAGGATCTGTGTATATAAACACACAAAGCCACATTTTGGCAGGGGAAAGGAGACAGATCGTGTGTTCCTAGTATATAGGAGCAAAGATCTGTCTCCCCCCCCCCCCCACAGTTAGAACATGAGGGAACACATTTAACCCCTTGATCGCCCCCTAGTGTTAACCTCTTCCCTGCCAGTGACATGTATACAGTCAGTGGGCTGGTCAGTGGTCCCAAAAGGTCCGCCGCAATGTTGCAGTCCCGATTAAAAAAAAAAATGTGCAGATCGCCACCATTGCTAGTAAAAAAAAAAAATGTGATAATTCTATCCCCTATTTTGTAGACGCTACAACTTTTGCGCAAACCAATCAATATACGCTTATTGCGTTACTTTTTGTAAAAACAAAAAAAATCTAGAACGCATATCGGCCTAAACTGAGGAAGAAGTTTTTTGTTTTTTTTGATTGGCGATAGCAAAAAGTAAAATTGTGTGTGTGTCAAAAGAAAGCTCTATTTGTGGGGAAAAATGATTTCAATTTCATTATTGTACAGTATTGCATGACCGCGCAACTGTCACTTAAAATAACGCAGTGCCGTATCACCAAAAAATTGCCTGGTCGTGAAGGGGGGGGGGGGGGGGAATTTTCCTGGAGGTCACATGGTTAACGCCCCATACACACAATCTGAAAATCAGTCCCACTCCTGAAGCCCCCCCCCCCCCCCCAAAAAAAATGACATGCAAAATGTGGCATGTAAGGGGGTGTGGAGTGGATTAAGCGGAAGTTCCATTTTTGGGTGGAACTCCGCTTTAACAACTTGGATACAGAGCCGCACGACCGCTCAATTGTCAGTTAAAGCGACGCAGTGCCGTATAACAAAAAAAATGGACCCGTCATGAAGAGGGTAAATTTTTTTGGGGGGCAGAAGTGGTTAAAAAGTCTGTTGTTGATACGCACCTTTGTTAATAGTTAGAGAGTTTTGGCAAATAAAATAAAAGCTGAGGCAGCCTGACTGAAAGGTGCACCTAAAAGGAGGTCAGTGACAGCACCGCCAGAGGGGGGGGGGGGGGTCTCACTGATGTAAGGGGGGTGTGAATACAATAATGTAAGGGGGTATTGATGTGAAGGTTTCCCCCTTATATCGGTACCCCACCCCCCATTCTTTCTGCCGAAGGTCGTCTCTGGTCATCGGAGTCCCTTCCACATTCCCAGGTGTCCCCCTTGATGATTGCTCCATTTTTAAATGGAATTTGCTATATATATATATATATATATATATATATATATTATATATATATATATATATATATATATATATATATCTCTCCTATGTGCTTTCATATCGGTCTTATCTTTATATAATACGCTCTTCAAAATGCGCTTTATGTATGGTTTTCTCTTTCATGAACAAGAAAATAATGACGTTATGATGTTAGGGGTGCAACGGATCAAAGAAACTCGCGGTTCAGATCGTTCCTCGGATCAGCAGTCACGGATCGGATCATTTTTCGGCCGAGTGCCCCCATGGGAAGCAGCTCACCAGAGAGGAGGGGCCAGGAGGGCCGGCAGAGTACCACGAAAAGAGAGGGGTTCCAACCTGTTATGTGCGATTCCATTGGCCAGAGTAGGGAAGAATAGACATGCTTGTTTTTTTTTATACCTTTACAACTCTTTAAAACGTCCGCCTTACTATGTGTAACATGGGCTGCTTTTTACTACGAGATCTCAAAGTTTCTTATCCCTGCTTTGCAAACACAGCTGATCACAAAAGTAAACAGAAGCCTCTCTGCACGCTGACCGCATGGAGGAGAAAGGAGGAAAGTTGTTAACCGGCTTCTGTTACAAGGACATCAGTTCCACACAGTACCCATCAGTGCAGCTAATCTTTACAAACCAGTGCCGCCCAATCATCAGAGCCGGCCGCCAGATCCCCTCATCCGAGCCGCGCGCCAGCCCCCCCCTCCTATATCAGAGCCGCCAGCCCCCCCTCCTATATCAGAGCCGCCCGCCAGCCCCCCCCTCCTATATCAGAGCCGCCCGCCAGCCCCCCCCTCCTATATCAGAGCCGCCCGCCAGCCCCCCCTCCTATATCAGAGCCGCCAGCCCCCCCTCCTATATCAGAGCCGCCCGCCAGCCCCCCCCCCTCCTATATCAGAGCCGCCCGCCAGCCCCCCCTCCTATATCAGAGCCGCCCGCCAGCCCCCCCCTCCTATATCAGAGCCGCCCGCCAGCCCCCCCCTCCTATATCAGAGCCGCCCGCCAGACCATCCCCCCCTCCTATATCAGAGCCGCCCGCCAGCCCCCCCTCCTATATCAGAGCCGCCCGCCAGCCCATCCCCCTCCTATATCAGAGCCGCCCGCCAGCCCCCCCTCCTATATCAGAGCCGCCCGCCAGCCCCCCTCCTATATCAGAGCCGCCCGCCAGCCCCCCCCTCCTATATCAGAGCCGCCCGCATTCCCCCCCTCCTATATCAGAGCCGCCCACCAGACCATCCCCCTCCTATATCAGAGGCGCCCGCCAGCCCCCCCTCCTATATCAGAGCCGCCCGCCAGCCCCCCCTCCTATATCAGAGCCGCCCGCCAGCCCCCCCCCTCCTATATCAGAGCCGCCCACCAGCCCCCCCTCCTATATCAGAGCCGCCCACCAGACCATGCCCCTCCTATATCAAAGCCGCCCGCCAGCCCCCCCTCCTATATCAGAGCCGCCCACCAGACCATCCCCCTCCTATATCAGAGCCGCCCGCCAGCCCCCCCCTCCTATATCAGAGCCGCCCACCAGCCCCCCACCCTCCTATATCAGAGCCGCCCACCAGACCATCCCCCTATATCAGAGCTGACCGCCAGAGCCCCCCCCCATATATATCAGAGCTGCCCGCAAGACCCCCCCCCCCATATATCAGAGCTGCCTGGGGATTGAATACCACCAAAAGAAAGCTCCATTTGTGAAAAAAAAAAAAAAAAAAGATAAAAATGTCATAGATACAGTGTTGCATGACGGCGCAATTGTCATTCAAAGTGTGACAGCGCTGAAAGCTGGAATTTGGCCTGGGCAGGAACGGGGGGGGGGGTATAAGTGCCCAGTAAGAAAGTGGTTAAAATAAGGGTATAAATGAAGACAAAGTTATTATTACACACGATTTATATAGCGGCAACAGATTATGCAGCGCTTTATAATGTATGGGGGGGCAATTACAGAAAAAAAAAAAAAGGTACTAGCTGCGGGGGATGGGAGTGGCTCAGGGACAGTTAGGTGGGTGTGGCTTCTCTGAACAAATTAGTTTTCAGGGATCTCCTAAAAGGTGGAGGGTAGGGGCTGATCGGACATACCGGGGCAGGGAGTTCCAGAGGATGGGAGAGGCTCTGGAGAAGTCCTGAAGTCGAGGAGCATGGGGGGAGGTAACAAGGGAGCTAGAGAGCAGGAGGTCTTATTTAAGCTTCAGTTTTAAACCCCCTGCCTGGCATCTCTCACCCAGTCCTGTGTCAGCACCTACGTGGAGGGTAGATCACCGCAGTCTTGACGAAGAGACATGCACAGGGTCCTCCCGACGCGTTACGTCCTAAGGACGTTATCTTCCCTTGATGCTCTATGCATAGAGGGTGGTACTCCATCATGTCAAGCACAGTGAGAATGTGCCTCAACACTTGTGTCCCCCCCCCCCTTCCAACCCCCATACACCCCCCCCCACCCTATAGTCAGAGCCATGCGAATAGAATGGAACACCTTCACGACTACAAACTACAGAATACGGCACGAGATGATAAATCCGTGGATGCTTTAGCTGTGATCGATTCGCTCATCTGGGTCAGAGAGATGAAACGCAGACTGTCAGAGTCGCACAATGCCGTATAATGGGAGAAAAAAAAACGCGCGGCTCGCCGAAAATTAACTCCGCAGGAGCAATTAAACGGAACCAAGTCTGAGCCGTATGTATGGAAGTATCTGACCCATTTATCACCAGCCTGACAAGCGCTGAAGCCATTATCTTATGTAAAGCCGGGCGCCCGGCAATGTGCGGCGACCGATAATACCGGCCCAGGGATCGCCGCTTCACGCCAAATCGCGATTCTCATTAATCCGCTCCCAGCAAGCAGAATCTCCCTCTCAGCTGATCACAGTGAAGGATGCAAGAGCCCATTTGTTTTGGGGGGATAAAAACATGCAGCTGTGCCAAATTTGTCCTGCCCCATTACCCCTCCCCCAACTGCTCCTCTAACAACCCCAACACCTGACACTTACACCCCCTTCCTGCCCGGGCCAATTGTCAGCTTTCAGCGCCGTCACACTTTGAATGATAAGTGCGCAGTCATGCAACACTGTATTCAACTTTTACTGTTTTTTTGGAGACCGATAGATCCATTATAAAATATTGCAAATAAGTCATTTTCTTCAGCACCGGCCGAGGAGACACTGAGGGAGCGGCGCCGACCGAGGCGGCACCAGTGAGGCGCCGACCGAGGCGGCACCAGTGAGGCGCCGACCGAGGCGGCACCAGTGAGGCGCCGACCGAGGCGGCACCAGTGAGGCGCAGACCGAGGCGGCACCAGTGAGGCGCCGACCGAGGCGGCACCAGTGAGGAGGCGGGCGCCGACCGAGGCGACACCAGTGAGGCGCCGACCGAGGCGACACCAGTGAGGCGCCGACCGAGGCGACACCAGTGAGGCGCCGACCGAGGCGACACCAGTGAGGCGGCGGGCGCCGACCGAGGCGGCACCAGTGAGGCGCCGACCGAGGCGACACCAGTGAGGCGGGCGCCGGAGGCGGGCGCCGACCGAGGCGACACCAGTGAGGCGGCGGGCGCCGACCGAGGCGGCACCAGTGAGGCGCCGACCGAGGCGGCAGTGAGGCGCCAGAGGCGGCGCCGACCGAGGCGCCGACCGGGCGCGGCGCCCGAGGCGGCACCAGTGAGGCGCCGACCGAGGCGGCACCAGTGAGGCGCCGACCGAGGCGGCACCAGTGAGGCGCCGGAGGCGGCGCCGACCGAGGCGGGCGCCGAGGCGCCGACCGAGGCGGCGCCGACCGAGGCGGCACCAGTGAGGCGCCGACCGAGGCGGCACCAGTGAGGCGCCGACCGAGGCGGCACCAGTGAGGAGGCGGGCGCCGACCGAGGCGACACCAGTGAGGCGCCGACCGAGGCGGCACCAGTGAGGCGCAGACCGAGGCGGCACCAGTGAGGCGCCGACCGAGGCGGCACCAGTGAGGAGGCGGGCGCCGACCGAGGCGACACCAGTGAGGCGCCGACCGAGGCGACACCAGTGAGGCGCCGACCGAGGCGACACCAGTGAGGCGGCGGGCGCCGACCGAGGCGGCACCAGTGAGGCGCCGACCGAGGCGACACCAGTGAGGAGGCGGGCGCCGACCGAGGCGACACCAGTGAGGCGGCGGGCGCCGACCGAGGCGGCACCAGTGAGGCGCCGACCGAGGCGGCACCAGTGAGGCGCCGACCGAGGCGGCACCAGTGAGGCGCCGACCGAGGCGGCGCCGACCGAGGCGGCACCAGTGAGGCGCCGACCGAGGCGGCACCAGTGAGGCGCCGACCGAGGCGGCACCAGTGAGGCGCCGACCGAGGCGGCACCAGTGAGGCGCCGACCGAGGCGGCACCAGTGAGGCGCCGACCGAGGCGGCACCAGTGAGGAGGCGGGCGCCGACCGAGGCGACACCAGTGAGGCGCCGACCGAGGCGACACCAGTGAGGCGGCGGGCGCCGACCGAGGCGGCACCAGTGAGGCGCCGACCGAGGCGACACCAGTGAGGAGGCGGGCGCCGACCGAGGCGACACCAGTGAGGCGCCGACCGAGGAGACACCAGTGAGGCGCCGACCGAGGAGACACCAGTGAGGCGCCGACCGAGGAGACACCAGTGAGGCGCCGACCGAGGAGACACCAGTGAGGCGCCGACCGAGGAGACACCAGTGAGGCGCCGACCGAGGAGACACCAGTGAGGCGCCGACCGAGGAGACAGCAGTGAGGCGCCGACCGAGGAGACAGCAGTGAGGCGCCGACCGAGGAGACAGCAGTGAGGCGCCGACCGAGGAGACAGCAGTGAGGCGCCGACCGAGGAGACAGCAGTGAGGCGCCGACCGAGGAGACAGCAGTGAGGCGCCGACCGAGGAGACAGCAGTGAGGCGCCGACCGAGGAGACAGCAGTGAGGCGGCGCCGACCGGCCAGACTGGGGAGACCACTGGAACTAGTGTCCAGCCCGTCACCCAACCCGACAGACTGTAGGACTCACCGGAAAAAATATTCAAGAAAAAAACAATAACAAACGCCAGGACTAGAAATCCCAGTAGGTAACTGGTCCATACTCCCGACTAGACAACTGAGGGCCTAAAGCAGAGAGGGGGCGTATACCACCTAGGACTGTCCACAGGCGTAGCCAAGTATTTTTTTCTGCCTAGAGTCCTACTCCTGTAGGGGGCAGTATAACCCAATGGGTTCTGAATAAGGAAGCGCTGTGTGTAATAATCTGATTTGAATAAAAATAAATCAAGAACAGCAATATATCTCCTCCAGTCAGTCCCCTCCCCCCTACAGTTAGAAACACTCCTAGGGAACACATTTAACCCCTTGATCGACCCCTAGTGTTAACCCCTTCCCTGACAGTTTTATGAAAACAAGTGTTCGATCCGTCTGCTGCAGTCCCGCCATTACTAGTAAAAAATAATAATACAGATTACAAATAAAAATGCCAGAAAACTATCCCCTATTTTGTAGACACTATAACTTCTGAGCAAACCAAGGGGCAGCGCAGTGGTGCAGTGGGTAGCACTTTCGCCTAGCAGCAAAAAGGGTCGCTGGTTCGAATCCCGACCACGACACCATCTGCCTGGAGTTTGCATGTTCTCCCTGTGTCTGCGTGGGTTTCCTCCGGGTCCTCCCGGTTTCCTCCCACACTCCAAAGACATGCTGGTAGGTAAATTGGATCGCGTCCAAAATTGGCTCAGTATATATATATGTGTGTATGACTGTGTGTCCCCAGCGTGTAGAGATCCTACGGGGTAAAAATGACCGCACCAGCCAAGCAGACACTGGCTGGAAAAGCGCCCAGAGGCGATTCAGTTCGCATGCGTTGCGCTATACAAGTCATTCATTCATTCAATCAATCAACGCTTATTGGGATTTGTTTTTAACAAAAATATGTAGAAGAATAAATATGGGGGGTAAATTGATGAAGAAATTCATTTTTTTTTTTGGGATATACATTAGAGCCGCACAATTAATCCTCCACCCCCATCACAATCTGTATAGCAGAGTTTCCCCGATTCTTTCATGTTGGGCCCCTTTCCGCCGCACAACGATATACAAATCGGCAGAATGGCGCGGCTGGGCACAGGGACGTATATAAACGTCCCCTTTAAGAGCCCAAATCGCCGTAACCGCGGGACTCCGTAACCATAATCGGTCCCCGGAGCTGCAGAACGGGGAGAGGCGAGTGTAAACAAACCTTCTCTGTGGCAGTGTCACTGATTGATCATCGTTCCCTATATCAGGGAACAGACAATGACGTCACACTTCCAGCCACACCCCCCTACAGTTAGAAACACACATGAGGTCACGCATAACCCCCTTACAGCGCCCCCTAGTGGTTAACTCCTAAACTGCAACTGTCATTTTCACAGTAATCAGTGCATTTTTATAGCACTTTTTTGAAAATGACAATGGTCCCAAAAATGTGTCAAAAGTGTCTGCCATAATGTCGCAGTCACGAAAAAAAAATTAAAAAAATTAATAAAAAGATCCCCTATTTTGTAAACGCTATAAATTTTGCGCAAACCAATCGATAAACGCTTATGGCGATTTTTTTTTTTTACCAAAAATATGTAGAAGAATACGTATCAGCCTAAACTGAGGAAAAACACACACACACACACATATATATATATATATATATATATATATATATATATTTTTTTTTTTTTTTTATTTTTTTTTTGGGGGGGGGGGGGGTTTATTATACCAAAATAAAGCTCTATTTGTGGGGAAAGAAGGACGCCAATTTTGTTTGGGTGCCACGTCGCACGACCGCGCAATTGTCAGTTAAAGCGCCGCAGTGCCGAATCGCAAAAAGTGTCCCGGTCATTAAGGCTGCCCATACATTATACAATTTTCTTCTATAGATTTCCTTTAGGAATTACCAAATCCATATAATACGAGGTCAGATCTAAACACTTTCAATGTGTATCCAATCAGGCCGGACCTTGTACCACATGGTTAAAAAACGTAAATCTAACAGGAAATTGAATAAGAAAATTGTATGGTGTATGGACCAGATTAAGGGGGAAAAATCTTCTGGGGCTGAAGTGGTTAATTCCCCCTGGATGGCTCAGGTGTCACTTTGCAGACAATACACATTATCATGAGAAGTAAACACAGGGCTCGACAAATCCCAGGCGCCAGGTCGCCAATGCGACTAGAAATTTCACCCTGGCGCCTGGGCTTTGATCAGTGTCTGGATTTAGTGAGAGGGGATCAATACTGTGGGAGGGGGGTCTGTACTTAGTGGGTGGGTCTTTAATGAGAGAGGGGGGTCTGTACTTAGTGGGTGGGTCTTTAATGAGAGAGGGGGTCTGTACTTAGCGGGTGGGTCTTTAATGAGAGAGGGGGGTCTGTACTTAGCGGGTGGGTCTTTAATGAGAGAGGGGGGGGTCTGTACTTAGCGGGTGGGTCTTTAATGAGAGAGGGGGGTCTGTACTTAGTGGGTGGGTCTTTAATGAGAGAGGGGGGGTCTGTACTTAGTGGATGGGTCTTTAATGAGAGAGGGGGGTCTGTACTTAGTGGGTGGGTCTTTAATGAGAGAGGGGGGGTCTGTACTTAGTGGGTGGGTCTTTAATGAGAGAGGGGGGTCTGTACTTAGTGGGTGGGTCTTTAATGAGAGAGGGGGGTCTGTACTTAGTGGGTGGGTCTTTAATGAGAGAGGGGGGTCTGTACTTAGTGGGTGGGTCTTTAATGAGAGAGGGGGGTCTGTACTTAGTGGGTGGGTCTTTAATGAGAGAGGGGGGTCTGTACTTAGTGGGTGGGTCTTTAATGAGAGAGGGGGGTCTGTACTTAGTGGGTGGGTCTTTAATGAGAGAGGGGGGTCTGTACTTAGTGGGTGGGTCTTTAATGAGAGAGGGGGGTCTGTACTTAGTGGGTGGGTCTTTAATGAGAGAGGGGGGTCTGTACTTAGTGGGTGGGTCTTTAATGAGAGAGGGGGGTCTGTACTTAGTGGGTGGGTCTTTAATGAGAGAGGGGGGTCTGTACTTAGTGGGTGGGTCTTTAATGAGAGAGGGGGGGTCTGTACTTAGTGGGTGGGTCTTTAATGAGAGAGGGGGGGTCTGTACTTAGTGGGTGGGTCTTTAATGAGAGAGGGGGGGGTCTGTACTTAGTGGGTGGGTCTTTAATGAGAGAGGGGGGGGTCTGTACTTAGTGGGTGGGTCTTTAATGAGAGAGGGGGGTCTGTACTTAGTGGGTGGGTCTTTAATGAGAGAGGGGGGGTCTGTACTTAGTGGGTGGGTCTTTAATGAGAGAGGGGGGTCTGTAGTTAGTGGGTGGGTCTTTAATGAGAGAGGGGGGGGTCTGTACTTAGTGGGTGAGTCTTTAATGAGAGAGGGGGGTCTGTAATGAGAGGGGGGGGGTCTGTACTTAGTGGGTGGGTCTTTAATGAGAGAGGGGGGTCTGTACTTAGTGGGTGGGTCTTTAATGAGAGAGGGGGGTCTGTAGTTAGTGGGTGGGTCTTTAATGAGAGAGGGGGGGTCTGTACTTAGTGGGTGGGTCTTTAATGAGAGAGGGGGGGTGATACCAACCCTAGTAACGACACTGGGGCTCATCACCGAGTCGTACCAATAAAAAAAAAAATGGCGCCTAACTTTTTTAGCTGGCTCCTAGATTCAAAGCAAATTTGTCAAGCCCTGATAAACACAGGGAACCTTCAAACAATAGCAGAAGATCGAATTACAACAATGAACAATTCAAAGAGTGATCTCCCCCCTCCCCCGCCTAGGAGGACCCACACCATAGAGGATCAGACCAAGGGCGCACCTAGGGCATTTGGCACCCGGGGCGGATCTTATATCTGGTTCCGCCCCCCCAACTTATAATGTAAAAACACCCCACTGTGCCCCCTGCATCCTTCACTATCTCTTTGTTAATACTGTGTACCCCCCCCCCCCTCATACATTACACAGCACCCTACACCTTCCGGTATATAGAGGGGGGAATATATATATATAGGGGTAGGTGTATATAAGGGGGTAGGTACTCACCCTCGCACCCCCCGCTATATAGAGGGGTAGGTATATAGGTAGGTAGAGGGGGTATATGGTCAGGTATGAAGGTAGGTACTTACCCTCTCGGCCTCGCATCTCGCCCTCCCGGTATATTGAGGGGTAGGTGTATACAGAGGTAGGTAGGTGGGTCAGTACTCACCCTCTCGGCCTCCCGGTAAATAGAGGTGTGGGTAGGTGTATATATAATATATATATATATATATATATAGGTAGGTAGGGTATATAGGTAGATATAGAGGTAGGTACTCGCCCTCTCGGCCTTGCACCTCTGGGCTTCGGCCTCCCGGTATATAGAGGGTGGGTAGGTGTATATAGGGGTAGGTAGGTACATATAGGTAGGTCGGTACTCACCCTCTCGGCCTCGCACCTCTGGGCCTCCGCCTCTCGGTATATATAGGAGGTATGTAGAGGGGTATAAAGGTAGGTAGAGGGGTAGGTAGGGGGGGTAGGTTGGTAGGTACTCACCCTCTCACCCCTGGGCCTCTGCCTCCCGGTATATAGGTAGGTGGGTCGGTACTCTCGACCTGGCACCTCTGGGCCTCCGCCTCCCGGTATATAGAGGGGTAGGTAGGGGGTATGAAGGTAGGTAGGTCAGTAGGTACTCACCCTCGCACCTCTGGGCCTCGCGGTATATAGAGGGGTAGGTATATAGGTAGGTAGGGTATATAGGTAGGTACTCACCCTCTGGGCCTCCCAGTATATAGAGGGGTAGGTAGGTGTATATAGAGGTAGGTAGGTGGGGTATAGAGGTAGGGACTCACCCTCTGGGCCTCCCGGTATATAGAGGGGTAGGTAGGCGGTGTATAGAGGTAGGTCAGTAGGTAGGTGTATATAGGAGGTAGGTACGTGGGTCAGTACTCACCCTCTCGGCCTCGCACCTCTGGGCCTCCCAGTATATATAGAGGGGTGGGTAGGTGTATAGAGGTAGGTCGGTAGGTACTTGGGGTATATAGAGGTAGGTCGGTAGGTACTCACCCTCTCAGCCTCGCACCTCTGGGCCTCCCAGTATATAGAGGGGTAGGTAGGCGGTGTATAGAGGTAGGTACTTGGGGTATATAGAGGTAGGTCGGTACTTGGGGTATATAGAGGTAGGTACTCACCCTCTCGGCCTCCCAGTATATAGAGGGGTAGGTAGGCGGTGTATAGAGGTAGGTAGTTCGGTAGGTACTCACCCTCTCGGCCTCGCGGCTCTGCAGCCTCTCCTCCACACCCCGGCACTCTCCCAGGCGTTGCTCCAGCTGCCTCCTCCCGCTCTCGGATTGCACCATCAGGTCGGAGTGTCTTTTCTCCAGCCGGCTCCGGGCCACCTCCGTCCGCTGCACTTGCTCCTGCAGAGCGGAGAGATCCTCCAGGAGGGCGGCCTGCCGGGACGAGACGCTCCAGTAATTGAAGGCCAGCAGGCCGATCACTGCCAGCAGCGCCACCAGGACGAAGGGGGGGAGGCGGCCCGTCCGCCTCGGGGCTCCGAACCCGACCATGTCCGCCCTCCGGCCTACCGATCACCGATCTCCCCGTACAGCGCGCCGCCTAACCTGCTGACCCGGGGGACGGGGCGGCGCTTCCACAGCAGGGGCGGGGCGCCCGGGTTCACGAAGCACCGATTGGCTGACGGGGCCGGGTGGACTCCGCCCGGAAGTTGAGTTGAGGATCAGGAGGTAAAAAAAAAAGAGCGAGTGCCGGCTCTGCGCATGCGTGGCGCTGTTCCGCATTCGTTGTCATGGCCGCGCTGTCAGTCTCCCCCGGGGGCGTGGCTTACTGCACAGGATTCCAGGAAGTGGTGCGGAAGTAAGGGCGGAAGTGATTTCTACACCTCTAGGGACCACATTTTAGTCCCGAAGATTACTTAAAACCCACAAAACATTGTATATTTTTTAATAGCAGAGACCCCAGAGAATAAAATGGTGGTCGTTCAAATTTTTTATGTCACCGATATTAGAGCAAACTTTAACCCCCTCCTGCCCACGCTATAGCCAAAAGAGGGCGGGGTCTCACATTGCCGGGAGGGAGGGCTTCTCTGGAGGTCCTCCTGTGACCCCGCTTCCCGCACACCCCCTGCGGCACACAGTCAATCAGTGCCCATCAGTGATGCCTGTCAGTGCCCATCAGTGATGCCTTTCGGTGCCCATCAGTGATGCATGTCAGTGCCCATCAGTGATGCCTTTCGGTGCCCATCAGTGATGCCTGTCAGTGCCCATCAGTGATGCCTGTCAGTGCCCATCAGTGATGCCTGTCAGTGCCCATCAGTGATGCCTTTCGGTGCCCATCAGTGATACCTGTCAGTGCCCATCAGTGATGCTTTTCGGTGCCCATCAGTGATGTCTGTCAGTGCCCATCAGTGATGCCTGTCAATACCCACCAGTGATGCCTGTCAGTGCCCATCAGTGATGCCTATCAATGCCCATCAGTGATGCCTGTCAGTGCCCATCAGTGATGCTTTTCGGTGCCCATCAGTGATGTCTGTCAGTGCCCATCAGTGATGCCTGTCAATACCCACCAGTGATGCCTATCAATACCCACCAGTGATGCCTGTCAGTGCCCATCAGTGATGCCTATCAATGCCCATCAGAGATGCCTTTCGGTGCCCATCAGGGATTATTATACAGGATTTATATGGCGCCAACAGTTTTCAGTCCCGACTTCTCCTTTAGCGTTCTGATAATTGATGTTTCCGTATAAACTGGGAAATGAGAATCTCTCCCGTCCAATCAGGGATGAAATAATCTCCCCGCTGTGTCTGAACCCGGCCTATCGCCTCCGACTTACCCGCCGCTTCTCTAATGAGCACATCACTCCCCCAAATGAAACGCGTCGCGTCCTGCGCGGCCCGGGGGATGGGCTCGGGTCCCGGGGGACGTATCTGTCAGTGCTGAACGAGGGGATCCCCCCCCCCCCCCCGCTGTGCCCCAAAAATAACGACATTGTGAGACGCAAAACGCCTTACAGACAATTATCCCAAATACTGAATCCCATTCCAGAGACCAGACTCCACTCCTGGTATTGTCCAATCATTATCCCAAATACAGAATCCCATTCCAGAGACCAGACTCCACTCCTGGTATTGTCCAATCATTATCCCAAATACAGAATCCCATTCCAGAGACCAGACTCCACCCCTGGTATTGTCCAATCATTATCCCAAATACAGAATCCCATTCCAGAGACCAGACTCCACTCCTGGTATTGTCCAATCATTATCCCAAATACAGAATCCCATTCCAGAGAACAGACTCCACTCCTGGTATTGTCCAATCATTATCCCAAATACAGAATCCCATTCCAGAGACCAGACTCCACTCCTGGTATTGTCCAATCATTATCCCAAATACAGAATCCCATTCCAGAGACCAGACTCCACTCCTGGTATTGTCCAATCATTATCCCAAATACAGAATCCCATTCCAGAGACCAGACTCCACTCCTGGTATTGTCCAATCATTATCCCAAATACTGAATCCCATTCCAGAGACCAGACTCCACCCCTGGTATTGTCCAATCATTATCCCAAATACAGAATCCCATTCCAGAGACCAGACTCCACTCCTGGTATTGTCCAATCATTATCCCAAATACAGAATCCCATTCCAGAGACCAGACTCCACTCCTGGTATTGTCCAATCATTATCCCAAATACAGAATCCCATTCCAGAGACCAGACTCCACCCCTGGTATTGTCCAATCATTATCCCAAATACAGAATCCCATTCCAGAGAACAGACTCCACTCCTGGTATTGTCCAATCATCATCCCAAATACAGAATCCCATTCCAGAGAACAGACTCCACCCCTGGTATTGTCCAATCATTATCCCAAATACAGAATCCCATTCCAGAGACCAGACTCCACCCCTGGTATTGTCCAATCATTATCCCAAATACAGAATCCCATTCCAGAGACCAGACTCCACCCCTGGTATTGTCCAATCATTATCCCAAATACAGAATCCCATTCCAGAGAACAGACTCCACTCCTGGTATTGTCCAATCATTATCCCAAATACAGAATCCCATTCCAGAGAACAGACTCCACCCCTGGTATTGTCCAATCATTATCCGAAATACTGAATCCCATTCCAGAGACCAGACTCCACTCCTGGTATTGTCCAATCATTATCCCAAATACAGAATCCCATTCCAGAGACCAGACTCCACTCCTGGTATTGTCCAATCATTATCCCAAATACAGAATCCCATTCCAGAGACCAGACTCCACTCCTGGTATTGTCCAATCATTATCCCAAATACAGAATTCCATTCCAGAGACCAGACTCCACCCCTGGTATTGTCCAATCATTATCCCAAATACAGAATCCCATTCCAGAGACCAGACTCCACCCCTGGTATTGTCCAATCATTATCCCAAATACAGAATCCCATTCCAGAGAACAGACTCCACTCCTGGTATTGTCCAATCATTATCCCAAATACAGAATCCCATTCCAGAGAACAGACTCCACCCCTGGTATTGTCCAATCATTATCCGAAATACTGAATCCCATTCCAGAGACCAGACTCCACTCCTGGTATTGTCCAATCATTATCCCAAATACAGAATCCCATTCCAGAGACCAGACTCCACTCCTGGTATTGTCCAATCATTATCCCAAATACAGAATCCCATTCCAGAGACCAGACTCCACTCCTGGTATTGTCCAATCATTATCCGAAATACAGAATCCCATTCCAGAGACCAGACTCCACTCCTGGTATTGTCCAATCATTATCCCAAATACTGAATCCCATTCCAGAGACCAGACTCCACTCCTGGTATTGTCCAATCATTATCCGAAGTACAGAATCCCATTCCAGAGACCAGACTCCACTCCTGGTATTGTCCAATGATTATCCGAAATACAGAATCCCATTCCAGAGACCAGACTCCACTCCTGGTATTGTCCAATCATTATCCCAAATACAGAATCCCATTCCAGAGAACAGACTCCACTCCTGGTATTGTCCAATCATTATCCCAAATACTGAATCCCATTCCAGAGACCAGACTCCACCCCTGGTATTGTCCAATCATTATCCCAAATACAGAATCCCATTCCAGAGAACAGACTCCACCCCTGGTATTGTCCAATCATTATCCCAAATACAGAATCCCATTCCAGAGACCAGACTCCACTCCTGGTATTGTCCAATCATTATCCCAAATACAGAATCCCATTCCAGAGACCAGACTCCACTCCTGGTATTGTCCAATCATTATCCGAAATACAGAATCCCATTCCAGAGACCAGACTCCACTCCTGGCATTGTCCAATCATTATCCCAAATACTGAATCCCATTCCAGAGACCAGACTCCACCCCTGGTATTGTCCAATCATTATCCGAAATACAGAATCCCATTCCAGAGACCAGACTCCACTCCTGGTATTGTCCAATCATTATCCCAAATACAGAATCCCATTCCAGAGAACAGACTCCACCCCTGGTATTGTCCAATCATTATCCCAAATACAGAATCCCATTCCAGAGAACAGACTCCACCCCTGGTATTGTCCAATCATTATCCCAAATACAGAATCCCATTCCAGAGACCAGACTCCACTCCTGGTATTGTCCAATGATTATCCGAAATACAGAATCCCATTCCAGAGACCAGACTCCACTCCTGGTATTGTCCAATCATTATCCCAAATACTGAATCCCATTCCAGAGACCAGACTCCACCCCTGGTATTGTCCAATCATTATCCCAAATACAGAATCCCATTCCAGAGAACAGACTCCACCCCTGGTATTGTCCAATCATTATCCCAAATACAGAATCCCATTCCAGAGACCAGACTCCACTCCTGGTATTGTCCAATCATTATCCCAAATACTGAATCCCATTCCAGAGACCAGACTCCACTCCTGGTATTGTCCAATCATTATCCGAAATACAGAATCCCATTCCAGAGACCAGACTCCACTCCTGGTATTGTCCAATGATTATCCGAAATACAGAATCCCATTCCAGAGACCAGACTCCACCCCTGGTATTGTCCAATGATTATCCCAAATACTGAATCCCATTCCAGAGACCAGACTCCACTCCTGGTATTGTCCAATCATTATCCCAAATACAGAATCCTATTCCAGAGACCAG
This sequence comes from Rana kukunoris, assembly GCA_029574335.1. NCBI lineage: Eukaryota > Metazoa > Chordata > Amphibia > Anura > Ranidae > Rana > Rana kukunoris. The sequence goes on along the minus strand of CM056051.1, from coordinate 4,422,820 downwards.
ACTCCACTCCTGGTATTGTCCAATCATTATCCCAAATACAGAATCCCATTCCAGAGACCAGACTCCACCCCTGGTATTGTCCAATCATTATCCGAAATACAGAATCCCATTCCAGAGACCAGACTCCACTCCTGGTATTGTCCAATCATTATCCCAAATACAGAATCCCATTCCAGAGACCAGACTCCACCCCTGGTATTGTCCAATCATTATCCGAAATACTGAATCCCATTCCAGAGACCAGACTCCACTCCTGGTATTGTCCAATCATTATCCCAAATACAGAATCCCATTCCAGAGACCAGACTCCACTCCTGGTATTGTCCAATCATTATCCCAAATACAGAATCCCATTCCAGAGACCAGACTCCACTCCTGGTATTGTCCAATCATTATCCCAAATACAGAATCCCATTCCAGAGACCAGACTCCACTCCTGGTATTGTCCAATCATTATCCCAAATACAGAATCCCGTTCCAGAGACCAGACTCCACTCCTGGTATTGTCCAATCATTATCCCAAATACAGAATCCCATTCCAGAGACCAGACTCCACTCCTGGTATTGTCCAATCATTATCCGAAATACTGAATCCCATTCCAGAGACCAGACTCCACTCCTGGTATTGTCCAATCATTATCCGAAATACTGAATCCCATTCCAGAGACCAGACTCCACTCCTGGTATTGTCCAATCATTATCCGAAATACTGAATCCCATTCCAGAGACCAGACTCCACTCCTGGTATTGTCCAATCATTATCCGAAATACTGAATCCCATTCCAGAGACCAGACTCCACTCCTGGTATTGTCCAATGATTATCCCAAATACTGAATCCCATTCCAGAGACCAGACTCCACTCCTGGTATTGTCCAATCATTATCCGAAATACTGAATCCCATTCCAGAGACCAGACTCCACTCCTGGTATTGTCCAATCATTATCCAAAATACTGAATCCCATTCCAGAGACCAGACTCCACTCCTGGTATTGTCCAATCATTATCCCAAATACAGAATCCCATTCCAGAGACCAGACTCCACTCCTGGTATTGTCCAATCATTATCCCAAATAGAGAATCCCATTCCAGAGACCAGACTCCACTCCTGGTATTGTCCAATCATTATCCCAAATACAGAATCCCATTCCAGAGACCAGACTCCACTCCTGGTATTGTCCAATCATTATCCCAAATACAGAATCCCATTCCAGAGACCAGACTCACTCCTGGTATTGTCCAATCATTATCCCAAATACAGAATCCCATTCCAGAGACCAGACTCCACTCCTGGTATTGTCCAATCATTATCCCAAATACAGAATCCTATTCCAGAGACCAGACTCCACTCCTGGTATTGTCCAATCATTATCCGAAATACTGAATCCCATTCCAGAGACCAGACTCCACTCCTGGTATTGTCCAATGATTATCCGAAATACTGAATCCCATTCCAGAGACCAGACTCCACTCCTGGTATTGTCCAATCATTATCCCAAATACAGAATCCCATTCCAGAGACCAGACTCCACTCCTGGTATTGTCCAATCATTATCCCAAATACAGAATCCTATTCCAGAGACCAGACTCCACTCCTGGTATTGTCCAATCATTATCCCAAATACAGAATCCCATTCCAGAGACCAGACTCCACTCCTGGTATTGTCCAATGATTATCCGAAATACAGAATCCCATTCCAGAGACCAGACTCCACCCCTGGTATTGTCCAATGATTATCCCAAATACTGAATCCCATTCCAGAGACCAGACTCCACTCCTGGTATTGTCCAATTATTATCCCAAATACAGAATCCTATTCCAGAGACCAGACTCCACTCCTGGTATTGTCCAATCATTATCCCAAATACAGAATCCCATTCCAGAGACCAGACTCCACCCCTGGTATTGTCCAATCATTATCCGAAATACAGAATCCCATTCCAGAGACCAGACTCCACTCCTGGTATTGTCCAATCATTATCCCAAATACAGAATCCCATTCCAGAGACCAGACTCCACCCCTGGTATTGTCCAATCATTATCCGAAATACTGAATCCCATTCCAGAGACCAGACTCCACTCCTGGTATTGTCCAATCATTATCCCAAATACAGAATCCCATTCCAGAGACCAGACTCCACTCCTGGTATTGTCCAATCATTATCCCAAATACAGAATCCCATTCCAGAGACCAGACTCCACTCCTGGTATTGTCCAATCATTATCCCAAATACAGAATCCCATTCCAGAGACCAGACTCCACTCCTGGTATTGTCCAATCATTATCCCAAATACAGAATCCCGTTCCAGAGACCAGACTCCACTCCTGGTATTGTCCAATCATTATCCCAAATACAGAATCCCATTCCAGAGACCAGACTCCACTCCTGGTATTGTCCAATCATTATCCGAAATACTGAATCCCATTCCAGAGACCAGACTCCACTCCTGGTATTGTCCAATCATTATCCGAAATACTGAATCCCATTCCAGAGACCAGACTCCACTCCTGGTATTGTCCAATCATTATCCGAAATACTGAATCCCATTCCAGAGACCAGACTCCACTCCTGGTATTGTCCAATCATTATCCGAAATACTGAATCCCATTCCAGAGACCAGACTCCACTCTGGTATTGTCCAATGATTATCCCAAATACTGAATCCCATTCCAGAGACCAGACTCCACTCCTGGTATTGTCCAATCATTATCCGAAATACTGAATCCCATTCCAGAGACCAGACTCCACTCCTGGTATTGTCCAATCATTATCCAAAATACTGAATCCCATTCCAGAGACCAGACTCCACTCCTGGTATTGTCCAATCATTATCCCAAATACAGAATCCCATTCCAGAGACCAGACTCCACTCCTGGTATTGTCCAATCATTATCCCAAATAGAGAATCCCATTCCAGAGACCAGACTCCACTCCTGGTATTGTCCAATCATTATCCCAAATACAGAATCCCATTCCAGAGACCAGACTCCACTCCTGGTATTGTCCAATCATTATCCCAAATACAGAATCCCATTCCAGAGACCAGACTCCACTCCTGGTATTGTCCAATCATTATCCCAAATACAGAATCCCATTCCAGAGACCAGACTCCACTCCTGGTATTGTCCAATCATTATCCCAAATACAGAATCCTATTCCAGAGACCAGACTCCACTCCTGGTATTGTCCAATCATTATCCGAAATACTGAATCCCATTCCAGAGACCAGACTCCACTCCTGGTATTGTCCAATGATTATCCGAAATACTGAATCCCATTCCAGAGACCAGACTCCACTCCTGGTATTGTCCAATCATTATCCCAAATACAGAATCCCATTCCAGAGACCAGACTCCACTCCTGGTATTGTCCAATCATTATCCCAAATACAGAATCCTATTCCAGAGACCAGACTCCACTCCTGGTATTGTCCAATCATTATCCCAAATACAGAATCCCATTCCAGAGACCAGACTCCACTCCTGGTATTGTCCAATCATTATCCCAAATACAGAATCCCATTCCAGAGACCAGACTCCACTCCTGGTATTGTCCAATGATTATCCGAAATACTGAATCCCATTCCAGAGACCAGACTCCACTCCTGGTATTGTCCAATGATTATCCGAAATACTGAATCCCATTCCAGAGACCAGACTCCACTCCTGGTATTGTCCAATGATTATCCGAAATACTGAATCCCATTCCAGAGACCAGACTCCACTCCTGGTATTGTCCAATCATTATCCCAAATACAGAATCCCATTCCAGAGACCAGACTCCACTCCTGGTATTGTCCAATCATTATCCGAAATACTGAATCCCATTCCAGAGACCAGACTCCACTCCTGGTATTGTCCAATGATTATCCCAAATACTGAATCCCATTCCAGAGACCAGACTCCACTCCTGGTATTGTCCAATCATTATCCGAAATACTGAATCCCATTCCAGAGACCAGACTCCACTCCTGGTATTGTCCAATCATTATCCGAAATACTGAATCCCATTCCAGAGACCAGACTCCACTCCTGGTATTGTCCAATCATTATCCCAAATACAGAATCCCATTCCAGAGACCAGACTCCACTCCTGGTATTGTCCAATCATTATCCCAAATAGAGAATCCCATTCCAGAGACCAGACTCCACTCCTGGTATTGTCCAATCATTATCCCAAATACAGAATCCCATTCCAGAGACCAGACTCCACTCCTGGTATTGTCCAATCATTATCCCAAATACAGAATCCCATTCCAGAGACCAGACTCCACTCCTGGTATTGTCCAATCATTATCCCAAATACAGAATCCCATTCCAGAGACCAGACTCCACTCCTGGTATTGTCCAATGATTATCCGAAAAAATGAATCCCATTCCAGAGACCAGACTCCACTCCTGGTATTGTCCAATGATTATCCGAAATACTGAATCCCATTCCAGAGACCAGACTCCACTCCTGGTATTGTCCAATCATTATCCCAAATACAGAATCCCATTCCAGAGACCAGACTCCACTCCTGGTATTGTCCAATGATTATCCCAAATACAGAATCCTATTCCAGAGACCAGACTCCACTCCTGGTATTGTCCAATCATTATCCCAAATACAGAATCCCATTCCAGAGACCAGACTCCACTCCTGGTATTGTCCAATCATTATCCTAAATACAGAATCCCATTCCAGAGACCAGACTCCACTCCTGGTATTGTCCAATGATTATCCGAAATACTGAATCCCATTCCAGAGACCAGACTCCACTCCTGGTATTGTCCAATGATTATCCAAAATACTGAATCCCATTCCAGAGACCAGACTCCACACCTGCTATTGTCCAATCATTATCCCAAATACAGAATCCCATTCCAGAGACCAGACTCCACTCCTGGTATTGTCCAATGATTATCCGAAATACTGAATCCCATTCCAGAGACCAGACTCCACTCCTGGTATTGTCCAATGATTATCCGAAATACTGAATCCCATTCCAGAGACCAGACTCCACTCCTGGTATTGTCCAATCATTATCCCAAATACAGAATCCCATTCCAGAGACCAGACTCCACTCCTGGTATTGTCCAATCATTATCCCAAATAGAGAATCCCATTCCAGAGACCAGACTCCACTCCTGGTATTGTCCAATCATTATCCCAAATACAGAATCCCATTCCAGAGACCAGACTCCACTCCTCCTGGTATTGTCCAATCATTATCCCAAATACAGAATCCCATTCCAGAGACCAGACTCCACTCCTGGTATTGTCCAATCATTATCCCAAATACAGAATCCCATTCCAGAGACCAGACTCCACTCCTGGTATTGTCCAATCATTATCCCAAATACAGAATCCCATTCCAGAGACCAGACTCCACTCCTGGTATTATCCAATGATTATCCGAAATACTGAATCCCATTCCAGAGACCAGACTCCACTCCTGGTATTGTCCAATGATTATCCGAAATACTGAATCCCATTCCAGAGACCAGACTCCACTCCTGGTATTGTCCAATCATTATCCCAAATACAGAATCCCATTCCAGAGACCAGACTCCACTCCTGGTATTGTCCAATCATTATCCCAAATACTGAATCCCATTCCAGAGACCAGACTCCACTCCTGGTATTGTCCAATCATTATCCCAAATACAGAATCCCATTACAGAGACCAGACTCCACTCCTGGTATTGTCCAATCATTATCCGAAATACTGAATCCCATTCCAGAGACCAGACTCCACTCCTGGTATTGTCCAATCATTGCCCCTTGGCGTCTAAGAGTACAAAAAAAATCTTAATGTCTAAGTACAATTTTGCATTCTTCTATTCTATTATATTGTTTTTTTCTATTCTTTTGTATTCTATTCTATTCTATTTTATCCCAGTCAACTCTATTCTTTTTCTATTTCAATATATTATTTTTTATTCTATTCAAATTCAAATTAATTTTATTAGAATATTGGGAAATGGTTATATTCTGTCGATTCTATTCTATTCTTTTATTTTCTATTTTATGCTTTTCTATTGTATTCAAATAAAAACATTTTTTTTTTAAATTTGAATTTCAGAAGATGGTTATTTTCTATATTATTCCATTATATTCTTTATTCCATTTCTATTCTATTCCTTTATTTTCTGTTCTATTTTAGTCTCTTCTTTTATTTTCTATTCTATTCTATTTTCTATTATATTTTGTTCCGTTTTACATTATTCTTTTATTTTCTATTCTATTTTGTTCCATTTTACTCTATTCTTTTATGTTCCATTCTATCCCTTTTATTATATATTTTTTTCTATTCTATTTTTTTCTAGTCTATTCTATTATTTTCAAATTCTGTCCATCTGATCACCCCCCACATCTACTACCCTTTGTTGAACTTGACCCTCCCTTCTAGACTGTAAGCTCTAATGAGCAGGGCCCTCTGATCCCTCCTGTATTGAATTGTATTGTAATTGTACTGTCTTCCCTGATGTAAAGCGCTGCACACAATGTTGGCGCTATATAAACCCTGTATAATAATAATAATAATTCTGTATTTTCTGTTCTATTTTATTCTGTTATTTTATTTTCTATTCTATTTTGTTCTGTTTTACTCTATTCTTTTATGTTCTATTCTATCCTCTTTATTATTCATTTTTTCTATTCTTTTTTTTCTATTCTGTTTTGTTTTACTCTTATAATATTATATTATTTTCTATTCTTTTCTATTCTATTCCTTTATTTTCTGTTCTATTTTTTTTCTTTTATTTTCTATTTTATTTTGTTCCGGTTTACTCTATTCTTTTATGTTCTATTCCAGCCCTTTTTTTATTCTTTTATTTTATATTCTGTTTTGTTTTACTCTTATTATAATCGATTATTTTCTATTATTTTCTATTGTATTCCTTTATTTTATATTCTAGTCTTTTTTATTCTATTACTTTATTTTATATTCTATTTTATTCCTTTTTTTCTATTCTATTTTATTCTCTTCATTTATTTTCTATTCTGTTCTGGTATACTCTTGTTATATTCTATTGTTTTGTTTCTATTCTAGTCTTTTCTAGTCTATTCTATTATTTTCTATTCTAGTCTTTTCTATTCTTTTCTATTTTATTCCTTTATTTTTTAGTCTATTGTATTCTTTCTGGAAATTCTAATTAGATTTGAAAAGTATTTGAATTTGACATTTTGTTTAAATTCGTTACTATTGTAATTTGGAAATTCGGATATTTTTTATTTTATTTATATTCTCTTCAATTCATTTATTTTCTGTTCTATTTTATTATCTTCTTTTATTTTCTATTCTATTTTGGTCCATTTTACTCTTTTCTTTTCTAGTCTATTTTTTCTAGTTTACTCTCTCCTTTTTTATGTTCTATTCTATCACTTTTTTATTACATTTGTTTCTATTCTTTTATTTTCTATTCTGTTCTGTTTTACTCTATTATATACTATTCTTTTATTTTCTATTGTAATCTTTTATATAATAAAAGATTACAATAAAAAAACTATAAAATTCCTTTATTTTCTATTCTAGCCTTTACTATTCTATTCCTTTTATTTTCTATTATATTTTATTCTCTTCAGAAATCCGAATTCAATTCTAAAACTATTTTGAAATGAAACATTTTCTATTCTTTTTTGTTTTCTATTCTGTTCTCGTTTATTCTATTGTTTTTTTTTCTATTCTAGTCTTTTTTAGTCTAGTCTATTATTTTTTATTCTATTCCTTTATTTTTCTATTCTAGTCTTTTCTATTCTATTATTTTCTATGATATTCCTTTATTTTCTATTCTATTTTATTCTCTTCAGAAATCCGAATTCAATTCGAAAACTATTTTGAATTGAAACATTTTCTATTCTTTTTTGCTTTCTATTCTGTTCTCGTTTATTCTATTGTTTTTTTTTTCCAATTCTAGTTTTTTTTAGTCTATTCTATTATTTTCTATTCCTTTATTTTTTTATTCTAGTCTTTTCTATTATATTATTTTCTCTATTATATTCCTTTATTTTCTATTCTATTTTATTCTCTCTGAAAATTCTAATTAGATTTAAAAAAAAAAAAACTATTTAAATTTGAACTTTGGTTTGGTTATTTCAGATTAGTTTAAATACGTCAGAAATTTGCCACATTTTCACTTCGGAAACGACAAAGACCCGCACATGGCTACATGTGAGCCTTCCGCAGACTTTCGCTGTAGGCGCCCCTTAAGCTGTGAGCGCGCTCGGCGCGTTTCGTCCAGACAGTGTGCTCCCCTCAGGCCACGTTATGAGCAGGAGATTGCTTTTATGTCACGCTGTCAGCTGAAATTTCATCATTGCTTGGGAGGGAGCGAGCCCCCCCCCCCTCAGATGTTCATATTCATTGATGTGACGGAGTGTTTGATGTCACCTCGTCCTTGGAGGAACGCAAGGCCACCGAGGATGGATGGAGAGAAGAGCGAGAGGACGTCGGGGTCAGATTGTGTCATGTAGAGGAATCCGTACTTTCCTGTAAATCGGAGCTCAGGGCTCCCAGCACAGCCCTCATCTCCATCTTATTTATTTTATTCATATTCTATTTTTGATCGGCAAGATCGGAAACACTCAGGAATTCTAATTTGTAGACACTATGGCCCAGATTCACAGAGCCGTAACTCCTGTGTAACTGGGTGTTAGACTGGAGTACTTTCGAATTACGCGCGTTTTCTAGCTAGTCGGAAACCTCAAACCATGAATAGACGGCTGCGGGCTTCAATTCGACTGGATTACGTGTTCGTACGCCTTCGGATCTACGCTGCAATAAAATTGCGGCTACTGGGTGGACTTCCCGTCGTTTTTCCGCGTCGGGGTATGCTAATGAGCTTTTGCCGGCGATCCCCGAAATTACGATCTTCAATCACAATCTCTTACGGCACCTTTAGTCATCTTTTTTTTGCGTAACACTATACCAGCTTTTTGCTGCTCTAATATTAGACAGCCCATGTTAAGTATGGCCGTCGTTCCCGCGTCGAATTTCGACGTTTTCCGACGTCTTTTATTATTTTTGACGTAAGTCGTCCGGGAATAGGAATGTTCGTAAACGACGCTACTCAAACAACGAATGACAGAACGACGTGATTTCGTGCAATGCACGGCGGGAAATTTCTGAACGGAGCATGCGCAGTTCGATCGCCGCGGGGACGCGCCTAATTTAAATGCTTCACGCCCCCTAATCGCGTATTTCGATTATGCGGCGAGAAATAGACTACGCCGCCGTAGTGTACGGGCAAAAATCTAACAGGATTCGGTGTAGAGCCTGGTGAAATACGGCAGCGTAGAGTATTTCGATTACACAGCGCAATATTAAGTGTATCTGAATCTGGCCCTTTGATGTTACCTTGTTGGCTGATTTTTGGACAGCCGTCGAAAAATTCGTTTTTTTTTTTCGTTTTCGTGTCATTTGTTTTTTTACTTTTTTTTTTTTTTCGGAAATTCATTGTTTTCGCTTTATTCGTTCTTTTTCAGAAATTTGGAAATTCGAAAATTCGGAATTCCAAATTTGCAAATTTCCGAAAAAACAAATAAAGCGAAAACGGAAAAAAAAAACTATTTTCGGAAATTCGGAAATTTCCGAAAAAGCAAAAAAAAAAAAAAAACAATTAAACGAAAATAAAAACAATTTTCGGAAATTCGAAAAGTTCGGAATTCGGAAATTTCCCCTTTACGAATTTCCGAAATTCCGAAATACGAAAATCCGGAATTCCAAATTTTCAAATTTCCGAAAAAGCAAAAAACAAATAAAATGAAAACGGAAAACAATTCTCGGAAATTCCGAAATATGAGAATTCTGAAATTCAAAAATTCGGAAATTCAAAAATTCGGAAATAAGAAAATGATGAATTAACGAATTTCTCAAAATTTGGAAATTGAAAAATTCGGAAATACGAAAATTCGGAATTTCGGAAAAACCGGAAATTTGAAAATTCAGAAATCCAAAACTACAAAAATTCCAAATTAACGAATTTCTAAAAAAAATGAAATAGAAACTAAACAAATGTGTCTTTTGCTCCCCTTCCTACAGGATAATAATTGCCCAGACCGGGCTTTTTCTGGCATTTCATGCTTACAGTGGAATCAGTGGCCCAGATTCACATAGAATTAGATTCGCGTAGAGTATCAGAAATACTCTACGCCGCCGTATATTACCTGGCTCTACGTGGAATCCCGGTAGATTTTGTCCAGTAAACTATGGCGGCGTAGTGTATTTCTCCCGGCGCAAGCCATCTACGCGAGTAGGGGGCGTGAAGCATTTAAAATAGGCGCGTTCCCGCGGCGATTGAACTGCGCATGCTCCGTTCGCAAATTTCCCGCCGTGCATTGCGCAAAATCACGTCGTTACGTCCTTCGATGTTTGAGTAGCGTCGTTTACGGACATTCCTATTCCCGAACGAGTTACGTAAAAAAAAAAAAAAAAAAAATTAAATTCGACGCGGGAACGACGGCCATACTTAACATGGGCTACGCACCGTTAGACCAGCAAAAAGCTGGTCTAACAGTACGTAACAAAAAAATGACGTAAGCGATTGCGAAGACCGCTCGTATCTTCGTGGATCGCCGTAAAAAGTCATTTGCATATCCCGACGCATGAAAACGACGCGGACTCCTCCCAGCGGCCGCAAAAATATCGCAACGTAGATCCGAAGGCTTACGAAGACGTAAGCCTCTCGGATCGAAGCCCGAAGCCGCCGTATCATGGTTTGAGGATTCAAACTAGTGATACGGCGCGCGAAATTTGAAATTACTCCTGTCTAACACCAGTTACACGGGCGTAATCGCTCTGTGAATCTGGGCCAGTAATTTTTGCTACAAGCAGAGGCCCTAGGGAAAAAAAATGGCGAACGTTGCAATTTATATGTCAGGCCGCGTACATACGACCGAGAAACTCGTCGTGCAAAACTCGTTCCGCCCGTCGAGGTTCTCTGCCGGCCGTCGAAATCGGCGACCCGCCCGTCGGGAATGGCAACCAGCCATTCATCCAGGCGGGCCGTCGAGCAAAAAGAGAGCGTGCTCTCTTTTCGCTCGACGGGATTCCCGACGGGCGGGGCGAGCGCTCCGTGTACACACGGCCGAGGTCCTCGCTGGAATGCAGCTTCCAGCGAGGTTCTCGCTGGTTTCCAGCGAGAACCTCGGTCGTGTGTACGCCGCCTCAGATTGCTCTCTCACCTTTTTTATATCCAAGGCCTGATACTCAAATCCTCTCTCTCTGCTCATCAACCTTTCCTGTCCTGTACCATGTTGATGTCGGCCATGTTGGGCCTTGGAATAAAACATTGAAGAAAACCCAACTAAAGTCTGAACATTCGCTCTCTTCTCCTCAACTCACAAGTACCACCCGATCCCACTTATACTCAGCGGCTCCTGAATGGGGTAGCGCTACATTTGAATTTTCGGAAATTTGAAAATTAGACATTTCGGAAATTTGGAATATCAGAATATTTTAATTTCGGAATTTTGAAAATTCAAAAATTCGAAATTAGGAAATTCCAAAATCGGAGATTCGAAAATTAAAAATTCCAACATTCGAAAACATGAACATTTGGAAATTCGGAAATTTGAAAATAGAAAATTCCAAATTTTCGAATTTCCGAATTCCGAATTGTCGAATTTACTGAATATCCGAATTCCCGGAAAAAAAAAATGCAAAAAAACGATTGGAACAAAAACTAACACTTTTTTTCGGCAGTGCACATGTCTAGTTAAGAGGGCTGGGCTGGGCTGGACTGGGCTGGGCTGGAAGGCAGTATTTGTCCCTTAGACACACCCCCTTCTATGACACTGCAGTGAGAGGCGTGCCTCCACTGCAGCATTTTTATTGGACAGCTTGGACCAATGGTACTTTCCCATTGGTCCAAGACTCCAAGCTGTCCATTGAGCTCAGTGCCTCTGACAAGAACTGTCATCTCATCCTCTCAGTCTGCTGCAAACAGTTTGCCAGCTTGTATTTAAACTGGCCGCTCTGTATGTAGCTTTTGACAGGCTGCGCAAGGAGGCTGGTATCTCCGGCAACCATAGGTGGCAGGAGGCCCAAATTTTGACCTGTGAAGCAGGGTCGTCTTAATAGCATCATGGGCCCCTGGGCAAAGTAATGCTCTGGGGCCCCTACAATGATGACAGTGCAGGTAAACAGACATCAAATAGGTAGGAGGCAGACTGCCCCCCCCCCCGTGTATCTATCACTCTCAGTAGCATCATGGGGCCCCCAATTTTGGGACAGCGTGGGCTCCAAGGCCAGCTGCTTTGGGGAAAGTGCAGGGCCCCCCATGCAGCTGGGGCCCCTGGACAGTGCCCAGGTGTGCCCTCTCATTAAGACAGCCCTGCTGTGAAGGGTTAGGACTTGGGGTCTTCAAATTGGGGTCTCTGTGCTCCCCCCCAGGTCGCCGCGCTACAACCTTTGAAGCTCGATTGTTCTTTTTTATTTTTATTATGTAAATGGAAAGGAAAGGCTCCGCCTCACCTGCCACCCCCTGACTGCACGTCCCTGGCGGGTACTCGGCCCTCATGGTGTGTGCGTCTGTGAGCGAGACCTTAAACTGCACTTAGTATTTAATGGAATGAGAAAAAAAATCATGGATGAAAACTCCTCCAAACCGGAGACACTGGTTGGGAATTACAGAAATTACAGACAGCTGGCAGAGATCGGATGAGAAGCGTATCGCCCGCGCCAGCTGCTGCGCATTTCATATGAATATTCATACGGTGAAGTGCCGATCAGTCGTGTATTTTATTCATTTAATGAGCGTTTTCCATTTTATCTCCACCTTACAAAGCAGCGGAATACGGCGGCGCAACGTAAAGGATCATCAATCGAAAAACGCGTTTGTGTGTATTTCATATCTCATTGATATATTGCAGGTTGGTGCATATTCACAAAAGTATGAAACAAAAAACGCCGTTTATAACCTGAGATGGTGAAACCAATCAGACCGGGCGGGGCGTGTTCACACCATTGGCTGTGCGTCGGGGTGCAGCGCCATTAGACATTAGAGCCCCCCTTACATCAGGGTCCCCATCTGAGCCCCCCTTACATCAGGGTCCCCATCTGAGCCCCCCCTTACATCAGGGTCCCCATCTGAGCCCCCCCTTACATCAAGGTCCCCATCTGAGCCCCCCTTACATCAAGGTCCCCATCTGAGCCCCCCCTTACATCAAGGTCCCCATCTGAGCCCCCCTTACATCAGGGTCCCCATCTGAGCCCCCCCTTACATCAAGGTCCCCATCTGAGCCCCCCTTACATCAAGGTCCCCATCTGAGCCCCCCTTTACATCAGGGTCCCCATCAGAGCCCCCCTTACATTAGGGTCCCCATCAGAGCCCCCCTTACATCAGGGTCCCTATCAGAGCCCCCCTTACATCAGCGTCCCCATCAGAGTCCTCCCTTATATTAGGGTCCCCATCTGAGCCCCCCCTTACATCAAGGTCCCCATCTGAGCCCCCCTTACATCAAGGTCCCCATCTGAGCCCCCCTTACATCAAGGTCCACATCTGAGCCCCCCTTACATCAAGGTCCCCATCTGAGCCCCCCTTTACATCAGGGTCCCCATCAGAGCCCCCCTTACATTAGGGTCCCCATCAGAGCCCCCCTTACATCAGGGTCCCCATCAGAGCCCCCCTTACATCAGCGTCCCCATCAGAGCCCCCCTTATATTAGGGTCCCCATCAAAACCCCACTTGTATCAGTACTTATGTACATGGGAGGAGTCTAATACTTATGTACATAGGCTGAGCCTGTGATACTTATGTACATAGGCGGAGTCTGTGATACTTATGTACATGGGAGGAGTCTAATACTTATGTACATAGGCGGAGTCTGTGATACTTATGTACATGGGAGGAGCCTGTGATACTTATGTACATAGGAGGAGCCTGTGATTCTCATGTACATGGGAGGAGCCTGTGATACTTATGTACATGGAAGGAGCCTGTGATACTTATGTACATGGGAGGAGCCTATGATACTTATGGACATGGGAGAAGTCTGTGATACTTATGTACATGGAAGGAGCCTGTGATACTTATGGACATGGGAGGAGTCTGTGATACTTCAGGAAGTTCCGTCGGAGATCCGGTGACATCACAGACACCGGCGGGGCTTGCCGTGTCCATCTGAAGGGCTCCTTTGCTGGGCCTTCATATCTGCATGCCGGCGGGACCTTACTATCTGCCACACGCAAGGGCTGTTACACTTCCCTCTATCACTTCCCTCACCCTGGGATTGGGAGTTGTGATAGTTCCCTTCACGGGACATCTACATGCCGACGGACTGATGTTAACCTCTCCTCATCTGGATTCAGCAGTGGTATCGTTGTACACATTTTTATACCAGTATCATACTTAGCTACATGTTTTTATGACTGCTTTTGCTCCCGTTTGGTATTACTCGCACCATTTTTACAGTTTATATAGCTACATCGATTTTATCTCCAGTGCAATATTTATTTTGTTACTTATTTGAAGACTATAAAAGTTTTAATGCTATTCCCGGCCTGCAAGGAGATCAGCTAAAAGTAGTTGGATCTGTTTGTGCATTATAATTAATTTGAAATTATTCGATTAATCGATAAAAAAAAAACGATTAATCGAACACAAAAATTTTGATCAGTAACAGCCCTAATATATATATATACATTGTATCCTCTGGGTCTCCTGTACTATAGATATATATACATTGTATCCTCTGGGTCTCCTGTACTATAGATATATATATAGGGCCAGATTCTCAGCGGCGATACGACGGAGTATCTCAGATACCCCGTCGTATCGCCGTTTTTTTTTGCCTCGTATCTATGCGCGTGATGCTTAGCATCACATTTGCATAGATACGCTTCAACATCCGACAAGTGTAAAACCATTACACTTGCTGATCGTAGTTGTAATGACAACTCCGGCCACTAGGTGGCCTTTATGTTATGAGGCTAGTACACCGATTCCCGATCGCGTTTACGCCGCCCTGTCGTCGCGTACGTCGTTTTCGTCCGTGTAAGGTTACCCCAGCTTCTATGTGGAGTAACCTTACGAAGTACCGTCGGATGCCGTCGGGTGCCGTCGGATGCCATGTTAAGTATGGCGTCGGGTCAGCGTCGCCTTTTTCCGTCGCTTACATCGTTTTACTAACTCGTTCGCGAATAGGGGCATTGCGTAGTGACGCTCACGTCGTTTTGACGCCGGTTTCAACTACGCTTTCCGACGTGAGCTATAGGGATCATGCTCTCTCCTCTCTGTCCTATATATATATATATATATATATATATATATCTATAGGGATCATGCTCTCTCCTCTCCCCTGTCCTGTATGTATAGAGGGATCTATAGGGATCATGCTCTCTCCTCTCCCCTGTCCTGTATGTATAGAGGGATCTATAGGGATCATGCTCTCTCCTCTCTGTCCTGTATGTATAGAGGGATCTATAGTGTAGCGGAGAGCAATATTAAACTCCACGATCTCCACTGGTAACCAGGGTAAATCCACAGTCAGCATTGACAAGTAAGGCAATGTCCCAAATCTCCCTCAGTAACCAGACGACACACAGCTCTGAGAGTCAACTGACTTTTTATTCACAGGCTTCCATATTTATAGAATTCCCCATGCAAGGGGTTTCCAAACAGCCAAATAGATTTAACAGGGGTAATACAGGGAGGACCAGATGGGGAACTTAACAGTTTGGATAATTCTCCCATCAGGCATTGCTGCACAAGGGAAAAGTGGGTTGATAGCTGGGGTCTGGGGTTATGTGTTGTGGGAGTTCGGTTTAAAACTGCCGAACACTGATTGGGCAACATAAAACTAAGTACTGAATGCTAGTGGCTTACGGCTGCCAGCATATGAATTACTATGCCCACATAAGACCCAGCAGAATACATAGCATATAATACAGACAACCTTTTGACATGTAACGTCCAGCGTTCCAGAAGTGGCTAGGTTTGCCACATATAGGGATCATGCTCTCTCCTCTCCCCTGTCCTGTATGTATAGAGGGATCTATAGGGATCATGCTCTCTCCTCTCTGTCCTGTATGTATAGAGGGATCTATAGGGATCATGCTCTCTCCTCTCCCC
Organism: Rana kukunoris; assembly: GCA_029574335.1. NCBI lineage: Eukaryota > Metazoa > Chordata > Amphibia > Anura > Ranidae > Rana > Rana kukunoris. The sequence goes on along the minus strand of CM056051.1, from coordinate 4,406,763 downwards.
TTTCCTGTATGTATAGAGGGATCTATAGGGATCATGCTCTCTCCTCTCTGTCCTGTATGTATAGAGGGATCTATAGGGATCATGCTCTCTCCTCTCCTCTGTCCTGTATGTATAGAGGGATCTATAGGGATCATGCTCTCTCCTCTCTGTCCTGTATGTATAGAGGGACCTATAGGGATCATGCTCTCTCCTCTCTGTCCTGTATGTATAGAGGGGATCTATAGGGATCATGCTCTCTCCTGTCCTAAATTATAGAGGGATCTATAGGGATCATGCTCTCTCCTCTCTCCTGTCATGTATGTATAGAGGGATCTATAGGGATCATGCTCTCTCCTCTCTCCTGTCCTGTATGTATATAGGGATCTATAGGGACCATGGTCTCTCCTCTCTGTCCTGTATACATATAGGGATCTATAGGGATCATGCTCTCTCCTCGCTGTCCTGTGTACATATAGGGATCTATAGGGATCATGCTCTCTCCTCTCTGTCCTGTATATATATATAT
>CM056051.1:4113758-4396258 GCA_029574335.1 Rana kukunoris | reverse complement strand
AGGTGCTGATGGGGGACACTCTGATGTAAGGAGGTGCTGATGGGGGACACTCTGATGTAAGGAGGTGCTGATGGGGGACACTCTGATGTAAGGAGGTTCTGATGGGGGACACTCTGATGTAAGGAGGTGCTGAAGGGGGACACTCTGATGTAAGGAGGTTCTGATGGGGGACACTCTGATGTAAGGAGGTGCTGATGGGGGACACTCTGATGTAAGGAGGTTCTGATGGGGGACACTCTGATGTAAGGAGGTGCTGATGGGGGACACTCTGATGTAAGGAGGTGCTGATGGGGGACACTCTGATGTAAGGAGGTGCTGATGGGGGACACTCTGATGTAAGGAGGTGCTGATGGGGGACACTCTGATGTAAGGAGGTGCTGATGGGGGACACTCTGATGTAAGGAGGTGCTGATGGGGACACACTCTGATGTAAGGAGGTGCTGATGAGGGACACTCTGATGTAAGGAGGTTCTGATGGGGGACACTCTGATGTAAGGAGGTGCTGATGGGGGACACTCTGATGTAAGGAGGTGCTGATGGGGGACACTCTGATGTAAGGAGGTGCTGATGGGGGACACACTCTGATGTAAGGAGGTGCTGATGGGGGACACTCTGATGTAAGGAGGTGCTGATGGGGGACCCTTTTGCACATTTTATTTATGTTCAGTAGCTCTTTTTCAGGGTACTTTCTAAGGGTATTTTCATGTTCAGTATTGGGGGGGGCACCGGCGCCTAATAGAGTACCGGCACCTCTTTTGGCCCACTTAAAGGGATCTATAGGGATCATGCTCTCTCCTCTCTGTCCTGTATATATATATATAGGGATCTATAGGGATCATGCTCTCTCCTCTCTGTCCTGTATATATATATAGGGATCTATAGGGATCTATAGGGATCATGCTCTCTCCTCTCTGTCCTGTATATATATATATATAGGGATCTATAGGGATCATGCTCTCTCCTCTCCGTCCTGTATATATATATATATATATGTGTGTAGGGATCTATAGGGATCATGCTCTCTCCTCTCTGTCCTGTATATATATATATAGGGATCTATAGGGATCATGCTCTCTCCTCTCTGTCCTGTATATATATATATATATATATGTAGGGATCTATAGGGATCATGCTCCTGTCCTCTCCTCTCTGGGTACCAACAATGATTGTAGTGATGATGGGGATGCCAGGCTCCGCCCCCTCACCGCCCCTCTCACCAATTAGCGGACAGCAGTCCTTTCTTTCCCCATCCACCTCTCCTATTGGCTGTCGGTGCCGCCGCTCAGTCCTTCTGCCACTCCGATTGGTCACTCGGGAAGGAGAGGCGGGGCTGTGTCTGCAGCGCAGCCCGGCGGGGGCACTGTGACCCGGAGCGGGTGTGTGCCCGTTGTGTGCCCGGTTTCGGGATGATGCTGAGCCGCCTCATGAGCGGAAGCAACCGCAGCCTGGACCTCCCGTGTGTGTGCACCGTGCGGCTGCTGGACGACTCGGAGTATACGTGTAATGTGCAGGTGACAGCGGGGACCGGAGAGAGAGAGGGGGGGGGGGGGCAGACCGGGCACGGCGGGGCCTGGGGGGAGGGGAGGGGGGTGTCCACCTATCTGTGTGTCATTGTCACCTTGTGATCGGACAATACCGGGATCATCTCTCTGTGTTCCGACCCCCCCCCCCCCCCCCATATATATATATATCTCATCACAGGGTCCCGTATACAGAGAACACGTGTCATGGGTCTGATATATACAATGTATTCCTCTATACCTCTCTATATATACAATGTATACCTCTCTATATATTATATATACAATGTATACCTCTCTATATATTATATATACAATGTATACTTCTCTATATATTATATATACTGTATATGGGGTCCTGCATACAGTACACATGTGTTCTGTGTGATCAGATGACCTCTATATATCTGTAGTATTCTCCTGCACCCATATCCCAGGCTTTCCCAGTAAATATGTGTGTATATATATATATATATCCTAATATATAGTCCTCATGTGTCGTGTGTATCAGACTTCTCTATGTCTGTACTGTCACCCAGGCTTGCTCTGTATATATAGATGTGTATATATATATATATAGGTGTATATCATAGGTGTGCGCAGCCTATTGCATTAGGGTGTGCACCCCAAAATTGAAGCATACGTGTGTGTGTATATATATATAATCTATCAGCAGGGCAATAGACAGTGTCAGTAGTTTACCTTTATTATTATTTTTTATTATTACTTACCATTTATTAAAAAAAATTGTACCATATTTTTTAAATTTTTTACCATATTTTTTAATGATAATTTTCTACTATTTTTTTGTACAGTTTGTTTTTAGGAGCTCCATTGGAGGGCTTTGGTGAAATATTAGTGGTCTAAACAGACCCCTGATGTCTCACTTCTGAGACAGAGAAAGGCACTGAGGACAAAGATTCCCCTTTCCCTTTCTCTGCCGCCAAGCAGCAAGGGGAATCTGCTCAGAACAGGGTGATTAGGGTGTGCCCAGGCACACCTGGCACACCCTGTGCGCACGCCTATGGTGTATATATATATATATATAGATGTATATAGAGGTGTGTATATTGGGGTTTCTCAAATATACAGAATAGTGGAAAGTCACGTGACGCTCTCAGGTAATATCATCGATATATCTGTGCTCTGTCTGTGTGATGAGCTGTATGACACATGATGGACCTCTGTAGGTTTGTACTCATCACTTCTTATGTTGCCACCCCAGGTTGTATTTGCATGTATGAGTATACAGTATATACAGGGATCCTGCATGTAGTGTACATGTGATTGTGTGTCTTTTATATGTCTGGATTACTCACCTCCTGTGCTGTCATCACAAGTGTACTGTATATAGAGGGGTGTATATAGAGGTGTGTGTATATAGGGGTGTAAATAGAGGTGTGTGTATATAAGGGTGTAATAGAGGTGTGTGTTTATTTAGGGGTGTATATAGAGGTGTGTGTATACAGGGGTGTATATAGGTGTGTATATAGAGATGTATATATAGGGGTGTATATAGAGGTGTGTATTTAGGGGTGTAATAGAGGTGTGTGTGTATAGGGGTGTATACAGGGGTCTATATATAGGTGTGTATATAGGGGTGTATATAGAGATGTGTATACAGGGGTGTATATAGAGGTGTGTGTGTATAGAAATGTGTGTATAGGTGTGTATATAGGGGTGTATATAGAGGTGTGTGTGTAGATAGGGTGGTGTATATAGGGGTGTGTGTATATAGGGGTGGTGTATATAGGGGTGGTGTATATAGGGGTGGTGTGTATATAGGTGTGTATATAGAAATGTGTATATAGGGTGGTGTATATATTGGGTTGTATATAGAGGTGTGTGTGTGTACATAGGGGTGTATATAGAGGTGTATATAGGGGTGGTGTATATGGAGGTGTGTATATAGAAATGTGTATATAGAGGTGTGTGTGTATATAGGGTGGTGTATATAGAGGTGTGTGTATATAGGGGTGGTGTATATAGGGGTGGTGTATATATTGGGGTGTATATAGAGGTGTGTGTGTGTATAGAGGTATATATAGAGGTGTGTATATGGAGGTGTGTATATAGGGGTGGTGTATATAGAGGTGTGTATATAGAGGTGTGTATATAGAGGGGTGTATATAGGGGCGTAGATTGAGGTGTGTGTATATAGAGGTGTATATAGGGGTGGTGTATATGGAGGTGTGTATATAGAAATGTGTATATAGAGGTGTGTGTGTATATAGGGTGGTGTATATAGAGGTGTGTGTATATAGGGGTGGTGTATATAGGGGTGGTGTATATAGAGGTGTATATAGGGGTGTATATAGAGGTGTGTGTGTGTGTGTGTATAGAGGTATATATAGAGGTGTGTATATGGAGGTGTGTGTATAGGGGTGTGTATATAGGGGTGTATATAGAGGTGTGTGTGTATATAGGGGTGTATATAGAGGTGTATATAGAGGTGTGTGTATATAGAGGGGTGTATATAGGGGTGGTGTATATGGAGGTGTGTATATAGGGGCGTAGATTGAGGTGTATATAGGGGTGTATATAGAGGTGTGTGTGTAAATAGGGGTGTATATAGGGGTGTATATAGAGGTGTATATAGAGGGGTGTATATAGGGGCGTAGATTGAGGTGTATATAGGGGTGTATATAGAGGTTTGTGTATATAGGGGTGGTGTATATGGAGGTGTGTATATAGAGGTGTGTGTATATAGGGGTGGTGTATATAGGGGTGTATATAGAGGTGTGTGTATATAGGGGTGGTGTATATGGAGGTGTGTATATAGAGGTGTGTGTATATAGAGGGGTGTATATAGGGGTGGTGTATATGGAGGTGTGTATATAGAGGGGTGTATATATGGGCGTAGATTGAGGTGTATATAGGGGTGTATATAGAGGTGTATATAGAGGTGTGTGTATATAGAGGGGTGTATATAGGGGTGGTGTATATGGAGGTGTGTATATAGGGGTGTATATAGAGGTGTGTGTATATAGAGGTGTGTGTATATAGAGGGGTGTATATAGGGGTGGTGTATATGGAGGTGTGTATATAGAGGGGTGTATATAGGGGCGTAGATTGGGGTGTATATAGAGGTGTGTATATAGAGGTGTGTATATAGAGGTGTGTATATAGGGGTGGTGTATATGGAGGTGTGTGTATATAGAGGTGTGTGTATATAGAGGGGTGTATATAGGGGTGTATATAGAGGTGTGTGTGTATATAGAGGGGTGTATATAGGGGTGGTGTATATGGAGGTGTGTGTATATAGAGGTGTGTGTATATAGAGGGGTGTATATAGGGGTGTATATAGAGGTGTGTGTATATAGAGGTGTATATAGAGGTGTGTGTATATAGAGGGGTGTATATAGGGGTGGTGTATATGGAGGTGTGTATATAGAGGGGTGTATATAGGGGCGTAGATTGAGGTGTATATAGGGGTGTATATAGAGGTGTGTGTATATAGGGGTGGTGTATATGGAGGTGTGTATATAGAGGTGTGTGTATATAGAGGGGTGTATATAGGGGTGGTGTATATGGAGGTGTGTATATAGAGGTGTGTGTATATAGAGGGGTGTATATAGGGGTGGTGTATATGGAGGTGTGTATATAGAGGGGTGTATATATGGGCGTAGATTGAGGTGTATATAGGGGTGTATATAGAGGTGTATATAGGTCCATCAGACCGTTTTCATCAGACGAACCGATGGTATGTACGCGGTAGGGCTGAAACAACTAATCGATTTATGAAATTAATCGATTACCATTTTCATAATCGATTAATCGGCCTTTAACATAATGGGGTTAACATTTTTAAAAATGAGCCCTTTATAGTACAAAATGAGCAAATCTCTCCTGTAAATATCACTGTCACTGTCCCACAGTAAAAAAAAATGAACCCCTTACAGTTTTGTACTAATTTTAGTTTTTTTTAACCCCCCATTATGTTACTAAACCTCTCAGGCCGGGTCACACCTCACACCACACTACAGTTCATTTACAGGGTTTCACATCCATGATTTTTTCAGCTGCTGTGTATTTGGAAAGGGCGAGGACTTTTTCTGCAGAAAAACATTTTTGTGGCAATTTGTGTTTTCTAATCTGCCCAACAACAAATTGGCCAAAAAACAAAATAATGCAAATCGCAGCACAAAATTTTATATTTTTTAAGGTTAACCGATTATTCGATTAATCGAAACAATAATCGGCCAACTAATCGATTATGAAAATAATCGTTAGTTGCAGCCCTAGTACGCGGCATAAGTCAAAATGTCCAAATTGGGCCCCAAAGCGTCAATATTTTGTGTGGCCCTCCATTATTTTCCAGCACTGCCCTCACCCTCATGGGCATGGAGGTCCCCAGAGCTTCACAGGTTGTCACCGGAGTCCTCTTCCCCCTCCCCCATGATGACATCATGGGCGTTAGAGACCTTGCGCTCCGCCACCTTCCGTGGATTCAGTTCCTCTAATCTCTCCTCATAGCCGAGCTCCTCCATGCCTCTTATCAGTTTGGTTGCCCTTCTCTGCACTTTCTCCAGTTCCCCGATATCCTTCTTGAGAACTGGAGCCCAGAACTGACCTGCATATTCCAGATGAGGCCTTACTAATGATTCACCATTTTATGTTTTACGTAGAGGCGGACTAACACTGTAACAATATTTTTAATGAATGTTTTGTGGATTTTTATAAAATACATCAGAGGCGGCTCTAGGCTGTGTGAGGCCTTAGGCAAAACTTGCCATGGGGCCCCCCACTCCCACCCATGATGGGGAAAAATAATTCAAGGACAAGAGCCTCTTCCCCACAACCCTGGCCGGTGGTTGTGGGGGGGTCTGTGGGGCAGGGGGCTTATTGGAATCTGGAAGCCCCCTTTAACAAGGCAGCCCCCAGATCCTGCTCTTTTAACAAATAAGGGGCGGGGCCACCCGATGTCACCTGGTGAACCTGCCCCCTTGTGACATCATTGACTGAGGGCATGCTGGGTCATTGACCCAGGGGTAGTGTCACCAATATTCACTGGTTGTTAGGGATGCTGGTGGCCCCACTCCTGAGTTAGGGCTCTTAACTTTGCCTGAGCCCAGCAGCGTTAAGATCCCCTGTCCCTCAAAACTGGGGTAATACATTGGACAAGTTAGGCGGCCACGAGGCCCCTGTGAGTGTGAGGCCTTAGGCGACTGCCTAATTTGCCTAATTAAAGAGCCACCTCTGAAATACATCTTCTAAACAAAAAAGGGGCACAATTACCTGACAAATAACCCGCCGCCAAATCCCCCCCAACCCCGAGACTACATTTCCCCCACCCCCCCCCCCCCTCATCTTTTTTGGGGGAAGGTGAGAGAGGGGGTGTGTCCCTGAATGGCAGTTTGAAAATGCGGTCACCCTAATCCAGGGCCGCTGATAGGGGGGACCATCAGTTCTCCTGTAGGGGGCCCGGGCACACAGGGGGGCCCAAACAGCAGGAGGAATGGGTGTGGTTGGGTGGAGGTGCAATTACAGAATGATGCTAATACTGTGCCCCATCAGATGCTGCCACTCCAGTGTGCCCATCAATTGCTGCTACTGTGCCCCATCAGATGCTGCCAGTGTGCCCATCAATTGCCGCTACTGTGCCCAATCAGATGCTGTCAGTGTGCCCATTAGTTGCCGCTACTGTGCCCCATCAGATGCTCTCTTTCAGCTGCAGGGAGAGACACAGACACAGGGCATCGTTCCTGTAATCACTTCCCTCACACCGATCCCCCTTTTCTGTTCTGCCTGCTTCTGATTCCCCCCCATGTGCCCCCTGTCACTGTGCTGCACCGCCCCCCTGTCACTGTGCTGCACCGCCCCCCTGTCACTGTGCTGCACCGCCCCCCTGTCACTGTGCTGCCCCCCTGTCACTGTGCTGCACCGCCCCCCTGTCACTGTGCTGCACCGCCCCCTGTCACTGTGCTGCACCGCCCCCCTGTCACTGTGCTGCACCGCCCCCTGTCACTGTGCTGCACCGCCCCCCTGTCACTGTGCTGCACCGCCCCCCTGTCACTGTGCTGCACCGCCCCCTGTCACTGTGCTGCACCGCCCCCCTGTCACTGTGCTGCACCGCCCCCCTGTCACTGTGCTGCACCGCCCCCTGTCACTGTGCTGCACCGCCCCCCTGTCACTGTGCTGCACCGCCCCCCTGTCACTGTGCTGCACCGCCCCCCTGTCACTGTGCTGCACCGCCCCCCTGTCACTGTGCTGCACCGCCCCCCTGTCACTGTGCTGCACCCCCCCCCCTGTCACTGTGCTGCACCCCCCCCTGTCACTGTGCTGCACCCCCCCCTGTCACTGTGCTGCACCGCCCCCCTGTCACTGTGCTGCACCGCCCCCCTGTCACTGTGCTGCACCGCCCCCCTGTCACTGTGCTGCACCGCCCCCTGTCACTGTGCTGCACCGCCCCCCTGTCACTGTGCTGCACCGCCCCCCTGTCACTGTGCTGCACCGCCCCCCTGTCACTGTGCTGCACCGCCCCCCTGTCACTGTGCTGCACCGCCCCCCTGTCACTGTGCTGCACCGCCCCCCTGTCACTGTGCTGCACCGCCCCCCTGTCACTGTGCTGCACCGCCCCCCTGTCACTGTGCTGCACCGCCCCCTGTCACTGTGCTGCACCGCCCCCCTGTCACTGAATTCACACAGGTTCTCTATTGCGTTTGTGTCGGCTAATAATCATTTTTGTGTATTTTTAGTGAAAATCTTGCTTTGATATATTGGTAGGGGCCCCGCCGGGTAGGCTGTATGGGGCCCCCGTGATTTCTAGCAGTATCTACTTAGTCCTTTGTGACCTTTCGGAGGTCCATGTCAGCGGGTGGGCGGAGCTGATCCATAATTTAGTACAGCAAAGTGCATCCTCCTTCAGGAACCAATCAGAAATCGCCTCTCATCCTTCTGATCTCTGTAAATTGATGGGTTCTGATTGATTGCCGAAGGCAGCTGCCCGTCATCGCCGCCGTTTGTGCCGCCGTTTGTGCCGCTTAGTAAATTCGCTGTGTTTGTCAGGCAGAGCTCCTTCCTGTAAAGCTTTGTTTATTAACCCCTTCATGATGGAAGTTCCTGCAAAAGGCCAGAACACTGTTTTGTTACTAGTCGCATCGATATCGCATGCGTGTTATTTGTTGTATGTACCCGCAGAACGGACCAGAAAACAAGAGTGTGACCTTTGGGGTTTTATACTACCTAACAGGGGCGTAACTATAAATCACAGGGTCCCATAGCAAAATGTTGTATAGTGTCCCATCATTGGTGTCAGTGGGGGGAATTGTGTCCCATCATTGGTGTCAGTGGGAGGACTAGTGCCCCATCATTGGTGTCAGTGGGGGGAATAGTGCCCCATCATTGGTGTCAGTGTAAGGAATAGTGTCCCATCATTGGTATCAGTGGGAGGAATAGTGCCCCATCATTGGTATTAGTGGAAGGAATAGTGTCCCATCATTGGTGTCAGTGGAAGGAATAGTGTCCCATCATTGGTGTCAGTGGGAGGAATAGTGCCCCATCATTGGTATTAGTGGAAGGAATAGTGTCCCATCATTGGTGTCAGTGGAAGGAATAGTGCCCCATCATTGTTATCAGTGGGGGGAATAGTGTCCCATCATTGTTATCAGTGGGGGGAATAGTGTAACAACATGTAAAATAATAAAACATCTTCTGCCCCCATTTGCATTGCTCTCAGTAGAGCCCCGGTAGGAGTATACAGTATACAGTATATATATATATATTGGTAGAATGTGATAAAACTGTTTTGCCGCCTAATGAACTTATTCCAATGACTGTGAGTTGTATAATGGACTTCAATCATTCAAATTGACTGCAATCTTCTTCTCTGTTCTCACTAATAACCGTTATTACTTTGTCTGCTACACAAAGGGCCCTTCTCCTCGTGGCTTTAGATCGACTGAGACGCTCATTGTGACGCGGGACGCTCTGAATTCTGAGCTGATAAAGTTGGCAATCAGTACCATTAGTGTCTGTGTGTAACAATGTCCCTCTATCCCTGTGTGCCCCGCAATGATACCCTTCACTCCCATTCTCGCGCATCTGTGCTATAAAAGAAAATGTGTGTCCCCCAATGTGTGTCCCCCAATGTGTGTCCCAATGTGTGTCCCCCAATGTGTCCCCTAATGTGTGTGCCCCAATGTGTCCCCTAATGTGTGTGCCCCAATGTGTCCCCCCCAATGTGTGCCTCAATGTGTGTCCCCCAATGTGTGTGCCTCAATGTGTCCCCCAATGTGTGTCCCCCAATGTGTGTGCTCCAATGTGTGTCCCCCAATGTGTGTGCCTCAATGTGTCCCCCAATGTGTGTGCTCCAATGTGTGTCCCCCAATGTGTGTCCCCCAATGCGTCCCCCAATGTGTATGCTCCAATGTGTCCCACCCAATGTGTGTGCCCTAATGTGTGCCCTAATGTGTCCCCCAATGTGTGTCCCCCAATGTGTGTCCCCCAATGTGTGTCCCCCAATGTGTGCCTCAATGTGTGTCCCCCAATGTGTGTGCCTCAATGTGTCCCCCAATGTGTGTGCCTCAATGTGTGCCCCAATGTGTGTGCCCCAATGTGTGTGCTCCAATGTGTGTCCCCCAATGTGTGTGCCCCAATGTGTCCCCTAATGTGTGTGCCTCAATGTGTTCCCCAATGTGTGTGCCTTAATGTGTCCCCCAATGTGTGTGCCTCAATGTGTCCCCCAATGTGTGTCCCCCAATGTGTGTGCTCCAATGTGTGTCCCCCAATGCGTCCCCCAATGCGTCCCCCAATGCGTATGCTCCAATGTGTGTCCCCTAATGTGTGTGCCCCTAATGTGTGTGCCCCTAATGTGTGTCCCCTAATGTGTGTCCCCCAAGGTGTCCCCCAATGTGTGTCCCCCAATGTGTGTGCCTCAATGTGTGCCTCAATATGTGTCCCCCAATGTGTGCGCCTCAATGTGTCCCCCAATGTGTGTCCCCCAATGTGTGTGCCTCAATGTGTCCCCCAATGTGTGTCCTCCAATGTGTGTGCCTCAATATGTGTCCCCCAATGTGTGTGCCTCAATGTGTCCCCCAATGTGTGTCCCCCAATGTGTGTCCCCCAATGTATGTGCCTCAATGTGTCCCCCAATGTGTGTCCCCCAATGTGTGTGCCTCAATGTGTCCCCCAATGTGTGTCCCCCAATGTGTGTGCCTCAATGTGTCCCCCAATGTGTGTCCTCCAATGTGTGTGCCTCAATATGTGTCCCCCAATGTGTGCCTCAATGTGTCCTTCCCCGATGAGTGTGCCTCAATATGTGTCCCCCAATATGTTTCCCCCAATGTGTGCCTCAATGTGTCCCCCAATGTGTGCCTCAATGTGTCCCCCAATGTGTGCCTCAATGTGTGTCCCCCAATGTGTGCCTCAATGTGTGCCTCAATGTGTGCCTCAATGTGTGTCCCCCAATTTGTCCCCCAATGTGTCCCCCAAGGTGTCCCCAATGTTTTCCCCAATGAATCCCCCACGTGCCCCAATGCTTTAAGCTGAGAGCCGGGTGACCTCTGTGGGTATGAAGGGCACTATAAGAGCTAATAAACCAAAAATTTATTATATTGCAATTTTTTTGATTAGATGTGGTGGCTGCATTCGTTTTCTTTCTTCTCTTTTGACCTGGTGATCTGACCAGTAACACATAAAAAATGTAACAAGTTTGGGTTAAATGCGGCTTTAGGACTTAAGTTATTATTTTCAGTGAAGAAATCAGCAATAATAATGCTCAAAGGGGGATTCTACATTTGTCTAACCACTGTGACAGGAAGTCAGGTAAATCTGTGGGTGTTGTCACAGACGGGAGATACATTTCTGCCTTGTTTAGACAATTCACCAATTACTATCACGTGTCGGCTGCAGAAATAGCCAGAAAGGTTTAGGGCGTTGGAAAACTTCAGCTGTTCAGAATGAGGCAATTAAGGCCTCTATAAGACATCCAAAGGATGACTACTGATTGCTGCATCCTGAGGCTTTCTGAGTTAAGGAGAGCAGTGAGCTGAGAAAGACTTCTGAAGAGGTGAGGTGGTTGTTGATTTTTCTGTGTGATAAAAATCAAAAAGACTATTGTTTTTCTGCTGTATGCCCAGCAGTAGGCTGTGCCTGACTCCATAGGTAGGTTCCTGTGTTGGGAAGGTAGACGCCCCAAGTGGCAAGGGTTTATTTTATGTTTTGTTTTGTTTATGCTGTTTGGATGCTTGCACTTGTATCCAGCAAGATGGAAAAATAAACCAACCGTCCTCAGCTGCCTCTCTGTATAGTTCAGTGTGTAGTGAACCCACCCAGGGGGTCACACCCCCCCCCCCCCCGCTACCGAGCTAACCCCTTACACCACTTAAATACTGCACACCCCCCCCTGGAGGGATAGGGATTGGTTGGTTTGCCCTGGGTGCTTTCTTGGAGAGATAGGGATTGGTTGGTTTGCACTGAAGGTTTAGTGGAGGGATAGGGATTGGTGGATTTGCACTGGGTGCCTTCTTGGGGGTATAGGGAATGGTTGGTTTGCACTGGGTGGTTTCCTGGAGGGATAGAGATTGGTTGGTTTGCCCTGGGTGGTTTCCTGGGGGAATTGGGAATGGTTGGTTTGTCCTGGGTGCCTTATTGGAGGGATAGGGATTGGTTGGTTTGCACTGGGTGCTTTCTTGGAGGGATAGGGATTGATTGCTTTGCCCTGAAGGTTTCTTGGAGGGATAGGGTTTGGTTGGTTTGCCCTGGGTGCTTTCTTGGAGAGATAGAGATTGGTTGGTTTGCACTGAAGGTTTAGTGGAGGGATAGAGATTGGTGGATTTGCACTGGGTGCCTTCTTGGGGGTATAGGGAATGGTTGGTTTGCACTGGGTGGTTTCCTGGAGGGATAGGGATTGGTTGGTTTGCACTGAAGGTTTAGTGGAGGGATAGGGATTGGTGGATTTGCACTGGGTGCCTTCTTGGGGGGTATAGGGAATGGTTGGTTTGCACTGGGTGGTTTCCTGGAGGGATAGAGATTGGTTGGTTTGCACTGGGTGCTTTCTTGGGGGTATTGGGAATGGTTGGTTTGTCCTGGGTGCCTTATTGGAGGGATAGGGATTGGTTGGTTTGTCCTGGGTGCCTTATTGGAGGGATAGGGATTGGTTGGTTTGTCCTGGGTGCCTTATTGGAGGGATAGGGATTGGTTGGTTTGTCCTGGGTGCCTTATTGGAGGGATAGGGATTGGTTGGTTTGTCCTGGGTGCCTTATTGGAGGGATAGGGATTGGTTGGTTTGCACTGGATAGTTTCCTGGAGGGATAGGGATTGGTTGGTTTGTCCTGGGTGGTTTCCTGGAGGGATAGGGATTGGTTGGATTGCCCTGGGTGCTTTCCTGGAGGGATAGGGATTGGTTAAATTGCACTGAAGTTTTTTTGGAGGGATAGGGATTGGTTGGTTTGTCCTGGGTGGTTTCCTGGAGGGATAGGGATTGGTCGGTTTGCCCTGGGTGCTTTCCTGGAGGGATAGGGATTGGTTAAATTGCACTGAAGTTTTTTTGGAGGGATAGGGATTGGTTGGTTTGTCCTGGGTGCTTTCCTGGAGGGATAGGGATTGGTTGGATTGCCCTGGTTGGGGACCAATGGATAGATGGATATTGACTTGCCTAGTCAGTAGCAGAGAGGTAGATGTTGTCTTACATTGAAGTGTATATCTGCACCATGTGAGAACTTTTGTTGCCCCAGTACATCTTCTATACCCAACATCCGGTCCTGACAAATCTGATGTAGTTTGGGCCCCCCAATGAGTCAGGGTGAGTAACCTACCTTTTTCTTTGGTCAGGAAAAAAATAAATTCCTCACATAACACAATCCAATTTTTGGTATTTTTATCGCTTTCCTCTGTTGAGGATTTGCATGCTGTGACTCCTCCAACACTACGGAACGCTCTACAAATCACTCGGCCTCCATTTCTGTGACCTGAAGATCAATTGTTTGATGTTTTCATTTATAAAGATCGAATTCATTGGGAAATCTATGGAGGACAGGCAGAAAGACACTTGGCCAAATGCGGGAAAACAAGTTCTTTACATGGCGATGACTGATTGGCTAGAATCATTTGTAGACCCAACTATAACCCACCAGCAATTAACCTCAGCAATTTGTAGCTCGAAAAACGCTCAGAGGAAATAAATCAGTTGTTCTCTATGGAGATGGTTCACAAGACTCCACCCCAAGTCACCTGAAGCCAAACTCTTAGGCCCTGTACACACGATCAGTCCAAACTGATGAAAACGGACTGAAGTTCATTTTCATCAGTCCAAACCTACCGTGTGTACGGCCCATCAGACAGATGCAATGGCCACTGCCAGAAATTCTTCGCGAGAACTTTGTCTACAGTCTTGGGAAGTAGGAAATGCATCGACATATCAACACAATAACCAACTTAGATGAAGCGATTCGTGAGTCCTGATGATGTTGTTTTTTCAGCACGTCGTGTGTTTTACGTCACCGCGTTGGACTCAATCGGTTTTTGAACTGATAGTGTGTACGCACATCAGTCCATTTTCATCAGTTTGGACTAATCGTGTGTACAAGGCCTTACAGTTACATAGTAGGTGAGGTTGAAAAAAGATACAAGTCCATCAAGTCCAACCTATGATTTGCCCTGGGTGCTTTCTTGGAGGCATAGGGATTGGTTGGTTTTCCTTGGGTGTGTTTTCCAGGGGGCATAGGGATTGGTTGGTTTTCCTTGGGTGTGTTTTCCAGGGGGCATAGGGATTGGTTGGTTTGCCCTGGGTGTGTTTTCTTGGGGGGATAGGGATTGGTTGGTTTGCCCTGGGTGTGTTTTCTTGGGGGCATAGGGATTGGTCTGTTTGCCATGGGTGTTTTCTTGGGGGCATAGGGATTGGTTGGTTTGACCTGGGTGTGTTTTCTTGGGGGCACAGGAATTGGTTGGTTTGCCCTGGGTGTGTGTTCTTGGAGGGATAGGGATTGGTTGGTTTTCCCTGGGTGTTTTTTTCCAGGGGGCATAGGGATTGTTTGGTTTGCCCTGGGTGTGTTTTCTTGGAGGGATAGGGATTGGTTGGTTTGCCCTGGGTGTGTTTTCTTGGGGGCATAGAGATTGGTTGGTTTGCCCTGGTTGTGTTTTCTAGGGGGCACAGGGATTGGTTGGTTTGCCCTGGGTGTGTTTTCTTGGGGGCACAGGAATTGGTTGGTTTGCCCTGGGTGTGTGTTCTTGGAGGGATAGGGATTGGTTGGTTTTCCCTGGGTGTTTTTTCCAGGGGGCATAGGGATTGGTTGGTTTGCCCTGGGTGTGTTTTCTAGGGGGCACAGGGATTGGTCTGTTTGCCCTGGGTGTGTTTTCTTTGGGGCATAGGGATTGGTTGGTTTGCCCTGGGTGTGTTTTCTTGGGGGCACAGGGATTGGTCTGTTTGCCCTGGGGTTTTTCTTGGAGGGATAGTGGATGGTGTCGGCAGTTTTTTTAATATATATTTTTATTTCATTTTTTAATAATTATTTTCAATTTCATTTTGTATTTCATTTTTTCAAAATGCATATGAGGTGGGGTTTGGCAGTGGACAGCATCAGTAGGGCAATGGCAGTGCCCAGTTTTTTTTTTTTTTTTTTACAATTTACCTTTTTATGTAAAAATATGTAAACAATAAAAGATTGCAACAAATAATAATAATTAAAAGTACATACAGTGTGGATGAGCAGTTTGTTTAAAATACCTCATTTGTTTTACTAAAAAAATGTTGTTTGCGTTTAATTAAAATGTTTTCCACAATGCTTTTGCAATTACATTTTTTATTACATTTCTTTCAAAATGCATATGTGTTGGGTTTGGCAGCGGACGGCATCAGTAGGGTAATGGCAGGGCCCAAAATGGTCAGTCCATTGACCCTGCTGGGCCTATATTAAGGCTGCCATCTCCAATAGCCCCTACGTTAATCCGGCCCCTGCTGGAGGTGCATGCTGGGTATCCAGCTGCACAAAAATCCAGGAAGCGTATGGGCGCCGCCTTCAGGTGCCCACAGATGCAATGGCCACTGGGCATCCAGCTGCACAAAAAGGAAGTGTATAGGTGCCTACTTTTTATGTAAAAAAAAAAAGAAAAAAAAAAAAAAGAAAATAAGAATGTAAACAATAAAAAAATTGCAACAAATAATTAAGATATTTTTTTGAAAGTATAAGGAAAATTTGCGCTCATTCACACGGTTTTCTTGCCCATACAGTGTGGATGAGCAGTTTGTTTAAAATACCTAATTAAATAAAAATAAAAAATTGTGTTTAATATTTTTTTTTTTTGTGTTTAATTTAATTTTTTTTCACAATGCTTTTACAATTTCATATTATTTTTTCAAAATGTATTGGGGTTGGGTTTGGCAGTGGACGGCATCAGTAGGGTAATGGCACTGCCCAAAATGGTCAGTCCATTGACCCTGCTGGGCCTATATTAAGGTTGGGGCCTCGTGCTACCATCTCCAATAGCCCCATCGGTTAATCCGGCCCCTGCTGGAGGTGCATGCTGGGTACCCAGCTGCACAAAAATCCAGGAAGTGTATGGGCGCCGGCTTCAGGTGCCCACAGATGCAATGGCCACTGCCAGAAATTCTTAGCGAGAACTTTGTCTACAGTCTTGGGAAGTAGGAAATGCATCGACATATCAACACAATAACCAACTTAGATGAAGCGATTCGTGAGTCCTGATGATGTTGTTTTTTGGGCAGGAAACTGTGGCTCCTCCTTAGGAAGTAATCATTTCATTGATCTCACTTGATCAGTAATCTATCAGCTTCAATCCTATTGTTTGGTACGGGGAACGTCCCGTTCTCTCATTCTCCAGTTTTTATACATCAGCCCCCCTGTACAGTATATGAACTCGTAGGCCGTGATAAGGAAATGTGATGGAAGGGAGCTGTGGTGGCTCAACGTGATTGGCACTGCGCTGACAAGACGTTCACCTCTGCAGCCAAGGGTTCGGATCCCGGTCTCGGCTACATGTGAATTGAGTTTGATGGTCTCAGCCCGGCTCCCGGTGGGTGTGCTATGCGAGGTACGCCTGTGCTTAGTACGCCCACAAAACCACCACACTTACACGCACACGAAATTGGTTTAACACATACGCACTTTGGCCACGCGGTCTCCTAAAATAAAGAGAGGCGAAGGACCTACGGGGCTGGCTGGGTGGGCTAGGCCCCCTCACTCCCTCATAGGGGGAGTCCCTCTGCCCCGTTGGGGTCCCATTGGGCCCCAGTTGGGCTCCCAAGTGGAGCAGGTAGGGCGGGGTGAGTGGGAGGCCCCCCCCTCACACCCGCCATTGCCACCGGGGGCATGGAGAAGGATGTCGATTGCCTCCGGGGGGAGGGTCTGCCTACTCCCATTTCCTGCAGTCTGGCTCCTCTCTCTCGAGTTCATGCACAAAAATACACTTTAAAAAAAAAAAATGTGATGGAGAGTTTCCCGCACGTGGAATTCTCAAGTCGCTCCTTAGAATCTCTGTTGATGCATATTTCTGGGGGCATTTAATCAAAGCCTCCACAGGCCTAAATTAATTCTTGACAGTAGACGTGTTGCCCTAGTTGGTGAATGTGGCAGATTTACCCCCCCCCCCCCCCGTTTTCTGAGTGCTTAATTCGCTGCTTCTCTGCATTGTATTACACGCAGTGCCACTGCTATAAGGCCCGGAGGCACAGGGGGAGGGGACCCAGAGGAATACTTGTGTCTCTAAGGGCCCATTAGTTTTTCTGTTAAGTAATATATTCAGGTTGGATTGGTATTCGATGTTCACTGTGCATAATATATAGGGTTGTCCCGAAACCACTTTTTTAAGACCGAGTACAAGTACCGATACTTTTTTTCAAGTAGTCGCCGATACCGAATACCGAAACTTTTTTTAAATGTGTCCCCAAATGCAGCCATGTCCCCCCCCTCATATATTGCAGCCATGTCCCCCCCCCTCATATATTGCAGCCATGTCCCCCACATATGCAGCCATGTCCCCCACATATGCAGCCATGTCCCTCCAGCCATGTCCCCCACATATGCAGCTATGTCCCTCCAGCCATGTCCCCCCATACCTAGCCGCCAAAAGCCGCCGCACGGAGAACATCACAGCATTCATTTTAATAGCTGTTTTGCCCGCACGTATAGACACTCTCCCTTGCTCGGGATTGGACAGATCACGATCACCCATCCAATCCTGAGCAAGGGGGAGTGCCTATACGCAGCGAGAACACTACAGCTATTCAAATGAAAGCTGTGATGTTCCCGCACGCCGTTTAACCCATGCGGCGGCTTTCGATGTGGCGGCGCCATGCGGCGGCAGAAGTATTCTATTTAGGTATGAGGGGTATTTGCGGGAGTACCGAGTACTCCCGCAAATACTCGGTATAGGTCCCGATACCGATACTGGTATCGGTATCGGGACAACCCTAATAATATATATCAGCTGGAGATTTTCCAAAAAAAAAATTAAAAATCCCATCAGCTTTAGCCCAGGTTCACATTGGTACAATCTGGTCTATGAAATCGGCGGCGTTTGTTGGCAGTGGCACCGTCCAAACCGATTCCCTAAAGGAGTTCTTACCACTTTCGGCGACTATGGGGGATGGGGCGGTGGGGGGGATCTGCGCGATTTGTATAGACATTAGACATGTGCAGTTCATTTAGTTCCAAATTGAAATTTGGAAAAATCTTCATCTTTCAGAAATTCGGATGCATCCGAATTTCCAAATTACAATAGTTTTGAATTTTAAGAGAAACACACATAACGAAAAAACATTCAGACAAAATTTTAATGGTTTTCGAATTCAAATAGTTTTCCAATTTCCAAAGAGAATAAAATAGAATAGAAAATAAGGGAATAGAATAGAAAAAATGAATAGAAAAGAAAATAAAATAAAAGAATATAAGTGAGTAGAAGACATAGAAAATAGAAATAGACGTGCGGTTCATTTTGTTCCAAATTTAAAGAAATCCAAAATAACGGAAAAAAACGGAAGAAATTCGATTTTGAATCGCATCAGAATTCTTTTTCAAAGTTTGCGAATTCGAATAGTTTTCCAATTTACAAAGAGAATAAAATATAACAGAAAATAAGGGGATAGAATATAATAGAGTGAAAGATATAGAAATAGACATTAGACATGTGCGGTTTGTTTCATTTCTGATTTGAAAGTCGAGCAAATTTTCGTTTTATGGAAATTCGGATGTATCCGAATTTCTGAATTAAAATAGTACTAAATTTAAACAAATCTGAAAAAACAAAAAAAAAATTGGGACGAAATTTTAATAATTTTAGAATACTTTTCTAATATTTTTCGGATTTGAATAGCTTTCAATTTCGAAAAAGTTTTGGAATTCAAATAGTTTTCCAATTTCCAAAGAGAATAAAATAGAATAGAAAATAAGTGAATAGAATAAAATTAAAAAATATTAGAATAGAAAAGGATATAACAGAAGATAAGAGAATATAATAGAGTAAAAGATATATAAATAGACATTGATTTGTTAGGTTTCCGGATTGAAATTTGGACACATTTTCGTCTTTCAGGAATTCGGATGCAAAAAAACTAATTCAAAATAACGAAAAAAAAATAATTGGAATTCGAATCGTTTTCAAATACTTTTCGTATTCGAATAGTCTTCAAATTCGAAACGCTTTTGAATTTGAAAAGTTGTCGAATCAAAATCATTTTTCGAATTTCCAAAGGAAATAAAATAGAATAGAGAATAAGGGAATAGAATAGAAAATAATAGAATATAATAGAGTAAAAGATATAGAAATAGACATGTGCGGTTCATTTCGTTCCGAATTGAAATTGGGATGTGTCTGAATTCCCAAATTACAATCGTATCGAATTTTAAAGAATGACAAAAAAAATAAAAAAATCGGACGAAATTTAAATAGTTTTCGAATTCGAAAAGTTTTTTAAACTCAATGATGGGCACTGATAGGTGGCACTGATTGGCCCTGATAGGTGGCACTGATTGGTGGCACTAATGGGCACTGATTGGCCCTGATAGATGGCACTAATGGGCACTGATTGGCCCTGATAGATGACACTAATGGGCACTGATAGGTGGCACTGATTTGCCCTGATAGGTGGCACTAATAGGTGGCACTGATTGGCCCTGATAGGTGGCACTGATTGGCCCTGATAGGTGGCACTGATTGGCCCTGATAGTTGGCACTGATTGATGGCACTAATGGGCACTGATTCGCCCTGATAGATGGCACTAATGGGCACTGATTGGCCCTGATAGATGACACTAATGGGCACTGATAGGTGGCACTGATTTGCCTTGATAGGTGGCACTGATTTGCCCTGATAGGTGGCACTGATTGGCCCTGATAGGTTTCACTAATAGGTGGCACTGATTGGCCCTGGTGGCACTAATGGGCACTGATAGGTGGCACTAATGGACACTGATTGGCCCTGATAGGTGGCACTGATTGGCCCTGATAGATGGCACTAATTTGCACTGATAGGTGGCACTGATTGGCCCTGGTGGCACTAATGGGCACTGATAGGTGGCACTAATGGGCACTGATTGGCCCTTATAGGTGCCACTTATAGGTGGCCCTTATAGGTGCCACTTATAGGTGGCCCTGATAGGTGCCACTTATAGGTGGCCCTGATAGGTGGCACTGATTGGCCCTGATAGGTGGCACTGATTAGCCCTGATAGGTGGCACTGGTTAGCCCTGATAGGTGGCACTGATTGGCCCTGATGGCACTAATGGGCACTGATAGGTGGCACTAATGGGCACTGATAGATGGCACTGGATAGGCAGGACTGATGAAGAGCTACTGACAGGCATTACTGAGTGGCATCTGAAGGGCACTGCCAGGCATTACTGATGGGGCACTGATCGGCAAACTCGTGGGCACTGGCAGGCGTTCTTTATGAGGCACAGGCTGGCAGCTGATGGGCACCTCTGATGGGGGCTGCACTGATAATCAATGTGCTGATTATCAGCACAGGATTGCCCCTCTGACAAGGAGACCCACCGATCGGCTTGGACCGAGAAAAGCCGTTTACCGGCACTTCCCCGTTCACGTGATGATCAGCTGTGATTGGTCACAGCATGAATGAATGAATGAATGAAAACTTATATAGCGCTGCACATGCGAATTGAATCGAATTGAAGCACCTCAGATCGTTCCTCCTGAGCAGATTCCCATGTCACACAATACTGACTCACCAGAAGAACGGAGCCCTTTAAGGCCGGATCCTCATCACGTGCCTCTGTCAGCATACAGAATAAATATAGAACGTGCCACCCTCCCCCGGACCATGAGCTGTATGTTCTATCACCTCCCCCGCCCCCCGACCGATGTCACTCCCAGAAGGAAATTAATGGTGTGAAAGTGATGTATTATGTGTGGATTAATTATTAATCGGAGACATATTGTTGAACATAACGTGCCGTGTCTGAGAGGGAATCGTTTAAAGCGGAATCCCGGGTATGGAGATTGTTCCTTAGTTCTGTTGGTCCAGCTTGGAGCGGTGTAAGTATGTGCCATCAGGGCAGTACAGCCAGCCCTCCTGTATTGGGCCCGGGCCCCATCAGTTCAAAGAAGGGGCCGCCTTCTTTCAACTGATGGGACCCGGGCCCAATACAGGAGGGCTGGTCTCCCGCTCAGGCAGGAGGGATTGGATCTAGCACATGCACCCCCTTCCATCCGCTGTCCGCCCCCCCCCCCCCCCCCCCACAGTGCCTCCGGCTTTCCTCCTCTCCCGCTGGCAGCTGCTGGGAGCACACGTGAATGTTTCAGGATGGAGAGCGGGGAAAGGGCCATTCAAATATGTCACTTATTTGTGCCTGAGCCCCCTCCCCCTTTTTGAACTGATGGGGCCCTCCTGTACTGGGCCCGGCCCCATCCGTTCAAAGAGGGGGGGCTTAGGCACCTACTGAACAGGAGGGATTGGATTTGGCCCATGCACCCCCTTCCATCTGCTGTCCGCCCCCCCCCCCCTTGTGTGCCCCTTCCCCCCCACAGTGCTTCCGGCTTTCCTCCTCTCCCGCTGGCAGCTGCTGGGAGCACACGGGAATGTTTCAGGATGGAGAGCGGGGAAAGGGCCATTCAAATATGTCACTTATTTGTGCCTAAGCCCCCCCCCCCCCGAACTGATGGGACCTTCCTGTACTGGAATGGGGCCCCATCGGTTCAAAGAGGGGGGGCTCAGGCACCTACTGAACAGGAGCGATTGGAACTAGCACATGCACCCCCTTCCATCTGCTGCCCGGCCCCCGTGTGTCCCCTCCCCTCCCCACAGTGCTTCCGGCTTCCCCCCTCTCCCGCTGGAAGCTGCTGGGGGCACACGGGAATGTTTCAGGATGGAGAGCAGGGAAAGGGCCATTCAAATATGTCCCTTTCCTTTCCTGAATGAGCAATTAGTACCAATCACCTCTGTGTCCATTCATCACTAAAGCATAGTAAACTGTGTTCACTATGCTTTAGTTTTTTTTATGTGCTGGAAGCCTCGGAGCGTTTCCCTATTCATTTATCTGTGCAGCGGAAGTTACAGAGAAAGGGACTCATAAATTGGATTTATTTGATTTAACTGATAATTTCCTGACAGGGCCTGGGAGGGGAGAGGGGCCCTGTCAGGTAGGCTGTATGGGGCCCTGTGTGCCACCCCCCCCCCCCTGACAGGGCCCCGCTCCCCCTCCCAGGTCGAAAATGACTGATGGGGACAGAAAACCAATTCACAATTCAGGCAAAAATTTGGACCTGGGTCACATGGGAACCAGTGTACGGGGACGCACTGGACCCCATGCTGTGAGCCGCGGGTGCAGCATATGTGAACCCGGCCTGAAGGTTAAAAAAAAAAAAGATCGTCTGCCTTTAGAGCCAATTACAAAATGACAACTGTTTTATATGCAGCTACCTTCAGGTAATTGAACATTGGCAAAAAAAAAAAAGGCTGCAGGGCTGTCCTCCTATATAACCCCACCCACTCCAAGTTTAGGGGTTAGGGTGAGCGGTTAGGGTTATGGGTTAGGTTTAGAGGTTGGGGTTAAGTTTAGGGGTTAGGGTTATGGGTTAGGTTTAGGGGTTAGGGTTATGGGTTAGGGTTGGGGGTTATGGTTAGGTTTAGGGGTTAGGGTTTGGGGGTGGCGTTAGGATTGGGGTTATGGGTTAGGGTTAGGTTTAGGGGTTAGGGTTATGGGTTATGGTTAGGTTTAGGGTTGAAGTTAGGGTTAGGTTTAGGGTTATGGGTTAGGGTTATAGTTAGGGTTATGGGTTAGGGTAAGGTTTAAGGGTTGAAGTTAGGGTTATAGTTAGGGGTTTGGGGGTTATAGTTAGGGGTTTGGGGGTTAGGGTTATGGGTTAGGGTTAGGTTTAAGGGTTGAAATTAGTGTTAGGGTTATGGGTTAGGGTTATAGTTAGGGGTTTGGGGGTTAGGGTTATGGGTTAGGGTTAGGTTTAAGGGTTGAAATTAGTGTTAGGGTTATGGGTTAGGGTTATAGTTAGGGGTTTGGGGGTTAGGGTTATGGGTTAGGTTTAAGGGTAGAAGTTAGGGTTATGGGTTAGGGTTATAGTTAGGGGTTTGAGGGTTAGGGTTATGGGTTAGGTTTAATGGTTGAAGTTAGGGTTAGGTTTAGGGGTTAGGGTTATAGTTAGGGGTTAGGTTTAGGGTTTATGGGTCAGGTTTAGGCTGCATTCACACCTGAGCATAGCGTTTTTCTGTGATTTTGCAGTGTTTTTTACCGCGTTTTGTCACGATTTTGTACAGGTCTAGGGTCACCAATGTTAAAAACAGAAAAACGCCCAAATACGCTCAATTCGCGCGACAATAAAGGGTCCAGAACTTGTTTGAGCTTCAGGCGTTCGGCATCAGGCGTTTTGGAGTGGAGATGTGAACCATCTCCATAGAGGATAATGTATTTTTTCCCCTCTAGCGTTTGGAGCTTCAGGCGACAAAACGCTCAGGTGTGAATGCAGCCTTAGGGGTTGGGGTTAGGTTTAGGGGTTAGGGTATGAGTTATGGTTATAGGTTAGGGTTAGGTTTAGGGGTTAGGGTTATGGGTTAGGTTTAGGGGTTGGGGTTAAGTTTAGGGGTTAGGGTTATGGGTTAGGTTTAGGGGTTGGGGTTAGGGTATAGGGTTATGGGTTAGGGTTGGGGGTTATGGTTTTAGGGTTGGGGTTAGGGTTAGGTTTAGGGTTTGGGGTTGGCATTAGGATTGTGGTTAAGGGTTAGGGTTAGGTTTAAGGGTTGAAATTAGGGTTAGGTTTAGGGGTTAGGGTTATAGTTAGGGTTATGGGTTAGGTTTAAGGGTTGAAGTTAGGGTTAGGTTTAGGGGTTAGGGTTATGGGTTAGGGTTATAGTTAGGGGTTAGGTTTAGGGTTTATGGGTTAGGTTTAGGCTGCATTCACACCTGAGCATAGCGTTTTGCCGTGATTTTGCAGTGTTTTTTACCGCGTTTTGTCGTGATTTTGTACAGGTCTAGGGTCACCAATGTTAAAAACAGAAAACCGCCCATATACGCGACAATAAAGGGTCCAGAACTTGTTTGAGCTGCAGGCGTTCGGCGTCAGGCGTTTTGAAGTGAAGATGTGAACCATCTCCATAGAGAATAATGTATTTTTTCCCCTCTAGCGTTTTGGAGCTTCAGGCGACAAAACGCTCAGGTGTGAATGCAGCCTTAGGGGTTAGGGTTATGGTTAGGTTTAGGGTATGGGTTATGGTTAGGGGTTATGGGTTAGGGTTAAGGGGTTAGGGTTACGTTTGGGGGTTAGGGTTGACGTTAGGGTTATGGGTTAGGGGGTTAGGGTATGTGTTAAGGGGTTAGGGTTACAGTTAGGGGTTAGGGTTGACGTTAGGGGTTATGGGTTAGGGTTTAGGGTTATGGGTTAGGGTTAAGGGGTTAGGGTTAGGTTATGTGTTAAGAGGTTAGGGTTACAGTTAGGGGTTAGGGTTGACGTTAGGGTTATGGGTTAGGTTTAAGGGTTATGGGTTAGGGTATGGGTTATGGTTATAGGTTAGGGTTGGGGTTAGGGTTGACGTTGGGGGTTAGGGTTATGAGTTAGGGCCCTATTTATTAATCATATAGGGGGGTGGCGTGCATAGAGGGGGCGATGCCCCGCGCGCCCTTTTTGACGGGCCGCCCCTGGTCAGGATCTAATTGAATTGGCGCTGTTTGACCAACAATTTTCCACTCAGTTTTTCAGTTGGCGGAAGGGGCAGGGATGAAGGTGGGGCAGAGCCAACAAGGCCAACCAATGAGTGAATTTCATTGGGTTCCTTGGGATGTATGGGCATCTATAGGCCTGGAAATCCTGTTCTTGTCTGTCCTCCTGGCGGGGGGAGGTCTGAGCGGTGAGCGGTGATCGATGTGAAGTCTGGACGTACCGCTCAGGAAAACGCACAGAATATTCTGTTGTGCTGCACATTTATTATGCGTCGGATATAAAAGAGCTGACATATGCAAACGGCGAGGAGCGCGGCGGAGCGGTTGCTCATCACATTAAATCGGACCTTTCTTTTTATAATGTGAGCCGCACCGAGCATGACGGCCTGACGGTACGGAATATGATTGATTGCTATGGAAAAAAAAACGCATTGCTATGGAAAACGCAGACAGTTTTACCATCCGTCCCCCCCCCCCCCCCCCCCCCCCTCCCCTGTATGTCACGGCGTCCATATTCTGCCCAGCGCTCGGCACGCCGCTGATCTCTTAGTAAAATGTTGGGAATAAATTTCATTTTCCGTCGCCTTTCATTTTCTCCCTTTTCCATACAACCTGCGAATACAGAGATCGATATCTCCGTGATTAAACGGCTGCCATTTGTTTGAACATTTGTAACATTGAAAGCTATATTAAAGAGGAACTGCAGTCCGCTCACATAAATTTGTAAAAAAAAAACATCTTTGCCATTCTGAAGCTTCCCTCCAACCACTTTGCATATTATTTTATATACCGTAAATACTCGAGTATAAGCCGAGTTTTTCAGCACCCCCTCGGCTTATACTCGAGTCACCTTCACTGGGGACCCGGTACCGGCTGGCCGTAGGTTCCCTGGACCCCAATCTTGGCACACATGTAGCCCCACTCTTCATGTACAAGTGTGCAAAGGTTGTTGTCCGGGCGACCTAAGGCCGGGGAGCACCGATTTTACAAACCCGGGCACCCCTTCCATAGACTCCCATGTTAAACTGTAATTTCTCTGGTGATTTTGGGGACCAGGTACTGGCAAGTTTCAGGTCTCCTGGACCCGAAACTTAGCACACATGTAGCCCCTCTCTTCCTCTACAAGTGTGCAAAGTTTGTTGTCTGGAGGACCTACGGCCGGGGAGCACCAATTTTTAAAACCTAGGCACCCCTTCCATAGACTCCCATGTTAAACTGTAATTTCTCTGGTGACTTTGGGGACCCGGTACAGGCCGGTTTTAAGTCCTCTGGACCCGGAACTTGGCACACATGTAGCCCTATTGCTCCTCTCCAAGTGTGCAGAGTTTGTTGTCTGAGGGACCTACGGCCGGGGAGCACCGATTTTTCAAAGTTGGGCACCCCTTTCATAGACTCCCATGTTAAAACGTCAGTCTAGGCATGGGCACAGTGAGGCAAAGTGAGGCATGGGCACAGTGAGGCATGCAGATGGACATAGTGAGGAACAGTGAGGCATGCAGATGGACACCCTAGGCTTATACTCGAGTCAATACGTTTTCCCATTTTTTTGTGGTAAAATTAGGTGCCTCGGCTTATACTCGAGTATATACGGCATACTGTGATTCTGTACTTGACAAATATGCTGCAGAAATCTCCCTCCACTGAGCCTGGCTGCATCCATTTTAACTGTGGGCAGCTGAAGCCGCTGCCTGTTCACTTCCTGGATTTACACAGGGGCACACCTCCAACAGGAAGTGGACTGTATAAGGAAACAGGAAGTGGGCTGTATAAGGAAACGGGAAGTGGGCTGTATAAGGAAACGGGAAGTGGGCTGTATAAGGAAACAGGAAGTGGGCTGTATAAGGAAACGGGAAGGGGGCTGTATAAGGAAACGGGAAGTGGGGCTGTATAAGGAAGTGGGGCTGTAAAAGGAAACGGGAAGTGGGGCTGTAAAAGGAAACGGGAAGTGGGGCTGTATAAGGAAACGGGAAGTGGGGCTGTATAAGGAAACGGGAAGTGGGGCTGTAAAAGGAAACAGGAAGTGGGGCTGTAAAAGGAAACGGGAAGTGGGGCTGTAAAAGGAAACGGGAAGTGGGGCTGTATAAGGAAACGGGAAGTAGGGCTGTATAAGGAAACGGGAAGTGGGCTGTATAAGGAAACGGGAAGTGGGCTGTATAAGGAAACAGGAAGTGGGCTGTATAAGGGATTTATTGGCAGAAAAAACATAGGGCCAGATTCAGGAACACTTGCGCTGGAGTATTTCGATATGTGATGATGCGCCGTCGTTTCTATGTGCCCGTACCCACCAAACTAGATGCGCCCAATAACGGGTCATTTGCGACCGGCGGAACGTTCTGACGCCAGAGTATCATCAGCGCTTAATTTCGCTGGGCGCATCAGTCGCGCCTATTGATTTCCCCTGCAAATATGCAAATGAGGGATTTTTCCCAATTCACGAACGGATTAGCACCATACGCTGGCTAAATGCGCCGCGCGTATCTCGTCCGTCCGGCGCAAAGTTATTTCTACAAAAGGCTGCTTTATCTTTACTCCAGACGGCCACAGGTCAGCAGGAGAGCAGCTACAGCAGCAGCGTTACCGACGATAAGAGCTAGCTGATCACCCCCACTTGCAGGACAACACCTCTGTCCATGCTTGTCTGTCAAATTTTACAGCCATGGAGGAAGACATCATAGGTCTCCATAGCCGAGATGACGGCTGACAGCTCCTGGCCATTAAAGTTCAGCTTTCTCCTGTGTGTTTGCGGGGAACGGGAGCAGCCATCTCAGAACAAAAGTAACATCACTGCGGGGAGGGGGAGCAGGATATACTTTAGTGCCGAAATGGCGCTTCTACAGGCGCATTTAAACGCCCAACGGAAGGCATTGCGCTGACGTTTCCTGTGAAGTGGTGCCGACGGAAGTTGTGAGCATGCGCACAAAGGGGGCGAGTGGAGCCTCACTCACTGCGCATGCTCCGTGGTTGATGCGCTGAACGTAAGCCTCTGCGCTGGGCTCCGCCCATCATTTACATATGATCACACCCACTTCCCCTTGCGTCGGGTTACGCCAGCGCATTATCGTTACTCTGGCGCAAGTTTACGCGCAACTGCTATGTGAATAACAGTACCTGCGCTGAAAGGGTCGTCAGAGTAACGTAAATGAGAAGCGTTACTCTGGAGCAAAGATACTCCCATCTACCTGAATCTGGCCCATAATGTTTTACTATCCAAAGATAAAACAACAACAAGGGCAGAAGATTTCATAGATGGAAAGGTGAAAAAACTACTGAAGTTCCACTTTAATGAGTTAGAGTTGCTATATAAATGTTTGTTTCTAGATTGCACACCTCCCAACATTTTGAGATGGGAATGAGGGACACCTACCAGCAAAGGTATGTAGGCATTGGGACACGCCCCCTGCCACACCCCCTTAAAGGAGAATTAACCCCAAAAAAGGTTATTTAAATCCACAAGTGTTTTTTTTTTTTTTCCATAAAAGTGTTTATTCAATCAAAATACAGCAAAGAACAAAAGACAAGATAATTGTCACAGAGTAGGATACAACAACAGAGTCATGCACGAGACCATGATACATGATACAACAAGGAGGTGATAGAGAAAAAAAAAAAAATGCGTTGTACCAGGGCCGATGCCCAAAAGGTGTAATGGAGCAGAGGAGGGCGGAGGATCGTTAATTTCAGTTTTCCCCTCCCTCCAAGACTTAGAGGAGGGGAAGTGAAGCAGGGCACCGTTCATAGTCAGTATATAAGGCGTGATGTATCGTGCTAACACAAGGGTCAAGAGACCAAAAGTAAAGTAACAACAGAAGAGCCAGAAGTGGAGAGAAAAAGGAGGGGAAAAAGACACAAGAGAAGGACAAAGGGAGAGAGAAGGGGATAAAAAGGGAAAACGGGAGGGGGGTAGGGGCAAGAGAGCCCGAGAGAACAAGAGTGAGATTGGCTCCGCGTCCGACCCCCCCACCCAAATATCCCCCCAAAGCAGGGGGTGGGGCGCCCAGCGCTCCAAGCAACTCAAGGGCCATATTGATGATAGCGATCCGCGGTGACGAAATGGCTCCAACAAGCCCACACGAAAGAAAATGTGTGCATTCTGTCCTGCGAGACGTAAATCAATTCCTCCATCTCCCTTATGGAGGAGATCTGTGCAAACCACTCTCTAACTGTCGGGACTGTGGTAGAGCGCCAATGCCTAGGAATGCAGACTCTAGCAGCGTTGACCATGTGCATGGCCAGGGATCTGAAGTAGTCCTTTCTGGGGAGTGACGTATGATGAAGGAGAAACTGGGAGGGGTGTAATCCAGGGTATAGGTAGTGACGTGTGAAATGAGATTATGGACCTCTTTCCGAAAGGGCTGGAGGGCCTCGCATTCCCACCATATGTGGAGCATGGTCCCCACACCCACACCGCATCTCCAGCACGTGTCGGGGATGTTAGGGGAGAACTTGTGAAGAAGCGACGGAGTCCTATACCACTTAGTGATCACCTTGTAACCATTCTCTTGAATGGCCACATTCAAAGAGCCCTTGTGAGCAAATTCATAGATAGTGCTCCAATCCTCCAGTGACAAAGACGCCTGGAGATCTCTATTCCACGAGAGTTGTGGCGGGGTGGGGGTCTGGGGAGGACCCTCCACCAGAAGAGTGTACAAAAGGGAGATCAGGTGTCTTTGAGGAGTCTTGCGATGACAAAGGGATTCGAAAGGGCGTGACCAGAGCGATGGATTGGCTGTGGCCGACAGGAAGTGCCGGATCTGCCTGTAGGTCCAGAATGATAGCGAGGACGTCGTAGTCAGAGAATTAATCGCCTCAAAAGTCAAGGGCCGACCAGCCGAGTAAAACTGGTTAGCCAGTACGTCTTCAAAGGGCCACTCCTGGCGCAAGAAATCCCTTGATAGGCCCGGTGGGAAGTCTGGGTTCCCTCGCAGGGAGGTCAAGGGATTTGGATAAGGGGGTCAGGATCCCAGCGCCGGGGACTTCTTGTATGCTAGGAGCGAGGGGTAGATAAGAGGATGCGTCACCAGGCACTGGGGCCAATTCTTCGAGGGAAGCCATGGGAGTAAATGCAAAGGGCTTGGCGAGAAGCTGTTCTCTAGGAGGACCCAAAGCTTTTTGAAGCCATGAATGTTCCAATCAGCGATCCTTGTGATATGACACGCGCTGTGGTACTTCTGAAGATCCGGGAGACCAATGCCACCACCAGATTTAGGTAGGGTTAGTCTGGAGTATTTGATGCAGGGTTGAGAGCCCCTCCAGAGGAAGGTGGAGCAGGCCTTCCTATAGGATGCAAAGAAGCCCGGAGGCAAGGAGATAGGGATCGACTTCATAAGATAGAGAAAGCGGGGCATGATTATCATCTTGATCAGGGCCGCCTGGCCGAACCAGGAGACGTTCAGGCCCATCCAGTCCTTAAGGCATTTTTGAGCCTGAAGGAGAGCGGGAAGAAAGTTTTGGGAGTAAAGGTCCATCAGACGGGAGGGGATACGGACCCCCAGGTATGTAAGAGATTCCTGCACCCATCGAAAAGGGAAAAACTCCCGGCAGTGCAGGACCTCCTGGGGGGAGAGGGAGACGTTTAATGCTTGCGATTTTGTGTGATTAATTTCTAGATTTGACAGGGCGCCGAAATGTTCCAAATCTTTGAGGAGGTTGGGCAGGGAAATTCTAGGACACCTCAAAGAGAGGAGAACATCGTCTGCGAAGGCAGCGACTTTAAATTCCCTCCCTTTCACATTAATACCCAGGATATCAGGGTTCCACAAGTGTTTTTTTTTGGCATTTAAAATTTACAAATGCAGCAATTTAGAATTTGGATGAAAGGTTTAGCGCTGGGAAACACTTTTTGAAATATAAAAAGTGCATTTTATATACAACTATATAGATCAGACCAACATGAGGGACCGGTGAGGAATGTGAAGTGGGAGGGGCTGGGAGAGACCCCATCTCCTGATTTTGGCATAGGTGTCACTGCTGCGAGAAATCACAGAGCTGGAGACACAGTGAGTAACACTACCTGTGATTAGAGTTGCCATTAAAAGTCTCCACTACAGTTCTCAGGTCAGCAGATGACCTTGATAAAGAGGACTGCCAGCATTGCCACTGATCCCACCTCCTGCCAGCATTGCCACTGATCCCACCTCCTGCCAGCATTGCCACTGATCCCACCTCCTGCCAGCATTGCCACTGATCCCACCTCCTGCCAGCATTGCCACTGATCCCACCTCCTGCCAGCATTGCCACTGATCCCACCTCCTGCCAGCATTGCCACTGATCCCACCTCTTGCCAGCATTGCCACTGATCCCACCTCCTGCCAGCACTGCCACTTATCCCACCTTCTGCCAGCACTGCCACTGATCCCACCTCCCCGCCAGCACTGCCACTGATCCCACCTCCCCGCCAGCACTGCCACTGATCCCACCTCCCCGCCAGCACTGCCACTGATCCCACCTCCCCGCCAGCACTGCCACTGATCCCACCTCCCCGCCAGCACTGCCACTGATCCTACCTCCCCGCCAGCACTGCCACTGATCCCACCTTCTGCCAGCACTGCCACTTATCCCACCTCCCAGCCAGCACTGCCACTCATCCTACCTCCCCGCCAGCACTGCCACTGATCCCACCTTCTGCCAGCACTGCCACTGATCCCACCTCCCCGCCAGCACTGCCACTGATCCCACCTCCCCGCCAGCACTGCCACTGATCCCACCTCCTGCCAGCACTGCCACTGATCCCACCTCCTGCCAGTATTGCCACTGATCCCACCTTCCGCCAGCACTACCACTGATCCCACCTCCCCGCCAGCACTGCCACTGATCCCACCTCCCCGCCAGCACTGCCACTGATCCCACCTCCCCACCAGCACTGCCACTTATCCCACCTCCTGCCAGCACTGCCACTGATCCCACCTCCCCGCCAGCACTGCCACTGATCCCACCTCCCCACCAGCACTGCCACTGATCCCACCTCCTGCCAGCACTGCCACTGATCCCACCTCCTGCCAGCACTGCCACTGATCCCACCTCCTGCCAGCACTGCCACTGATCCCACCTTCTGCCAGCACTGCCACTGATCCCACCTCCCCGCCAGCACTGCCACTGATCCCACCTTCTGCCAGCACTGCCACTGATCCCACCTTCTGCCAGCACTGCCACTGATCCCACCTCCCCGCCAGCACTGCCACTGATCCCACCTTCTGCCAGCACTGCCACTGATCCCACCTTCTGCCAGCACTGCCACGGATCCCACCTTCTGCCAGCACTGCCACTGATCCCACCTCCCCGCCAGCACTGCCACTGATCCCACCTCCCCGCCAGCACTGCCACTGATCCCACCTCCCCGCCAGCACTGCCACTGATCCCACCTTCTGCCAGCGCTGCCACTGA
This sequence comes from Rana kukunoris, assembly GCA_029574335.1. Classification (NCBI taxonomy): domain Eukaryota; kingdom Metazoa; phylum Chordata; class Amphibia; order Anura; family Ranidae; genus Rana; species Rana kukunoris. The sequence goes on along the minus strand of CM056051.1, from coordinate 4,364,280 downwards.
TCCCACCTTCTGCCAGCGCTGCCACTGATCCCACCTCCCCGCCAGCACTGCCACTGATCCCACCTTCTGCCAGCACTGCCACTGATCCCACCTTCTGCCAGCACTGCCACGGATCCCACCTTCTGCCAGCACTGCCACTGATCCCACCTCCCCGCCAGCACTGCCACTGATCCCACCTCCCCGCCAGCACTGCCACTGATCCCACCTCCCCGCCAGCACTGCCACTGATCCCACCTTCTGCCAGCGCTGCCACTGATCCCACCTCCGCACCAGCACTGCCACTGATCCCACCTCCGCACCAGCACTGCCACTGATCCCACCTCCCCGCCAGCACTGCCACTGATCCCACCTCCCCGCCAGCACTGCCACTGATCCCACCTCCTGCCAGCACTGCCACTGATCCCACCTCCTGCCAGCACTGCCACTGATCCCACCTCCTGCCAGCACTGCCACTGATCCCACCTCCTGCCAGCACTGCCACTGATCCCACCTCCTGCCAGTATTGCCACTGATCCCACCAGCACTGCCACTGATCCCACCTCCCCGCCAGCACTGCCACTGATTCCACCTCCTGCCAGCATTGCCACTGATCCCACCTCCTGCCAGCACTGCCATGGATCACACCTCCTGCCAGCACTCCCACTCATCCCACCTTTCCGCCAGCACTACCACTCATCCCATTCCCCCCACCAAGGAGTAATAAAGGAAAAGGGAGAGAAAGAATAAAGGAAATAAGGGAAAGAAAGGAGAACAAAGAGGGAGTGGTACATCCTAAAATGGATCATAAGGGGTTTTAACTGCTTAAGGCCCGCCGCACACAGATTTACGTAGACAGAATGGCAACAACAGGCAAATAGGCATACAGAAACGTCCCCTTTAATTTTCCCGCCGCGTGATCGCGTGTGCTGCAGTCGTGAGCTCCGTGACCATGCCCACAGGACCCACGGACTTGATGTCCGCCGGTGTCCCGCGATCGTGTCTCAGAGCTGAAGATAGGGGAGATGTCCGTATAAACACTCCCTAGGACACACTTATTCCCTTCAGCGCCCCCTACAGGTTAACTGCTTCACTGCCAGTGTAATTTTTACAGTATTAAGTGCATTTTTATAGCACCGATTGCTGTAAAAATTACAATGGTCACAAAATAGTGTCAAAAGTGTCCGATGTGTCCGCCATAATGTCGCAATCACGATAAAAAATCGCTGATCGCCGCCATTACTAGAATAAATTAACTATTAATAAAAATGCCATAAAACTATCCCCTATTTTGTAGACGCTATAACTTTTGCGCAAACCAATCAATAAACTCTTATTGCGATTTTTTTTTTTTTTTAACAAAAATATGTAGAGTACGTATCAGACTAAACTGAGGAAAAAAAATATTTTATATAATTTTTTGGGGGATATTTATTATAGCAAAAAGTAAAAAATATTCCTGTTTTTTTTTTTAATTGTCGCTCTATTTTTGTTTATAGCGCAAAAAATAAAAACCGCAGAGGTGATCAAATACCACCAAAAGAAAGCTCTATTTGTGGGGAAAAAAGGACGCCAATTTTGTTTGGAAGCCACGTCGCACGACCGCGCAATTGTCAGTTAAAGAGGAATAAACCCTCTAAAACATTTCTTAAAAAAAAAAAAACCCTGCAAGAGAAAGGCATAACAAGCTCATTAGGCATACTAGCTCATTATGAATTACTTACCTGAGATCGAAGCCCCCGAAGCGACTCTCGCTCCTCTCCTCCGCCATGATACCCGAGTGTCTTCCGGGTCTCGCGGCACGGGCCCTGTGATTGGCTGGAGCCGCGATGACGCCGGAGCCGTTAGTGACGACAAGATCGCCTTCACTAACGGCACACTCAACGCGCCTGCGCCTTTGTCTACAGCGCGCATGTGCAGGTTTGGGAGATATTTGTTGTACCTACAGATAAACCCTAATCTACGCTTACCCTTAGGTTAAAGTGGTCTGTAAGGGTAAAGGACCCGGCCAGTTTTTGCGATTCGGCACAGCGTCGCTTTAACTGACAATTGCGCGGTCGTGCGACGTGGCTCCCAAACAAAATTGGCCTCCTTTTTCCCCCACAAATAGAGATTTCTTTTGGTGGTATTTGATCACCTCTGCGGTTTTTATTTTTTTGCGCTATAAACAAAAATAGAGCGACAATTTTGGAAAAAAAAAACAATATTTTTTACTTTTTGCTATAATAAATATCCCATTTAAAAAAATAAATACAATTTTTTCCTCAGTTTAGGCCAAGACGTATTCTTCTACATATTTTTGGTAAAAAAAAAAAAAAATCGCAATAAGTGTATAGTGATTGGTATGCGCAAAAGTTATAGCGCCTACAAAATAGGGAACATAATTATGATTTTTTTATTATTATTTTTTTACTAGGGATGGCGGCGATCTGCGATTTTTATTGGGACTGCGACATTATAGCGGGCACATTGGACACTTTTGACACATTTTCGGGACCATTGGCCCTTTTTTAGTGATCAGTGCTATAAAAATGCATTGATTACTAAAAAAAATGCCACTGGCAGGGAAGGGGTTAACACTAGGGGGCAGGGAAGGGGTTAAGTATGTTCCCTTGGTGTGTTCTTACTGAAGGGGGGAGGAGGGGACGACTGGGGGAAATGACAGATCGCTGTTCATACATTGTAGGAACAGACGATCAGTCATTTCTCCCCCTGACAGGACCGGGAGCTGTGTGTTTACACACGCACAGCTCCCGGTTCTCGCTCTGTGTTTACACACGCACAGCTCCCGGTTCTCGCTCTGTAACGAGCGATCGCGGGTGCTCGGCGGCGATCGCGCCCGCCTGGCACACGTGCCGGGATCAGGGACGAGCGGGGGCGCACGTTCACTCCCCTATTGGCTGTTGGGAGAGATGACGTATAGCTACGTGATCTCGCCCAGCAGAGCCGACCTGCCGGCGGCGGCTGGTCGGCAAGCAGTTAAAGTGACGCAGTGCTGAATCGCAAAAAGTGGCCCGGGCTTTGGCCAGCAAAATGGTCCGGCGCTGAAGTGGTTAATACTGAACGAGTGGAAGGGACTCAGGGAGCACTAAATGTCTATGGGTTAGGTGCACAAATTACTTGTCTTGCCTTGGGTGCGACAACCCAAGGCAAGGTCATTTTACTCTTAGGGGTCCCCACAACTTGGGACATTTTATGAAGGGGCCACAGCCCTCGAAAGGTTGAGAATCACCGCTCAAGGCTATCTAAGCAGCTGTTTACCCATAAAGTATAGTGGCATGTGATATCAGGGCCGCTATCAGGAATTATGGGGCACCTTACACAGCTTCAGGCATGGGCCCCCTGTAGCAGAGAACCGGGGGGGGGGTTTGCCCTGGGGTTTTCTGGGCCCCTTACAAAAAAAAATAATATCAAATAAAAAAATAAAATGAAAAAATAAATAAATAAAATAAATAAACATTTCTTTTAATAAAAAATAAATAAATAAATGTTTGCCATCTGGGGCCCTGGGGACCTCTGGGCCCTTTAATAATAAAATAAAAAAATATAAAAATAAAATAAAAATTGTATTAAAAAAAACAGGGGGGGGGGGTTTGCCATCCGGGGGCCCTGGGGACCTCTGGGCCCTTTAATAATAAAATAAAAAAATATAAAAATAAAATAAAAATTGTATTAAAAAAAACAGGGGGGGGGGGGTTGCCATCCGGGGGCCCTGGTGACCTCTGGGCCCTTTAATGAAAACAAAAAAGAAATAAAAGAAAAGAAAAATGATAAAAAAAGGGGGGAGTTGCCGTCCGGGCACCTGGGGACCTCCGGGCCCCTTACAGGTGTACTGCCTGTACCCCCCTGATGGCGGCCCTGTGTGATATTCCCAGATGAATGTCTGTTTTCCACCTAATGGTTGGATAGTCACGGGAAGAAAGGCGCACGGCGTACGGATAATAAGGAAAGAGCCGGAATTCTATTAGCGGCGGCGGGAGGGAATCTGGAGCGGGAACCGGCTTCTCTGACAGATAGAGACTCAACTAAAGCCGAGCTCTGGGAATAAAGAAATTAAATGACTTGATGAGAAATCTGTGTTCTCTTTCATCAGACTCCTTTCTCTCTGTGCGGAGTCTCTGGGGGGATGGGCTAAAGCAAATGCTATTTTAAATGGTAAATATACACCAGAAAAGAAGACGTAGCGCCGCTCGCAGAGGTGCAGGAACGCTCTGATCTCTATCGTACTCTAACAGCTCATTACAGCTAATAGCTAATAATATATTGGACATGATCCTCGGATGAGGGCAACCAGGACGTTCTTAGTGTTCCTACAGAAAGGTGAGAATTTGGTGAAGGTGACTTTGCTGAATGGAATGATGCGGAGAATTTGGGCCGTCTGGTGTTATGGGTGAAGAATTATGACCCCCAATCATGGTCTATGGTTCCCAGTAAAGAAATATGACCCCAATCATGGTCTATGGTTCCCAGTAAAGAAAAATGACCCCCAATCATGGTCTATGGTTCCCAGTGAAGAAATATGACCCCAATCATGGCTTATGGTTCCCAGTGAAAAACACTGTGACCCCAATTATGGCCTGTGAGTCCCAGAGAAGGACTATGGCACCAATCATGGCCTGTGGTTCCCAGTTAATAATTATGACCCCTTACGTGGCTTATGGTTCTTAGTAAAGAACTGTAACCCCAATCATGATCCATGTTTTCCAGTGAAGCACTATGACCCCAATCATGGCCTTTGGTTCCCAGTGAAGAACTATGACCCCAATCATGGCTTATGGTTCCCAGTGAAGGACTATGGCACCAATTATGGCTTATGGTTCCCGGTGAAGGACTATGACCCCAATCATGGCCTATGGTTCCCAGTGAAGATCTATAACCCCAATCATGGCCTGTGGTTCCCAGTGAAGAACTATGACCCCAATCATGGCCTGTGGTTCCCAGTGAAGGACTATGGCACCAATCATGGCCTGTGGTTCCCAGTGAAGGACTATGGCACCAATCATGGCCTGTGGTTCCCAGTTAGGAATTATGACCCCAATCATGGCCTATGGTTCATAGTGAAGAACTGTAACCCCAATCATGATCCATGGTTCCCTGTGCAGAATTATGACTCCAATCATGGTCCATGGTTCTCATTGAAGCACTATGACCCCAATCACAACCTATGGTTGCCAGTGCAGAACTATGACCTCAATCATGGCCTATAGTTCCCACTAAAGAACTATTATCCCAATCAAGTGACACAACGGTGATCACTGTTCCCGATGACGGGGAGCAGTAGATCAGTGTCCTGTCACTAGGCAGAACAGGCAAATGTCTTGTTTACAATGGCATCTCCCGGTTCTGCAGCTCCGGGACACGATCGTGGGACACCGGCGGACATCGAGTACCTGTAGTACGTTGCTTTGCCCGCCCGTGCCATTCTGCCTACGTAATATGTACTGTACGTGAGGCAGTCAGCAAGTGGTTAAAGTAACGCAGGCGGCCTGTGCCTCAAAAAATGGCCTGGTCATGAAGGGGGGTAAATCTTGCGGAGGGCAAGTGGTTAAATGGCCATTGCGTGGAATATGGCCGTTGCCGATGATAAAAAAAAAACCAATGGTGGAGAACGCTGGGCGCCTTTTCTAGGGATATGCGCTGCTTACTGTAGATCTCAGATCAGGCAATACATAGAGAAGCGCGGTTTGTAGCGGCGATCGCTCGATGGCGTCATCTCCCCGGGAAGAGATTATGAGCCATTCAAGCACACAATAAGATCAGAGCGCTCAATTTAACCAAAAGCCCGCAGGATCAGACCTCAGACTGACAGCGAGAGAGAGAGAGGCCGGGGCGAGCGCAAAGGCTGATTCCACCCTGCGGTTTCTACGGCGCGGCGTCTTTATCATTTGTATTGTACAATCGCCTTGTATCGTCCGCCTCCTGGAAGGTGTCATTTTATTAACCACTTCCTGTCCGGGGCTAATTTTTTTTTTTTTTTTTACACACTTAAAATCTGTATTTTTTGCTAGAAGAAAAAAAAAATGAATGATTATATATTTTCTGAAAGCAGATGCCCTGAAGAATAAAATGCTGGTAGTTGCAATTTTTTTTTTATGTCACACGATATTTGTGCCGCCATTAATCAAACGCATGAAATCTCCAGGAAAAAATATGCTAAAATAAATGGGACACTATTCCTCCCACTGATACCAATGATGGGACACTATTTCCCCCACTGATACAAATGATGGGGCACTATTCCTCCCACTGCCACCAATGATGGGACACTATTCCTCCCACTGATACCAATGATGGGACACTATTTCTCCCACTGATACAAATGATGGGACACTATTTCTCCCACTGATACAAATGATGGGACACTATTCCTCCCACTGACACCAATGATGGGACACTTATTCTCCCTCTGCCACCAATGATGGGACACTATTCCTCCCACTGATACCAATGATGGGACACTATTCCTCCCACTGATACAAATGATGGGACACTATTCCTCCCACTGATACCAATGATGGGACACTATTCCTCCCACTGATACCAATGATGGGACACTATTCCTCCTACTGATAACAATGATGGGACACTATTCCTCCCACTGACACCAATGATGGGGCACTATTCCTCTCATTGACACCAATGATGGGACACTATTCTTCCCACTGACACCAATGACGGGACACTATTCCTCCCACTGACACCAATGATGGGACACTATTCCTCCCACTAACACCAATGACGAGACACTATTCCTCCCACTGACACCAATGACGGGGGACTATTCCTCTCACTGACACCAATGATGGGACACTATTCCCCCCCACTGACACCAATAATGGGACACTATTCCTCCCACTGACCCCAATGATGGGACACTATTCCTCCCACTGACCCCAATGATGGGACACTATTCCCCCCACTGACACCAATGATGGGACACTATTCCTCCCACTGACACCAATGATGGGACACTATTCCTCCCACTGACACCAATGATGGGGCACTATTCCTCCCACTGACACCAATGATGGGGCACTATTCCTCTCACTGACACCAATGATGGGACACTATTCATCCCACTGACACCAATGATGGGACACTATTCCTCCCACTGACACCAATGATGGGGCACTATTCCTCTCACTGACACCAATGATGGGACACTATTCCTCCCACTGACACCAATGATGGGACACTATTCCTCCCACTGACACCAATGATGGGACACTATTCCTCCCACTGACACCAATGATGGGACACTATTCCTCCCACTGACACCAATGATGGGGCACTATTACTCTCACTGACACCAACGATGGGACACTATTCCTCCCACTGATACCAATGATGGTACACCATTCCTCCCACTGACAACAATGATGGGACACTATTCCTCCCACTGACACCAATGATGGGACACTATTCCTCCCACTGACACCAATGATGGGGCACTATTCCTCCCACTGAGACCAATGATGGGACACTATTCCTCCCACTGACACCAATGATGGGGCACTATTCCTCTCACTGACACCAATGATGGGACACTATTCCTCCCACTGACACCAATGATGGGACACTATTCCTCCCACTGACACCAATGATGGGACACTATTCCTCCCACTGACACCAATGATGGGGCACTATTCCTCCCACTGACACCAATGATGGGGCACTATTCCTCCCACTGATACCAATGATGGGACACTAAGAAACTGGGGTTTATTATTCAATATTTATATATGACCCTTTCTTGGCATGAAGCCCTCCTTGGTTCCTACAATTTTTTTGAATTTGTTGAAACGGCGAGCCGGGATAAAGAGACGGTGGGAAGACTATAATCTGGAATTGAGAATTACTATAATTATTATTTCTGCAGCCGTTGATGGGAATGACTTTGTCACTCTCCAGTGTGAATGAGAAGAATCATTCTGCTGAAATTTCCATAAGTGTCCCGTAAAATTCCCGGGATTTTCCAGCTGGAAGACTCACAAGAGCAATTTCCACCTCTTTTATGGTAATAAATGCGTCCAATTATTCCAGAAGAAACATCAAGACTCCGCTTTATATGAAAAATCATTGTAAAGACAATTTTAAAATGTATTAATTACATTTATAGAAAATAATATATAAAGACATATTTTCAAAATTCAATAAATAGATTTATTTAAAAAAAAAAAAAAATCGATACAAGAACATTTTCTAAAATTCAATAAATAGAACTATATAAAAAAAAATAATGTAAAGACATTTTCAAATTCCAATAAATAGATTTATATAAGAAATAATAGTAAAGACATTATTACAATTCAAGAAACAGATTTATTTAATAAATTAATGTAATTTTGTTTTCAAAACTCAATAGATTTATTTAAACCATGATAGAAAAATAAGTTTTCAGAATTCAATAAATAGATTTATGCAAAAGAAACAATGTAAATAATTAGTCAAAATTCAATAAATAGATTTATTTTAAAAAAAAATGATACAAGAACATTTTCTAAAAGTCAATAAATAGATCTATATATAAAAAAAAAATAATGTAAAGAAATTTTCAAATTCCTATAAATAGATTTATTTAAGAAATAATAGTAAAGACATTTTTACAATTCAAGAAACAGATTTATTTAATAAATAAATGTAATTTTTTTTTAAAACTCAATAAATATATTTATTTAAACTATGATAGAAAATACATTTTCAGAATTCAATAAATAGATTTATGCAAAAGAAACAATGTAAATAATTAGTCAAAATTCAATAAATAGATTTATTTTAAAAAAAAATGATACAAGAACATTTTCTAAAAGTCAATAAATAGATCTATATATAAAAAAAAAATAATGTAAAGAAATTTTCAAATTCCTATAAATAGATTTATTTAAGAAATAATAGTAAAGACATTTTTACAATTCAAGAAACAGATTTATTTAATAAATAAATGTAATTTTTTTTTAAAACTCAATAAATATATTTATTTAAACTATGATAGAAAATACATTTTCAGAATTCAATAAATAGATTTATTTAAACTATGATAGAAAATAATTTTTCAGAATTCAATAAATGGATTTATGCAAAAGAAATAATGTAAAGAATTTGTCAAAATTCAAAAAATAGATTTATATAAAAAAAATAATGTAAAGACATTTTCAGATTCCTATAAGTAGATTTATTTAAGAAATAATAGTAAAGACACTTTTACAATTCAAGAAACAGATTTATTTAATAAATTAATGTAATTTTTTTTTCAAAACTCAATAAATAGATTTATTTAAACCATGATAGAAAATAAGTTTTCAGAATTCAATAAATAGATTTATGCAAAAGAAACAATGTAAAGAATTAGTCAAAATTCAATAAATAGATTTATTTAAAAAAAAATGATACAAGAACATTTTCTAAAAGTCAATAAATAGATCTATATAAAAAAAAAATAATGTAAATAACTTTTCTAATTCCTATAAATAGATTTATTTAAGAAATAATAGTAAAGACATTTTTACAATTCTAGAAACAGATTTATTTAATAAATTAATGTAATTTTTTTTTTCAAAACTCAATAAATAGATTTATTTAAACAATGATAGAAAATACATTTTCAGAATTCAATAAATAGATTTATTTAAACTATGATAGAAAATAATTTTTCGGAATTCAATAAATGGATTTATGCAAAAGAAATAATGTAAAGAATTTGTCAAAATTCAAAACATAGATTTATATAAAAAAAAATAATGTAAAGACATTTTCAGATTCCTATAAATAGATTTATTTAAGAAATAATAGTAAAGACATTTTTACAATTCAAGAAACAGATTTATTTAAGAAATTAATGTAATTTTTTTTTTTTTCAAAACTCAATAAATATATTTATTTAAACTATGATAGAAAATACATTTTCAGAATTTAATAAATGGATTTATGCAAAATAAATAATGTAAAGCATTAGTCAAAATTCAATAAATAGATTTATTTAAAAAAATGATACAAGAACATTTCTTTAAATTCAAAAAATAGATTTATATTAAAAAAATAATGTAAAGACATTTTCACATTCCTATAAATAGATTTATTTGACCACTTAAGACTCGGACCTTTAGGCAGCTAAAGGACCCTGCCAGGTTTTGCGATTCGGCACTGCGTCGCTTTAACTGACAATTGTGCGGTCATGCGACGTGGCTCCCATACAAAATTTATGTCCTTTTTTCCCCACAAATAGAGATTTCTTTTGGTGGTATTTGATCACCTCTGCGGTTTTTATTTTTTTGCGCTATAAACAAAAATATTTTTTACTTTTTGCTAGAATAAATATCCCCAAAAATATCTAAAAAAAAAATTTCCTCAGTTTAGGCAGATACGTATTCTTCTACATATTTTTGGTAAAAAAAATCGCAATAAGCATTTATCGATTGGTTTGCGCAAAATTTATAGCGTTTACAAAATAGGGGATAGTTTTATTGCATTTTTATAAAAAAATATTTTTTTTACTACTAATGGCGGTGATCAGCGATTTTTTTCCGTGACTGCGACATTATGACGGACAATTTTGACAAATTTTTGGGACCATTTTCATTTTCACAGCAAAAAATGCATTTAAAATGCACTGATTACTGTGAAAATTACTATTTTAATTTGGGAGTTAACCACTAGGGGGCTCTGTAGGGGTTAAGTGTGACCTCATATGTGTTTCTAACTGTAGGGGGTGTGGCTGTAGGTGTGACGTCATCGATTGTGTATCCTTATAAAAGGGAACACATGATCGATCACGGCACCACGGTGAAGAACTGGGAAGGTGTGTTTACACACGGCTCTCCCCGTTCTTTAGCTCCGGGGACCGATCGCGGGACTCCAGCGGCGATCAGGTCTGTAGCCGTCCTGTGCCTTTGTAGCTCACACATCCCCAAAACATCAGCGATCCACCTCCGTGTTTCACAGTAGGGATGGTGGACCTTTCATTATCATTTCCAAATGTAGAGTTTATGGGTGTGGCCAAAAAGCTCAATTTTGGTCTCATCACTCCAAATGACTTTGTGGCAGAAGGTCTGAGTCTTGTCTCTGTGTCGTTTGGCGTATTGTAAGCGGATACTTTATGACATTTGCATAGTAATGACTTTCTTCTGGAGACTCGACCATGCAGCCCATCTTTCTTCAAGTGTCCCCTTATTGTGCATCTTGTACAGCCACACCACATGTTTTCAGAGAGTCCTGTATTTCCCCTGAAGGTATTTGTGGGATTCTCTTTGCATCCCGAACAATTTTCCTGGCAGCTGTGACGGAAATTTTAGTTGGTCTTCCTGACCGTGGTTTGGTTTTCACCAGAAACCCTCATTTTCCACTTCTTGATTAGAGTTTGAACCCCTCAATTCCTTGGATATCTTTTTATATCCCTTTCCTGTTTTATAAAGTTCAACTACCTTTTCCCCCCGCAGATCCTTTGACAATTCTTTTACTTTCCCCATGACTCAGAATCCAGAAACCTCAGTGCAGCACTGGATGAAAGATGCAAGGGTCTGTCAGGAGTCCAGAAACTCATTGACCTTTTATACACACACACTAATTACAAGCAAACAGATCACATGTGAGGTTGGTTACCTTTTAAAGTGGATGTCCCCTACGGCGCATGCGCGAGTCACGCTGCGCCGTGCTGACTGGTTCCCGCTGTGTTCTGGGAGCTGTGTGTTTCCCAGAACACAACGGGGGGGGGGCGGGATCTGACGTCCTGCCCGTAGTCTACCTGCAGACTGTGTGGACGGAGGTGGGTGCAAATACCTGTCTTTAGACAGGTATCTACACCCCCCTCCCCCTGAAAGGTGCCAAATGTGACACTGGAGGGGGGAGGGATCGGATGAGCAGGAGTGGAGGTGGAGGGTGGAGATCCGCTTTAATAGCCATTCAAACCCCTTTGTGTCCCCTTGTGTGCATGTTCTTAGGACAAAATCCCCAGGGTATGTAAACTTTTGATCGGGGCCATTTGGGTCGTTTCTGTTGCCATTATGTTATAAAAGGAGAAAACACAGATGATTGATAATAAATGTCTTCAGCTAAACACTCACCATGAGTGAGAGAAAAGTTTCTGTGTTCTCATTCATATTCTCTGAAAAATGGCCAAGAAATCCTAAATTCTGCCAGGGTATGTAAACTTATGAGCACACCTGTACATGTAAAATACAAGGAGGGTTAAGAGGGCCCTGCTGAAGAGCTTACAATCTAATAGGGTGGGGTAAGATCACTTCCATCTGAAAGCTGATAGCTTGTGAAGGTTACACACACTGCTGGCTGCTGTATCGCCTCCTCACTGCCCGCCTATCCCCTTGAACCCCAAATTCATGCCCTGCAACTTCGTGAAACCCGAATGACTCGTTCTCAGTGGGCACTGTGCCCCCCCAAAAGCAATAGGCATATACTTCTTGCCACGGCCACAAAGGATCACGACCGGGGCATTAAAAAACCCATGCCTGCTGCCTCTGCAACTAAAGGGGGGGTGGTTGGTAAAAATGTGTCTCAACCACAGATTTTTACCACTTTTCATCATCTAGTGCAGGGGTCTCCAAACTTTTCAAACAAAGGGCCACTTTATTGTCCTTCAGACTTTAGAAAGGGCCGGACTGTGGCCAGTGGGTGCCAAAAATGTCCCAGGCCCAGCACCAGTAAGAATAAATGTGGCCTCAGGGTTGGTGGTCAGTAGGAGGAGGAGTAGGGCCCCTATAAGTAGGAGGAGGAGTAGGGCCCCTATCAGTAGGAGGAGGAGTAGGGCCCCTATCAGTAGGAGGAGGAGTAGGGCTCCTATCAGTAGGAGGAGGAGTAGGGCCCCTATTAGTAGGAGGAGGAGTAGGGCTCCTATCAGTAGGAGGAGGAGTAGGGCTCCTATCAGTAGGAGGAGGAGTAGGGCTCCTATCAGTAGGAGGAGGAGTAGGGCTCCTATCAGTAGAAGGAGGAGTAGGGCTCCTATCAGTAGAAGGAGGAGTAGGGCTCCTATCAGTAGAAGGAGGAGTAGGGCCCCTCTCAGTAGGAGGAGGAGTAGGGCTCCTATCTGTAGGAGGAGGAGTAGGGCTCCTATCTGTAGGAGGAGGAGTAGGGCCCCTATCAGTAGGAGGAGGAGTAGGGCCCCTATCAGTAGGAGGAGGAGTAGGGCCCCTATCAGTAGGAGGAGGAGTAGGGCCCCTATCAGTAGGAGGAGGAGTAGGGCCCCTATCAGTAGGAGGAGGAGTAGGGCCCCTATCAGTAGGAGGAGGAGTAGGGCTCCTATCAGTAGGAGGAGTAGGGCCCCTATCAGTAGGAGGAGGAGTAGGGCTCCTATCAGTAGGAGGAGGAGTAGGGCTCCTATCAGTAGGAGGAGGAGTAGGGCCCCTATCAGTAGAAGGAGGAGTAGGGCTCCTATCAGTAGGAGGAGGAGTAGGGCTCCTATCAGTAGGAGGAGGATTAGGGCTCCTATCAGTAGGAGGAGGAGTAGGGCTCCTATCAGTAGGAGGAGGAGTAGGGCTCCTATCAGTAGGAGGAGGAGTAGGGCCCCTATCAGTAGGAGGAGGAGTAGGGCCCCTATCAGTAGGAGGAGGAGTAGGGCCCCTATCAGTAGGAGGAGGAGTAGGGCTCCTATCAGTAGGAGGAGGAGTAGGGCTCCTATCAGTAGGAGGAGGAGTAGGGCTCCTATCAGTAGGAGGAGGAGTAGGGCTCCTATCAGTAGGAGGAGGAGTAGGGCTCCTATCAGTAGGAGGAGGAGTAGGGCTCCTATCAGTAGGAGGAGGAGTAGGGCTCCTATCAGTAGGAGAAATATTATGCCATCATTGATATCAGTAGAAGAAATAGTGCCCCCTTGTTGGTGGCAGTGGAAGGAATAGTGCCTCATATCAGTTGGAGGAATAGTGCCCCAAGGGCCACATAAAAGCTAGCAAAGTGCCACATCTGGCCCTCGGGCCGCCGTTTGGAGACCCCTGATCTAGTGTGTAGATGCCCTTTCTTACTTTACTGTCGCTCTCCTCCTCTCCTTTGGCCCCCCTGGGTTTTGGGCGATCATCACCTCGGCTATTAACCCCGCATTGTAGGTGGAGGAGGCAGGAGTGCGACCGCAGCCGGGAGCACCTCAGGAGGCTTCATGGGGCCACTGAAGGGACCCTGCTGGAGCCAGAAATAAGGCTAGACCAGGGGTCTCCAAACTTTCTAAACAAAGGGCCAGTTTATGGTCCTTCAGACTTCAGGAGGGCCGCACTGTGGCTGGTGTGAGTGGAAATTTTCCTGGCATCAGTGGAAGTAAACATCGCCACATGTGGTATTAAGAGGGGGGGGGGGGATGTCCCACCGTTGGTATCACAAGGAGGAATTGTGCCTCATTCTTGGTGTGGGTGGGAGAAATGGCGCCCAATTGTTGGTGTCAGATGGCAGACAAGTGTCTCATATCAGTGGGTGGAATTGTGCCCCAAGGGCCTGATAAGGGCAAGCAAAGGGCCACATCTGGCCCCAGGGCCACAGTTTGGAGACCACTGCCTTAGACTGACCCAGCAATTAACCCTTGCAGTGCAGGGGGAAATGACAGCAAGGGTAGATTTTGTCTAATTCCCGGAGTTGGGCATTTAATGCCAATGCATCAGAAAGATTAAATCCTCAAGTCGCTTCCACGGCTATTAGGGAATTTTTAGTAATCACGGGTTTTTCCTTAGCTAAGCACACAAGGACTTTACTATTTATATCCCTTTGCTCTGAAATCCTCTGTGACTGACGCAGTCGGCATTTTGGGAGGATGTTCATGTAGGCCATATGGCTCCGAACGTTGTCTGCCGGCTGACATACAATTTACCTGAATTATCAGTTTTATATATAAAGGCTACAACAGCTGGGCTTTCATTTCTGCTGGTAACAGTATTAGAGTATGTTATAGCAGGTACAATATCCATCCCATAGTAGTACAATATCCATCCCATAATAGTACAATATCTATCACATAATAGTACAATATCCATCCCATAATAGTACAATATCCATCCCATAATAGTACAATATCCATCCCATAGTAGTACAATATCCATCCCATAATAAGACAATACGCACCCCATAATAGTACAATATCTATCCCATAATAGTACAATATCCATCCCATAGTAGTACAATATCCATCCAATAGTAGTACAATATCCATCCAATAGTAGTACAATATCCATCCCATAGTAGTACAATATCCATCCCATAGTAGTACAATATCTATCCCATAATAGGACAATATCCATCCCATAATAGGACAATATCCATCCCATAATAGTACAATATCCATCCCATAATAGTACAATATCTATCCCATAATAGGACAATATCCATCCCATAATAGTATAATATCCATCCCATAATAGTATAATATCCATCCCATAATGGTATAATATCCATCCCATAATAGGACAATATCCATCCCATAATGGTACAATATCCATCCCATAGTAGTACAATATCCATCCCATAATAGGACAATATCCATCCCATAGTAGTACAATATCCATCCCATAGTAGTACAATATCCATCCCATAATAGTACAATATATATCCCATAATAGTACAATATCCATCCCATAATAGTACAATATCCATCCCATAATAGGACAATATCTATCCCATAATAGTATAATATCCATCCCATAATAGTACAATATCTATCCCATAATTTTACATTTCTTCAGTTCATGCCTGAGCTAAGGGCAGATGCTACATTTATCATCTGCCCTTACTTTAAGATGGCTGCAGCTAGAAATGCCGGTACAAATAGCAATCATTGGTGTCAGTGAGAGGAATAGTGCCCCATCATTGGTGTCAGTGGGAGGAATAGTGTCCCATCATTGGTGTCAGTGGGAGGAATAGTGCCCCAACATTGGTGTCAGTGGGGGGAATAGTGTCCCATCATTGGTGTCAGTGGGAGGAATAGTTTCCCATCATTGGTGTCAGTGGGGGGAATAGTGTCCCATCATTGGTGTCAGTGGGAGGAATAGTGCCCCAACATTGGTGTCAGTGGGAGGAATAGTGCCCCAACATTGGTGTCAGTGGGGGGAATAGTGTCCCATCATTGGTTTCAGTGGGAGGAATAGTGTCCCATCATTGGTGTCAGTGGGAGGAATAGTGCCCCAACATTGGTGTCAGTGGGGGGAATAGTGTCCCATCATTGGTATCAGTGGGAGGAATAGTGTCCCATCATTGGTGTCAGTGGGAGGAATAGTGCCCCAACATTGGTGTCAGTGGGAGGAATAGTGCCCCAACATTGGTGTCAGTGGGGGGAATAGTGTCCCATCATTGGTGTCAGTGGGAGGAATAGTGTCCCATCATTGGTGTCAGTGGGAGGAATAGTGCCCCAACATTGGTGTCAGTGGGAGGAATAGTGTCCCATCATTGGTGTCAGTGGGAGGAATAGTTTCCCATCATTGGTGTCAGTAGGAGGAATAGTGTCCCATCATTGGTGTCAGTGGGGGGAATAGTGTCCCATCATTGGTGTCAGTGGGAGGAATAGTGTCCCATCATTGGTGTCAGTGGGAGGAATAGTGTCCCATCATTGGTGTCAGTGGGGGGAATAGTGTCCCATCATTGGTGTCAGTGGGAGGAATAGTGTCCCATCATTGGTGTCAGTGGGAGGAATAGTGTCCCATCATTGGTGTCAGTGGGAGGAATAGTGTCCCATCATTGGTGTCAGTGGGAGGAATAGTGTCCCATCATTGGTGTCAGTGGGAGGAATAGTGTCCCATCATTGGTGTCAGTGGGAGGAATAGTGCCCCATCATTGGTGTCAGTGGGAGGAATAGTGTCCCATCATTGGTGTCAGTGGGAGGAATAGTGTCCCATCATTGGTGTCAGTGGGGGAATAGTGTCCCATCATTGGTGTCAGTGGGAGGAATAGTGTCCCATCATTGGTGTCAGTGGGAGGAATAGTGTCCCATCATTGGTGTCAGTGGGGGTGTCCCACATTGGTGTCAGTGGGAGGAATAGTGTCCCCATTGGTGTCAGTGGGGGAATAGTGTCCCATCATTGGTGTCAGTGGGAGGAATAGTGTCCCATCATTGGTGTCAGTGGGAGGAATAGTGCCCCATCATTGGTGTCAGTGGGGGAATAGTGTCCCATCATTGGTGTCATAGTAGTCCCATCATTGGTGTCAGTGGGAGGAATAGTGTCCCATCATTGGTGTCAGTGGGGGGAATAGTGTCCCATCATTGGTGTCAGTGGGAGGAATAGTGTCCCATCATTGGTGTCAGTGGGAGGAATAGTGTCCCATCATTGGTGTCAGTGGGGGGAATAGTGTCCCATCATTGGTGTCAGTGGGAGGAATAGTGTCCCATCATTGGTGTCAGTGGGAGGAATAGTGTCCCATCATTGGTGTCAGTGGGAGGAATAGTGTCCCATCATTGGTGTCAGTGGGAGGAATAGTGTCCCATCATTGGTGTCAGTGGGAGGGTGTGGTGTCAGTGGGAGGAATAGTGCCCCATCATTGGTGTCCCATCATTGGTGTCAGTGGGAGGAATAGTGTCCCATCATTGGTGTCAGTGGGAGGAATAGTGTCCCATCATTGGTGTCAGTGGGAGGAATAGTGTCCCATCATTGGTGTCAGTGGGAGGTGTCATTGGTGTCAGTGGGGGAATAGTGTCCCATCATCAGTGGGAGGAATAGTGTCCCATCATTGGTGTCAGTGGGAGGAATAGTGTCCCATCATTGGTGTCAGTGGGAGGAATAGTGCCCATCATTGGTGTCAGTGGGGGAATAGTGTCCCATCATTGGTGTCAGTGGGAGGAATAGTGTCCCATCATTGGTGTCATAGTGGTGTCAGTGGGAGGAATAGTGTCCCATCATTGGTGTCAGTGGGAGGAATAGTGTCCCATCATTGGTGTCAGTGGGGGGAATAGTGTCCCATCATTGGTGTCAGTGGAGGAATAGTGTCCCATCATTGGTGTCAGTGGAGGGAATAGTGTCCCATCATTGGTGTCAGTGGGAGGAATAGTGTCCCATCATTGGTGTCAGTGGGAGGAATAGTGTCCCATCATTGGTGTCAGTGGGAGGAATAGTGCCCCATCATTGGTGTCAGTGGGGGAATAGTGTCCCATCATTGGTGTCAGTGGGAGGAATAGTGTCCCATCATTGGTGTCAGTGGGGGTGAATAGTGTCCCATCATTGGTGTCAGTGGGGGGAATAGTGTCCCATCATTGGTGTCAGTGGGGGGAATAGTGTGGTGTCAGTGGGAGTGTCCCATCATTGGTGTCAGTGGGAGGAATAGTGTCCCCATTGTGTCAGTGGGGGAATAGTGTCCCATCATTGGTGTCAGTGTCCCATCATTGGTGTCAGTGGGAGGAATAGTGCCCCAACATTGGGTCAGTGGGGGGAATAGTGTCCCATCATTGGTGTCAGTGGGAGGAATAGTGTCCCATCATCAATAGTGTCCCATCATTGGTGTCAGTGGGAGGAATAGTGCCCCATCATTGGGTCAGTGGGGGGAATAGTGTCCATCATTGGTGTCAGTGGGAGGAATAGTGTCCCATCATTGGTGTCAGTGGGAGGAATAGTGTCCCATCATTGGTGTCAGTGGGAGGAATAGTCCCATCATTGGTGTCAGTGGGGGGAATAGTGATTGGTGTCAGTGAATAGTGTCCCATCATTGGTGTCAGTGGGAGGAATAGTGTCCCATCATTGGTGTCAGTGGGAGGAATAGTGTCCCATCATTGGTGTCAGTGGGGGGAATAGTGTCCCATCATTGGTGTCAGTGGGAGGAATAGTGTCCCATCATTGGTGTCAGTGGGAGGAATAGTGTCCCATCATTGGTGTCAGTGGGAGGAATAGTGTCCCATCATTGGTGTCAGTGGGAGGAATAGTGTCCCATCATTGGTGTCAGTGGGAGGAATAGTGTCCCATCATTGGTGTCAGTGGGGGAATAGTGTCCCATCATTGGTGTCAGTGGGAGGAATAGTGTCCCATCATTGGTGTCAGTGGGAGGAATAGTGTCCCATCATTGGTGTCAGTGGGGGGAATAGTGTCCCATCATTGGTGTCAGTGGGAGGAATAGTGTCCCATCATTGGTGTCAGTGGGAGGAATAGTGTCCCATCATTGGTGTCAGTGGGAGGAATAGTGTCCCATCATTGGTGTCAGTGGGAGGAATAGTGTCCCATCATTGGTGTCAGTGGGAGGAATAGTGTCCCATCATTGGTGTCAGTGGGAGGAATAGTGTCCCATCATTGGTGTCAGTGGGAGGAATAGTGTCCCATCATTGGTGTCAGTGGGAGGAATAGTGCCCCATCATTGGTGTCAGTGGGGGGAATAGTGTCCCATCATTGGTGTCAGTGGGAGGAATAGTGTCCCATCATTGGTGTCAGTGGGAGGAATAGTGCCCCATCATTGGTGTCAGTGGGGGGAATAGTGTCCCATCATTGGTGTCAGTGGGAGGAATAGTGTTCCATCATTGGTGTCAGTGGGAGGAATAGTGTCCCATCATTGGTGTCAGTGGGGGGAATAGTGTCCCATCATTGGTGTCAGTGGGAGGAATAGTGTCCCATCATTGGTGTCAGTGGGAGGAATAGTGCCCCATCATTGGTGTCAGTGGGGGGAATAGTGTCCCATCATTGGTGTCAGTGGGAGGAATAGTGTCCCATCATTGGTGTCAGTGGGAGGAATAGTGCCCCATCATTGGTGTCAGTGGGGGGAATAGTGTCCCATCATTGGTGTCAGTGGGAGGAATAGTGTCCCATCATTGGTGTCAGTGGGAGGAATAGTGTCCCATCATTGGTGTCAGTGGGGGGAATAGTGTCCCATCATTGGTATCAGTGGGGGGAATAGTGTCCCATCATTGGTGTCAGTGGGAGGAATAGTGTCCCATCATTGGTGTCAGTGGGAGGAATAGTGTCCCATCATTGGTGTCAGTGGGAGGAATAGTGTCCCATCATTGGTGTCAGCGGGAGGAATAGTGTCCCATCATTGGTGTCAGTGGGGGGAATAGTGTCCCATCATTGGTGTCAGTGGGAGGAATAGTGTCCCATCATTGGTGTCAGTGGGAGGAATAGTGCCCCATCATTGGTGTCAGTGGGGGGAATAGTGTCCCATCATTGGTGTCAGTGGGAGGAATAGTGTCCCATCATTGGTGTCAGTGGGAGGAATAGTGTCCCATCATTGGTGTCAGTGGGAGGAATAGTGTCCCATCATTGGTATCAGTGAGAAGAATAGTGTCCCATCATTGGTGTCAGTGGGAGGAATAGTGCCCCATCATTGGTGTCAGTGGGGGGAATAGTGTCCCATCATTGGTGTCAGTGGGAGGAATAGTGTCCCATCATTGGTGTCAGTGGGAGGAATAGTGTCCCATCATTGGTGTCAGTGGGGGGAATAGTGTCCCATCATTGGTGTCAGTGGGAGGAATAGTGTCCCATCATTGGTGTCAGTGGGAGGAATAGTGTCCCATCATTGGTGTCAGTGGGGGGAATAGTGTCCCATCATTGGTGTCAGTGGGAGGAATAGTGTCCCATCATTGGTGTCAGTGGGAGGAATAGTGCCCCATCATTGGTGTCAGTGGGGGGAATAGTGTCCCATCATTGGTGTCAGTGGGAGGAATAGTGTCCCATCATTGGTGTCAGTGGGAGGAATAGTGCCCCATCATTGGTGTCAGTGGGGGGAATAGTGTCCCATCATTGGTGTCAGTGGGAGGAATAGTGGGAGGAATAGTGTCCCATCATTGGTGTCAGTGGGAGGAATAGTGTCCCATCATTGGTGTCAGTGGGGGGAATAGTGTCCCATCATTGGTGTCAGTGGGAGGAATAGTGTCCCATCATTGGTGTCAGTGGGAGGAATAGTGCCCCATCATTGGTGTCAGTGGGGGGAATAGTGTCCCATCATTGGTGTCAGTGGGAGGAATAGTGTCCCATCATTGGTGTCAGTGGGAGGAATAGTGTCCCATCATTGGTGTCAGTGGGAGGAATAGTGTCCCATCATTGGTATCAGTGAGAAGAATAGTGTCCCATCATTGGTGTCAGTGGGGGGAATAGTGTCCCATCATTGGTGTCAGTGGGAGGAATAGTGTCCCATCATTGGTGTCAGTGGGAGGAATAGTGCCCCATCATTGGTGTCAGTGGGGGGAATAGTGTCCCATCATTGGTGTCAGTGGGAGGAATAGTGTCCCATCATTGGTGTCAGTGGGAGGAATAGTGTCCCATCATTGGTGTCAGTGGGAGGAATAGTGTCCCATCATTGGTATCAGTGAGAAGAATAGTGTCCCATCATTGGTGTCAGTGGGAGGAATAGTGCAGTGAGAAGAATAGTGTCCCATCATTGGTGTCAGTGGGGGGAATAGTGTCCCATCATTGGTGTCAGTGGGAGGAATAGTGTCCCATCATTGGTGTCAGTGGGAGGAATAGTGTCCCATCATTGGTATCAGTGGGGGGAATAGTGTCCCATCATCGGTATCAGTGGGAGGGATAGTGTCCCATCATTGGTGTCAGTGGGAGGGATAGTGTCCCATCATTGGTGTCAGTGGGAGGAATAGTGTCCCATCATTGGTGTCAGTGGGAGGAATAGTGTCCCATCATTGGTGTCAGTGGGGGGAATAGTGTCCCATCATTGGTGTCAGTGGGAGGAATAGTGTCCCATCATTGGTATCAGTGGGGGGAAAAGTGTCCCATCATTGGTGTCAGTGGGAGGAATAGTGTCCCATCATTGGTGTCAGTGGGAGGAATAGTGTCCCATCATTGGTGTCAGTGGGAGGAATAGTGTCCCATTATTGGTGTCAGTGGGGGGAATAGTGTCCCATCATTGGTGTCAGTGGGGGGAATAGTGTCCCATTATTGGTGTCAGTGGGGGGAATAGTGTCCCATCATTGGTGTCAGTGGGGGGAATAGTGTCCCATCATTGGTGTCAGTGGGAGGAGTAGTGTCCCATCATTGGTGTCAGTGGGAGGAATAGTGTCCCATCATTGGTGTCAGTGGGGGGAATAGTGTCCCATCATTGGTGTCAGTGGGGGGGAATAGTGTCCCATCATTGGTGTCAGTGGGAGGAATAGTGTCCCATCATTGGTGTCAGTGGGAGGAATAGTGTCCCATCATTGGTGTCAGTGGGAGGAATAGTGTCCCATCATTGGTATAAGTGAGAAGAATAGTGTCCCATCATTGGTGTCAGTGGGAGGAATAGTGCCCCATCATTGGTGTCAGTGGGGGGAATAGTGTCCCATCATTGGTGTCAGTGGGAGGAATAGTGTCCCATCATTGGTGTCAGTGGGAGGAATAGTGTCCCATCATTGGTGTCAGTGGGAGGAATAGTGTCCCATCATTGGTGTTAGTGGGAGGAATAGTGTCCCATCATTGGTGTCAGTGGGAGGAATAGTGTCCCATCATTGGTATAAGTGGGGGGAATAGTGTCCCATCATCGGTATCAGTGGGAGGGATAGTGTCACATCATTGGTGTCAGTGGGAGGGATAGTGTCCCATCATTGGTGTCAGTGGGAGGAATAGTGTCCCATCATTGGTGTCAGTGGGAGGAATAGTGTCCCATCATTGGTGTCAGTGGGAGGAATAGTGTCCCATTATTGGTGTCAGTGGGGGGAATAGTGTCCCATCATTGGTGTCAGTGGGGGGAATAGTGTCCCATTATTGGTGTCAGTGGGGGGAATAGTGTCCCATCATTGGTGTCAGTGGGGGGAATAGTGTCCCATCATTGGTGTCAGTGGGAGGAGTAGTGTCCCATCATTGGTGTCAGTGGGAGGAATAGTGTCCCATCATTGGTGTCAGTGGGGGGAATAGTGTCCCATCATTGGTGTCAGTGGGGGGAATAGTGTCCCATCATTGGTGTCAGTGGGAGGAATAGTGTCCCATCATTGGTGTCAGTGGGAGGAATAGTGTCCCATCATTGGTGTCAGTGGGAGGAATAGTGTCCCATCATTGGTATAAGTGAGAAGAATAGTGTCCCATCATTGGTGTCAGTGGGAGGAATAGTGCCCCATCATTGGTGTCAGTGGGGGGAATAGTGTCCCATCATTGGTGTCAGTGGGAGGAATAGTGTCCCATCATTGGTGTCAGTGGGAGGAATAGTGTCCCATCATTGGTGTCAGTGGGAGGAATAGTGTCCCATCATTGGTGTTAGTGGGAGGAATAGTGTCCCATCATTGGTGTCAGTGGGAGGAATAGTGTCCCATCATTGGTATAAGTGGGGGGAATAGTGTCCCATCATCGGTATCAGTGGGAGGGATAGTGTCACATCATTGGTGTCAGTGGGAGGGATAGTGTCCCATCATTGGTGTCAGTGGGAGGAATAGTGTCCCATCATTGGTGTCAGTGGGAGGAATAGTGTCCCATCATTGGTGTCAGTGGGGGGAATAGTGTCCTATCATTGGTGTCAGTGGGAGGAATAGTGTCCTATCATTGGTATCAGTGGGGGGAATAGTGTCCCATCATTGGTGTCAGTGGGAGGAATAGTGTCCCATCATTGGTGTCAGTGGGAGGAATAGTGTCCCATCATTGGTGTCAGTGGGAGGAATAGTGTCCCATTATTGGTGTCAGTGGGGGGAATAGTGTCCCATCATTGGTGTCAGTGGGGGGAATAGTGTCCCATTATTGGTGTCAGTGGGGGGAATAGTGTCCCATCATTGGTGTCAGTGGGGGGAATAGTGTCCCATCATTGGTGTCAGTGGGGGGAATAGTGTCCCATCATTGGTGTCAGTGGGGGGAATAGTGTCCCATCATTGGTGTCAGTGGGAGGAATAGTGCCCCATCATTGGTATCAGTGGGGGGGAATAGTGTCCCATCATTGGTGTCAGTGGGGGGAATAGTGTCCCATCATTGGTATCAGTGGGAGGAATAGTGTCCCATCATTGGTATCAGTAACCAGACCATAGACCAGCTCAGCCTATGACCTCCCAGGAGGTGACACTGCAGTATGTTGGGGATCTTCACAACTAGAACCAGAATACTCGGCCTTCCCTCCAATCACCTGTGTGCTTTCTTCTTCACAGAGAGATGCGAAGGGCCAGCACCTGTTCGACCTTCTGTGCCACCATCTGAATCTGCTGGAGAAAGATTACTTTGGAATCCGCTATGTAGATCCCGACAAGCAGAGGGTGAGTGCGATACGTTGTATCATATAATGTAGAAATCTGTCCACAGGACAACTATTAGTGGTCTCTCCACAAATCTGCCCTTCATGGAAGAGTGACAAGAAGAAAGACATAAGAAGTCCTGTTTGTGAGAAGCCATGTGGGGGAGGGGACACAGCAAAAATGTGGAAGAAGGCGCTCTGGTCACATGACACCAAAATTCAACAAAAAACACAATGGGCCAGATTCAGGTAGATGGGCGGATCTTTATTTCTGAGTAACGTTTCTCATTTACGTTACTCCGCCAAAACTTTAGGAGCAAGTACTGTTATTCACAGAGCACTTGCTCCTAAAGTTGCGGCGGCGTAGCGAAAATGAGCCGGCGGAATTCAAATTGGGCGGGTAGGGGGCGTGTATTATTTAAACTAGGCGCGATCCCGCGGCGAACGTACTGCGCATGCGTCGACTGTCAGTGCGCATGCTCCAAATTCTGTCAGTGAACGTCAATGACGTCAATCCCCATTCACGGACGTTTTACGCAAACGACGTTAAACTTTTTCAAGTCGACGCGATCACGACGGCCATACTTAACATAGGATACTCCACTAGGGGGCTGGTTTTTCTTTACGCCGCGTATCGCTTACAGAAACGTCGGAAAGTCACCGCGTCGGGCCAGTGTACGACCGTGAATTTCCGATTCTCGCTGATTTCCGATTTCTCGCCCCGAGCGCCCATTTTAAAATTGCAGTTCCGATACGACGGCGAAATACAATTACGCCGCTCGTATCTGAACTCAATCCCGGCGTATCTTGTTTTCTGACTACAGAAAACAGAAACGCCGGCTCAAAGTGAGAGTTATGCTGGAGAATCACTGATACTCCAGAGTACCTGAATCTGGCCCATTGTGTGTGGGGGGGAAAACTAACACTGCACATCACCCTGAACACACCATCCCCACCGTGAAACATGGTGGTGGCGGCATTATGTGGTGGGGATGCTTTTCTTCAGCAGGGAAGCTGGTCAGAGGTGACACAAATGGAAAGTTTCCCCTTGGGGCCTTAGACAGCAATATAACAAAATCTGAAATTCAAATAAAAAGGTTATTTATTGTTCTGGCTAGAAGTTCACAAATACATCAAAGATGCCCTGCAGATTGACGTCCCGCTTTCCCCAACTCACTTTCTCCTGCACCTCCCTGCTCTTCCTCTGAGCCGCTACAAGAAAAGCGCACTTCCTCATCTCTTGAACGCCGCTTAACGGCTTATACCTCTCTACTGGAAACGCCCGCAGATTCCTACTACCACAGAGTGGCTGAAGAGGGTGGAGGACATTAGAGAGGCGGAGGAGTGGGTGGCGAGGTGCAAGGACAGGAGTGACCGCTTTGACGGGATCTGGGCACAGTGGCGGACCTTTACTGCCAACCCAGACCCTGGAGTTAGCAGAACCCTCGCTGAAGCTGAGGAGACGTGCTGGTAGTGATGCTCATGACTGATGGTGTCCTTTTTTGCAACCCGCTCACAGATGAGTCCCTCTGTCTCTCCCCCTCCACGGCCTATATGGCCAATATTGGAGACCTATCCTATGTTTTTTTGCGACCTGTTGTTTCTGTTTTGCTTCCTTTTAGTTAACTGAGTCTTGTTCAAAACCCCTTGGTAGAGAACTCTTGAAATCCGGTGCCCTGGTGGGACCTGCGCCTGAGCGGGCCGCGGGGGGAGCCCGGGTTTTTTTTTCCCCTGTATGGAGGTATGACAGAGGTCTGATGGCCCCCCTCCTGGGGGGGAGACCTGTCGGGGTCCCCCTGGCTTGGGGGTGGAGGTATGCCCTACCGCCTTTGTTGAGTGCCATAGCGAGGCGCGGGCCCCACGTTGAGGTCACCGACATGACATTGCAATGGAATGTGTTTTCTCCCCCCCCCCCCCCCCCCCCCCCACTCCCCATTCCCTTTCCCCTGCTTCCCCAGTTATGCTGGGGATTTTTGTTGTACTTCTACTCCAATGATGTGATTTTTCATGTTTTACTGCAAAATATAAAAATTTAAATACAGATTATTAAAAAAAAGGTTATTTATTGGAAGAATAATCCAGTGGCATGTATAGAATGCAGTGAAAAAGGTCGGGTCCAATGACACAACATATGTACAGTACAAATACAATTTGATGCAATAGAAGAACACAATTGTGCACATCGTTACATAGTGTGGGCCATGGGGTGTGCGAGCCCCGATGCGTTTCGACCTCTGTGCGGCCTCCTCAGGGGGACAATTAGCTCACTCAACGGTGAAATAACAACTCATATGACCAGAAATGTTGTCGATGAGTCCAGGGGGCTGGGCTGCCACCCACATTTCCCCCAAAAAAACACCACCAAAGGGAAAAGGGCAGACCGCCCCAAGGAGCCACACATCAAACGTCCACTGAAAAAAGGAGGGGTCGGCACCTGTGCGATGGTATGGTAGTAATTAGGGTTGTCCCGATGCCACTTTTTTAGGACCGAGTACAAGTACCGATACTTTTTTCCATGTACTCGCCGATACCGAATACCGATACTTTTTTTAAATGTCATGTGACAGTTTTCAATACAGACTAAGGATATTTTCTTTAGAATTATGAAGAACTCTAACTCAAGACATTATAAAAGAATAAAAATGAGTAAAAATGAATAAAAATGTTTTATTTGCTTGTCACGCAGTAGTAAAAAAACTCCAAGAATTTTCACAGAACATGTTGATAAATACAAAAAAAGTATTCTATTTAGGTATCGGGAGTATTCGCGCGAGTACAAGTACTCCCAAAAATACTCGGTATCGGTCCCGATACTAGTATCGGTATCTGGACAACCCTAGTAGTAATAAAGGTTAGTTTGATCTTGTAGAGTTCCTTTGTGTTTGGAAACCTCCTTGCAGTTGTGCAGGGAAAGATTCAGATGCCACAAGGGAATAAAAGCGGTAACGTCCATGCTGGCCTGCTTGGTCAGAGTTGATGGGAAGATGGATGGAGACAAATACAGGAGAAGAAAACCTGTTGGAGTCGGCAAAAGACTTGAGACCGGGGGGGGGGGGATTCACCTTCCAGCAGGACAACGACCCTAAAGTACAGCCAGAGCTACAATGGAATGGTTTAGAATCAAAGCCTATTCATGTGTTAGAATGGCCCAGTCACAGTCCAGACCTAAATCCCATTGAGAATCTGTGGCAAGACCTGAAAATTGCTGATCACAGACGCTCTCCATCCAATCTGACAGAGATATTTTACACAGAAGAAGAATGGGCAGAAATGTCCCTCTCTAGATGTGCAAAGCTGGTGGAGACACCCCCAAAAAGACTTGTAGAGAAAGGGGGTTCTACAAAGTTTTGACTCCGGGGGGGCGCCATGCAAATGCCCCCCCCCCCCACACACTTTTCACATATTTATTTGTATCATTTTCCTTCCACTTCACAATAATGTGACACTTTGTGTTGTGTCTCTCACATAAAATCCCAATAAAATACATTTACGTTTTTGGATGTAACATCAGAAAATGTGGGGAATTTCAAGGGGTGTGAATATAATACAGTAAATAGATCTGTTTACTGACATACAGTGACTACAAATACCCCCATAGCACACCTGTCACCACACACGTGTCCCCGTTGCTCCTATTTAAAAGAAGTCGTCATCTATTTTGGGAAATGTAGTTGCTCCGTTCATGCTGCACCATCATTAATTCCATAGTCCAGCCAGTAGAGGGCAGTAGAGTCGTAGAGTTTATCTGATTTTCAGATTGTTCTGAATTTGAATTATCAAAAAAATACTGCTGGTCCCCCATCCCCCAGTCCCCCATCCCCCAGTCCCCCATCCCCCAGTCCCCCAGTTCCCCAGTCCCCCAGTTCCCCATTCCTCCAGTTCCCCATTCCTCAGTCCCCCATCCCCCAGTCCACACTACAAATTTACGGGCTTCTTCAATGTTCATTCTTATTTATTAGTTATGGGAATTTGTGAAATGGCATTTAAGTTGAGTCATCTTTTAACCACTTCACCCCCGGACAATTGTGTTGCTAAAGGACCAGGCCACTTTTTGCGATTCGGCACTGCGTCACTTTAACTGACAATTGTGCGGTCGTGCGACGTGGCTCCCAAACAAAATTGGCGTCCTCCCCCCCACAAATAGAGCTTTCTTTTGGTGGTATTTGATCCCCTCTGCGGTTTTTATTTTTTGCGCTATAAACAAAAATAGAGCGACAATTTTGAAAAAAAAAATGCAATATATTTTACTTTTTGCTATATTAAATATTCCCAGAAATTTATAAAAAAATATTTTCCCTCAGTTTAGGCTGATACGTATTCTTCTACGTATTTTTCGAAGGAAAAAAAATCGCAATAAACGTTTATTGATTGGTTTGTGCAAAAGTTATAGCGACCATTGTCATTTTTACAGCGACAGTTCTATAAAAATGCACTGATTACTGTGAAAATGACACTGGCAGTGAAGTGGTTAACCAGGTGGGGGGGGTGCTGAAGGGGTTGAGTGTTCCCTAGGAAGTGATTCTTACTGTGTGGGGGCGTGGCTTGGTGTGTGACGTCACTGAGCGTCGTTCCCTATGACAGGGAACAGACAATCAGTGACAGTCACACTAAGAAGAACAGGGAAAGGTTTGTTTACGCTCACCTCTCCCCCCGTTCTTCAGCTCTGTGACCCGATCGCGGGACACCGGCGGCGATCGGGTCCGCGGATCCCGCAGGCACGGTCACGGAGCTCAGGACCGAGTAGCGAGCGCGCCGCCAGTGGCACGCGACTCACGGCTGGGCATCTTAAAGGGGACGTACTTGTACGTTATTTTGCCCAGCCTTGCTATTCTGCCGACGTATATCGGCGTTGGGCGGTCCTTAAGTGGTTAATGTGCTAATAATAACGTAACCGCTTAACCACTTAAGACCCGGACCAATACGCTGGTAAATGACCCAAGGTGTTTTTGCGATTCGGCACTGCGTCGCTTTAACAGACAATTGCGCGGTCGTGCGACGCGGCTCCCAAACAAAATTTGCGTCCTTTTCTTCCCACAAATAGAGCTTTCTTTTGGTGGTATTTGATCACCTCTGCGATTTTTATTTTTTGCGCTATATACAAAAATAGAGCGACATTTTTGAAAAAAAAACACTTTTTTACTTTTTGTTAAAAAAAAAATCAAATAAACTAAATTTTAGTCAAACATTTAGGCCAAAATTTATTTAGCCACATGTCTTTAGTAAAAAAAAAAAATCGCAATAAAAAAAAATAGCTACTTAGCGGGAACAGCGGCACTAATACAGCGATCAGAAAAATGATCGCTTAGTGACGCTGGCAATAGGGAGTGAAAGGGTTAACTAGGGCGGTGATCAGGGGGTTAAAACTTTATTAGGGGGGGTGGGGGGGCTATCCTGAACCTAACACTAACTGCCTGTCACACTGCCTGTCACACTGACACTAAATGCAGTGATTAGATCACTGCATTCAGTGACACTGTGACAGGGGGGTGGGGGGGGCGATCACAAGGGGTTAATATGCCTATGTGAGTGTGTGTCAGTGTTGTGTTGGTGCACACTTACTTGTCATGTCTTCTCTCATCAGCAGTGGTGGGAAACAGCGCTGCGATGAGAGGTGACATCATTTCCTCCTTCCTGTGTAAACACAGGAGGAGGAAGTGACAGGCTGGGAGCGCGCTCCCATTGGCTGGGAGCGATCGCGGGGGAGGGCGGATATCACGGACATCCGCCCGCAGATCCCGGATCGCTCCCAGAGGTAGGGGGACCCCCGCATTTAGGCGGGGACGTAAATTTACGCCCTTGTGCCTGTACGTGCCATTCTGTGGCCGTATATGTGCGTGCGGGGGTCCTTAAGTGGTTAAGGACCTTGCCTGTTTTTCAGATTCGGTGTTTACAAAATTAAAACAGGTTTTTTTTTTGCTACAAAATTACTTAAAAACCCCCAAACATTATATATAGTTTTTTTCTAACACCCTAGGGAATAACATGGCGGTCGTTGCAATACTTTGTCACACCGTGTTTGCGCAGCGGCCTTACAAGCGCACTTTTTTTGTGAAAAAAAAAAACACTTTTTTGAATTAAAAAATAAGACAACAATAAATTTGTCCCAATTTGTTTATATATTGTGAAAGATAATGTTACGCCGAGTAAATTGATACCCAACACGTCACGCTTCAAAGTTGCGTCCGCTCGTGGAATGGCGTCAAAACTTTTACCCTTAAAAATCTCCATAGGTGACGTTTCAAAAATAATTCTACAGGTTGCATGTTTTGAGTTAGGGCCCTTTCACACCGGTGCGTTTTTGCCGCGTTTTCGCGGTAAAAATAGCGCTATTAAAACGCTCATAAAACGCTCCCTATGCCCCTCTCCATTGAAATTAATTAAAAAACGCGGTAAAATCGCAGTGTTTTGTCGCGATTAAAATCGCGGCAAAACACCGCATTTTTACCGCGTTTTTAATTCATTTCAATGGAGGGGGGCGTTTTAATAGCGCTATTTTTACCGCGAAGATGCAGCAAAAACGCACCAGTGTAAAAGGGCCCTTAGGCCCCTTTCACATTGAGGCGTTTTTCATGCGGTACAGCGCTAAAAATAGCGCTGCTATACCGCATGAAAAATCATGCCCTGAAGTGTTCAATGTGAAAGCCCGAAGGCTTTCACACTGAAGCGGTGCGCTGGCAGGAGCGCTCCAAATGTCCTGCTAGCCGCATCTTTACCGCGGTATAGGAGCGGTGTGTTCACCGCCCCTATACCGCGCCTTCCCATTGAAATCAATGGGAAACCGCGGTAATAGCGTGGTATTAACCCTTTTTCGGCCGCTAGCGGGGGTTAAAACCTCACCGCTAGCACCCGAATATTGCGGTAAACACGACGGTATAGCGCCGCTACAAATAGCGCAGCTATACCGTCACCGCGGCTCCACGCCTCAATGTGAAAGGGGCCTAACAGAGGAGGTCTAGGGCTATAATTATTGCTCTCGCTCTAACGATCGCGGCGATACCTCACTTGTGTGGTTTAAACACCATTTTCATATGCGGGCGCTACTCACGTATGCGTTCGCTTCTGCGCACGAGCTCGTCGGGACGGGGCGATTTAAAAAAAAAATAGTTTTTTCTTATTTATTTTTATTTCTTTTATAAATTTTTACACACAAAAAAAATGTCACTTTTATTCCTATTACGAGGAATGTAAACATCCCTTGTAATAGATAAAAACAGCATGACAGGTCCTCTTATATATGAGATCCGGGGGGTCAGAATATTTACACTAAAATGCAAAAAAAAAAAAAAAGTGTCATTTGGAAAAATGACAACAAGAAAATGTCCCTTTAAGAAGCATGGGCAGAGGTGATGTTTTGACGACACTTCCGCCCTGCTAGGCAATGGAGATGGGTGGGGGCCATCTTGCCCTCACTCGTATCCCAGCCGAGCAGGGGACAGGACCCGATCGCCTCCGCCGCTGCCGACGGCTCCGGTAAGCGGCGGAGGGCGCGGGAGAGCGGTGGGAGGGAGGGGTGGCCCCTCTCCCGCGGCCGATAACGGTGATCTTGCAGCGAATCCGCCGCGAAGACCTCCGTTATCATTTAAAGGACCGCTCACAGTAAAGATGGATACCTCGGGTGTGGCAGCAGCTGCTGACGTTACCGAGATATCCATCTCTACAGGGGGCGGTCCTTAACCACTTAAGGACCGCCTACTGCACATATACGTCGGCAGAATGGCACGGCTGGGCACATCAACGTATATATACGTTGATTTTAGTACCCAGCCGTGGAGATACGGGCGCGCGCCCGCGGCGCACTCCCGTGACCCGGTCCGAAGCTCCAGGACCGCGACCGCGAGATTCGCGGACCCGATCGCCGCTGCAGTGCGGCGATCCGTCCCCGGAGCTGAAGAACGGGGAGAGCCGTGTGTAAACGCGGCTTCCCCGTGCTTCTCTGTGGCCGCAGAATCGATCGCGTCATCCCTGTTATAGGGGGGACGTGATGGATGACGTCACACCTACAGCCACACCCCCCTACAGATGTAAACACACAGGGAACACTCAAAGTCACAGCGCCCCCTTGTGGTTAACTCCCAAACTGCAACTGTCATTTCCACAGTAAACAATGCAATTTAAATGCATTTTTTGCTGTGGAAATGACAATGGTCCCAAAAATGTGTCAAAATTGTCCGAAGTGTCCGCCATAATGTCGCAGTCACGAATAAAATCGCTGATCGCCGCCATTAGTAGCTAAAAAAAAAAAAAATCATAAAAATGCAATAAAACTCCCTTATTTTGTAAACGCTATAAATTTTGCGAAAACCAAGCGATAAACGCTTATTGCGTTTTTTTTTTTTTTACCAAAAATAGGTAGAAGAATACGTATCGGCCTAAACTGAGGAAAAAAAATGTTTTTTTATATATTTTTGGGGGATATAGGAAAAAGTAAAAAATATTGCATTTTTTTTTAAATTGTTGCTCTATTTTTGTTTATAGCGTAAAAAATAAAAACCACAGAGGTGATCAAATACCACCAAAAGAAAGCTCTATTTGTGGGGAAAAAAGGACGCCAATTTTGTTTGGGAGCCACGTCGCATGACCGCGCAATTGTCAGTTAAAACGACGCAGTGCCGAATCGCAAAAGGGGGCCAGGTCCTTTACCTGCATTTTGGTCCGGGTCTTAAGTGGTTAAGTGGTTCAAATAATTGTGGCAGAATCCTGTAATGTACTTGCGTTGTTTTTATTTACATAATTCTGTGTTTTCTCTCTTTTCATTTTTCAGCACTGGTTGGAGTTTTCGAAAGGAATCGCCAAACAAATGAGATGTAAGTTATTTCCCATGTGTGTCTATTTCAGGTCAGAAGACGGTGGCGAGTGTCACATCTGTGACCACAGAGATCATAAGTTGGATTTTTGGATTCATTTTACTCTGTTTCAGAAGAATGAAGCAAAGTAAATACAATCTGATCAATGTTTACAAACAATGTTACTTAGAATCTTTCTATCTCTCATCTGATCAATTTTTACAAACAATTGTTCTTTGTATCCCTCTGTCTCCTTTCCGTACAATGTTTATAAACAATGTTACTTTGTATCTCTCTATCTCCTGTCTGATCAATGTTTATAAACAATGTTACTTAGTATCTCTCTATCTCCCGTCTGATCACTTTTTACAAACAATGTTACTTAGGACCTCTACATCTCCTGTCTGAACAATGTTTACAAACAATGATACTTTGTATCTCTCCATCCCTGGGCTGAACGATGTTTGCAAACAATGATACTTTGTATCTCTCAATCTCCTGATAGTTCAGTGTTTATAGACAATGTTACGTTGTATCTCTCTATCTCCTGATAGAAAGTCTGATCAATGTTTATAAACAATGTTACTTTGTATCTCTATCTCCTGTCTGATCAATGTTTATAAACAATGTTACTTTGTATCTCTCTATCTCCGGTCTGATCAATGTTTATAAACAATGTTACTTAGTATCTCTCTATCTCCCGTCTGATCACTTTTTACAAACAATGTTACTTAGGACCTCTACATCTCCTGTCTGAACAATGTTTACAAACAATGATACTTTGTATCTCTCCATCCCTGGGCTGAACGATGTTTGCAAACAATGATACTTTGTATCTCTCAATCTCCTGATAGTTCAGTGTTTATAAACAATGTTACTTTGTATCTCTCCATCTCCTGATAGAAAGTCTGATCAATGTTTATAAACAATGTTACTTTGTATCTCCCCATCTCCTGTCTGTACAATGTTTATAAACAATGTTACTTTGTATCTCTCTATCTCCCGTCTGATCAATGTTTATAAACAATGATATTTTGTATCTCTCTATCTCCCGTCTGATCAATGTTTATAAACAATGATACTTTGTATCTCTCCATCTCCTGATAGTTCAGTGTTTATAAACAATGTTACGTTGTATCTCCCCATCTCCTGTTTGTACAATGTTTATACACAATGTTACGTTGTATCTCTCCATCTCCTGTCTGTACAATGTTTATAAACAATGTTACTTTGTATCTCTCCATCTCCTGATAGAAAGTAACATTGTTTATAAACATTGTACTATCTCCCTATCTCCTTCCTGAACAATGTTTACTTAGTATCTTTCTATCTCCCGTCTGATCAATGTTTGCAAACAATGTTACTTTGTATCTCTCTATCTCCCGATGGAAGGGGGACTATGATGGGGGTCCTGATTTAAGGGCCTTCACATTTCTTATCCAGCAAACGTTCAAGGTGGAAAAATGTATCTGATTGTAGGCCCGCTTTATTGGTAAAGCAGAACACTGTGTAGTAGCGATTCCTGTTGCTCTGTATTGAGCGTTCCTTCTTCTCTTGTGCAGCTCGCCCGCCATTCATCATGTGCTTTCGTGTGAAGTTCTATCCCCCAGACCCAGCGGCTCTTAAAGAAGAAATCACCAGGTAAGTGCGGATAGTCACAGCGCCGTGTGTTGTCGGGGGTAATAAGGATAATAAATATCCCGAAATGTTTCCTGCTATCAAGGTGTGTGAGCGCCCCCCTCCCCTGTGTGGTAGTGTTGGGGATTACAGTGTATGGTCGCAAAAATGCAGAAACCATTGCTGTGACTGCATATGAACTAAGAATCATTTCCAAAACCTGCACACACACACACAGGAGTGGTTTGGCCAATCAGCATCAAATCCCGGAATTTTCGGACACCTGTGGAGCACATTAGACATGTGCACTGCCTAAACTTTTTTTTTATTTGTTTGTTTCATTAGTTTTTTTGCTTTTTTTCAGAGATTTTTGTTTCATTCGGTTTTTTTTTTTTTGCTTTTTTTCTGAAATTCTGAATTTCCGAAAAAGCAAAAACGAATTTCCCGAATTTCCAAAATCCGCAAAAAAACTAAAAACACAAATTTTCTGAAATTCTAAAAATGCCATTTTCGGATTTTACAATTTCTAAATTCCGTTTTTATTTTTTTTTAATTTTCAAACGTTTTAATTTTCAAATTTTCGAGTTTTCTAAATTCAGAATTTTCAAATAAAAAAAATGCGAAAACTCTTAATTTCAGAATTCCGAATTTTCAAATTTATGATTTTTTTTTTATTATTCGGAAATTTTGAAATTTCAAAAATTCGGAATTTATAAATTGCAAAATTCAAAAGTCTAAAATTCCAAAAAATCCGAATATTCGGAAATCAAAAAATTTGGAAATTCATAATTTTCGGCAATACGAAAATTCGGAAATTGAAAAATTCGGAAATACGAAACTTCGGAATGAATGAATTTCTCAAAATTTGTTAAAAAACGAATTAGAAACTAAACGAATTGCACATGTCTAGGGCACCTGTAGGTGCAGCCGGCGTTTTTGGATGCCCAAAAGAGGGACAGGGGCAGCGTCTACCCCTACCGCTGTCAGCAGCCTGTTGAAACCTATCACAAGCTAAAATACATGCTGTACCTGGATGCTGAAGTGGTTCTCACATTTAGGTTTCTCTGCATCCTCATATTTCTCCAAATGAGGAGGAGACAAGCTGCTGGGTCCTTATTTTGGGGTGTTTCTAGATGGCGGCATATAGGACAGGACATGCAGAGGAGGAGCTGCCAGACCCACCCCTTATAGCGTCCACCCACTCCATCCCCTGTATTTCACTTGCTTCCACCCATAGTGTCAGGAGTATACAGCTCGGCATCACAGGACAGAGGGTACAGCCCCGACTCACAGGACAGAGTATACAGCCCCAGACTCACAGGACAGAGTATACAGCCCAGAATCACAGGACAGAGTATACAGCCCAGAATCACAGGACAGAGTATACAGCCCCGACTCACAGGACAGAGTATACAGCCCCGACTCACAGGACAGAGTATACAGCCCCAGACTCACAGGACAGAGTATACAGCCCCAGACTCACAGGACAGAGTATACAGCCCCAGACTCACAGGACAGAGTATACAGCCCCGACTCACAGGACAGAGTATACAGCCCCAGACTCACAGGACAGAGTATACAGCCCCAGACTCACAGGACAGAGTATACAGCCCCAGACTCACAGGACAGAGTATACAGCCCCAGACTCACAGGACAGAGTATACACCCCCAGACTCACAGGACAGAGTATACAGCCCCAGACTCACAGGACAGAGTATACAGCCCCAGACTCACAGGACAGAGTATACAGCCCCGACTCACAGGACAGAGTATACAGCCCCGACTCACAGGACAGAGTATACAGCCCCAGACTCACAGGACAGAGTATACAGCCCCAGACTCACAGGACAGAGTATACAGCCCCAGACTCACAGGACAGAGTATACAGCCCCAGACTCACAGGACAGAGTATACCGCTCCGACTCACAGGACAGAGTATACCGCTCCGACTCACAGGACAGAGTATACCGCTCCGACTCACAGGACAGAGTATACCGCTCCGACTCACAGGACAGAGTATACCGCTCCGACTCACAGGACAGAGTATACAGCCCCGACTCACAGGACATAGTATACAGCTCCGACTAACAGGACATAGTATACAGCTCCGACTCGCAGGACAGAATATACAGCTCCGACTCGCAGGACAGAGTATACAGCTCCGACTCACAGGACAGAGTATACAGCCCAGAATCACAGGACAGAGTATACAGCCCCCGACTCACAGGACAGAGTATACAGCCCCCGACTCACAGGACAGAGTATACAGCCCCGACTCACAGGACAGAGTATACCGCCCCAGACTCACAGGACAGAGTATACCGCCCCAGACTCACAGGACAGAGTATGCAGCCCCAGACTCACAGGACAGAGTATGCAGCCCCAGACTCACAGGACAGAGTATACCGCTCCGACTCACAGGACAGAGTATACCGCTCCGACTCACAGGACAGAGTATACCGCTCCGACTCACAGGACAGAGTATACCGCTCCGACTCACAGGACAGAGTATACCGCTCCGACTCACAGGACAGAGTATACCGCTCCGACTCACAGGACAGAGTATACCGCTCCGACTCACAGGACAGAGTATACCGCTCCGACTCACAGGACAGAGTATACCGCTCCGACTCACAGGACAGAGTATACCGCTCCGACTCACAGGACAGAGTATACAGCTCCAACTCACAGGACAGAGTATACAGCTCCAACTCACAGAACAGAGTATACAGCCCAGAATCACAGGACAGAGTATTCCATCCCCAGACTCACAGGACAGAGTATACAGCCCCAGACTCACAGTAGAGTATACAGCCCAAACTCACAGCATACTGATCATCACCGTTCAACATCATTGATCATTATCACATTACTGATCACCAATGATCACCCTTATACACCTTGTGCCCACTAGAGTCCATGAGGTTATTATGTTACAGCCCAATGACCTGCAGTACTTAAACAGGACTGTATTCACCACCTGCACTGTCTGCCCTGACAAGGACTTGGGGGGAGTCCTGAGTCTGGACTGTCCAGCACCCTGTCCCCCTTCTTCTTCATGTCCAGCAGCTCAGGAACTTCCTGCAAGGCTAGCCTACCAACCATAGCTGCCCATGCTCCAGGCTGGGATGGAGGTGTCAGTGTAGAGAGGAGGGAGGGCTCCACCCTGGCTGTACCAAAAGTGATTTTGTAACTCGGAGGGAAAGCACCGCCCATGTCTTAGGGCGGTGCCAAACAAGAACAAAGCACCGGTAGTGATACTACGGCGGAAGTATTCCGGCGCAATGCATTGCGCCACAAGGCAGGTCAAAACCCCCCAAATGAATCGTCTCATCTGCAATCTTGTGATTGCATAGACTTCGTGCTTTCCATAGTGCACTGTGTCCGGCGCCCAAACACAGTGCACTTAAAGGCCATTTTTTTTTCTATTTCTAAAAGGGACATTTTTTTTATTTTTTTATTTTTTTGTGACTGCCTGGGGGGGGGGGGGGACAGTGCTGTCTCATAAGTCCCCATCAGCGAAAGAGAAAAATGTATTATTTGCCAAATGCTGTCACAAAAACAAACACAATGGGCCAGATTCACGGAGCCATTACGCCTGTGTAACTGGTGTTAGACTGGAGTAATTTCAAATTACGCGCGTTTTTTAGCTAGTCGAAAACCTCAAACCATGAATAGATGGCTGCGGGCTTTAATTCGACTGGATTACGCGTTCGTACGCCTTCGGATCTACGCTGCAATAAAATTGCGGCCACTGGGTGGACTTCCCGTCGTTTACCGCGTCGGGGTATGCTAATGAGCTTTTGCCGGCGATCCCCGAAATTACGATCTTTATTCGCAATCTCTTACGGCACCTTTAGTCGTCTTTTTTCTGCGTAAAGTTATACCAGCTTTTTGCTGCTCTAATATTAGACAGCCCATGTTAGGTGTGGCCGTCGTTCCCGTGTCGAATTTCTACGTTTTCCGACGTCTTTTATTATTTTTTACGTAAGTCGTCCGGGAATAGGAATGTTCGTAAACGACGCTACTCAAACAACGAATGACGTAACGACGTGATTTCGCGCAATGCAAGGCGGGAAATTTCTGGCCGGTAGGCAAGTGGCTAAGGACGGCTCTAGGAGAGACCTTGGGGGTTCCATGGATGGGAATGGGATGTCTGGAGGACGGGGGGAGCTCCTAGACGGCATCCACCCCTTTGTGGAAGCCGATTGGCCTCTTTCAGCGGGATATTTCTATGTGTGCAAAAAATGTAACAATTTCCCGGAATGCAAAGTAGATACATAAAACAAAAAAAAAAGTCCATAAAAGTTCTCCATGTTTGAATAATTTGATAATAATGTTGATCCAAAAGAAAAGAAATGAGAGCTCAGCGATGCCGAGTCTGACTCCCCGCAGCGGGAGACGTCTGGAAAGAAGGACGGCAATCTAATTACAGTTAATGATTTACTTTGGAGGATAGAAATTGAATGTGAGCCTCTGGTAGATACAGATATCCCGGACACTCCATCCCCTCCAATCATTTCCTTCCCCCCGCAGAAGACTTGCGGCTTGAGAGTCTCTGCCAGGAATTAAATCTTCCCGTCTCGTGTCTCACCAACCAACAAATCCTTCCCTCGTTATACACGAGTTTTGTTTCATTCTGGATTGTCACTATCAGTTTGCCGGATGATGTCATCTATAACAAGGGATCCGACGTCTTCTAAACTGTACAGCTTTATTTATACAGAACGCACATTCCCCCGGGGACGTGGTGTGAGCTTCCATTACCTTCTCATCTCCTAAGTGCCGCAGACGCTCCACTGATAAATACCCAACAATGGCCGTTGGGGGCGCAGGCTTTTCTTCTACGTTTAACGCCGACGGCCAGGGCCGCCATCAGGAATTATAGGGCCCCTTACACAGGCATGGCCCCCCTGGAGCAGAAAAGTGTGTGTGGGAGGGGGGGGGTTTGCTGCCTCAAATTGATAAGCAGGGAGGTGCCGCCGCTAATTGAGAAGCGGGGGGCCCGTAAATTGTGAGGCGGGGGGGCCACTAATTGAGAATTGAGAGGGGGGTTTTCCCTGGGGCCCCATACAAATATATATATATATATATATATATATATATATATATATATATATATATATATAATATAAACATTATAAATAAATAAAAAAGGGCGGGGTAGCCACCTCTAGGCCCTTTAATAAAAAATATATATACAGTGCGGAAAATAAGTATTTGAACACCCTGCTATTTTGCAAGTTCTCCCACTTGGAAATCATGGAGGGGTCTGAAATTGTCATCGTAGGTGCATGTCCACTGTGAGAGACATAATCAAAAAAAAAATTCCAGAAATCACAATTTATGATTTTTTAACTATTTATTTGTATGATACAGCTGCAAAGAAGTATTTGAACACCTGTCTAGCAGCTAGAATTCTGACCCTCAAAGACCTGTTAGTGTCAGGAATGGTTCCCCCTGTTGGTAAATCTGCCTGTAAGTCTGGCTGCAGTACCGGCCTCCACCAGCGGGGGGTTCCTGGTCTTCTGGAGCTCACAGCTTTTCCTACGTTCAGGTGTGACCTGAACGTAATTAACACACCCCCTATTTATACCCGGCGAGCTCAAGCAGAGCTTGCCCTGGTATCTTCATACCTTCTGGACCTAAGCCTGTACCCTGACCTGTATTCTGATCCTGATTTGGTACCTTGATCCTGTTCTGATCCTGATCCCTGATCCCGCCTGGACTTGTCTGCCCTGCTTCCTGATCCCTGTCTCCCCTTAGCCTGTATCCTGCATCTAGTCCATCCATCCGATCCCTGCTCCGTCCTGTCCCATCTGCTGATATCCCTTGTGTATGACCTCGGCCTGGCTTGACCTATGTGTACGGTATTCCCTTTTTGATTATATATATATATTGTTTGCTATCTTCACTGGTTGTCCTTATTTATAATTAAACACCTTTTACTTCACTAATCATATTGTCTGGTCTCTCTGTGCAGTCACACGGGTCTGATCTCTCATCCCTCCTGACAGTTAGTCTGCCTTTAAAATGTTCACCTCCACTCCATTTATTATCCTAAATTAGATGCACCTGTTTGAGGTCATTAGCTGCATAAAGACACCTGTCCACCCCATACAATCAGTAAGAATCCAACTACTAACATGGCCAAGACCAAAGAGCTGTCCAAAGACACTAGAGACAAAATTGTACACCTCCACAAGGCTGGAAAGGGCTACGGGGAAATTGCCAAGCAGCTTGGTGAAAAAAGGTCCACTGTTGGAGCAACCATTAGAAAATGGAAGAAGCTAAACATGACTGTCAATCTCCCTCGGACTCGGGCTCCATGCAAAATCTCACCTCGTGGGGTCTCAATGATCCTAAGAAAGGTGAGAAATCAGCCCAGGACTACACGGGAGGAGCTGGTCAATGACCTGAAAAGAGCTGGGACCACCGTTTCCAAGGTTACTGTTGGTAATACACTAAGGGCCAGATTCAGGTAGATGAGAGTATCTTTCCTCTGGAGTAACGCTTCTCATTTACGTTACTCTGAAGACCCTTTCAGCGCAAGTCCTGTAATTCACATAGCAGTTGCGCGTAAACTTGCGCCAGAGTAACGATAATGCGCTGGCGTAACCCGACGCAAGTGGAAGTGGGTGTGATCATATGTAAATGATGGGCGGAGCCCAGCGCAGAGGCTTACGTTCAGCGCATCAACCACGGAGCATGCGCAGTGAGTGAGGCTCCACTTGCCCCCTTTGTGCGCATGCTCACAACTTCCGTCGGCACCACTGCACGGGAAACGTCAGCGCAATGCCTTCCGTTGGGCGTTTAAATGCGCCCGTAGAAGCGCCATTCCGGCACTAAAGTATATCCTGCTCCCCCTCCCCGCAGTGATGTTACTTTTGTTCTGAGATGGCTTCTCCCGTTCCCCGCAAACAC
The DNA here is from genome assembly GCA_029574335.1 of Rana kukunoris. Taxonomy (NCBI): domain Eukaryota; kingdom Metazoa; phylum Chordata; class Amphibia; order Anura; family Ranidae; genus Rana; species Rana kukunoris. Next base: position 4,322,971 of record CM056051.1, on the reverse strand, counting down.
ACAGGAGAAAGCTGAACTCTAAAGGCCAGGAGCTGTCAGCCGTCATCTCGGCTATGGAGACCTATGATGTCTTCCTCCATGGCTGTAAAATTTGACAGACAAGCATGGACAGAGGTGTTGTCCTGCAAGTGGGGGTGCTCAGCTAGCTCTTATCGTCGGTAACGCTGCTGTAGCTGCTCTCCTGCTGACCTGTGGCCATCTGGAGTAAAGATAAAGCAGCCTTTTGTAGAAATAACTTTGCGCCGGGCGGACGAGATACGCGCGGCGCATGTAGCCAGCGTATGGTGCTAATCCGTTCGCGAATTGGGAAAACTCCCTCATTTGCATATTTGCAGGGGAAATCAATGGGCGCGACTAATGCGCCCAGCGAAATTAAGCGCTGACGATACTCTGGCGTCGGAACGTTCCGCCGGTCGCAAATGACCCGTTATTGGGCGCATCTAGTTTGGTGGGTACGGGCACATAGAAACGACGGCGCATCATCACAGTTACGCGGCGCATATCCAAATACTCCAGCACAAGTGTTCGTGAATCTGGCCCTAAGACGTCATGATTTGAAATCATGCATGGCACGGAAGGTTCTCCTGCTTAAACCAGCACATGTCAAGGCCCGTCTTAAGTTTGCCAATGACCATTTGGATGATCCAGAGGAGTCATGGGAGAAAGTCATGTGGTCAGATGAGACCAAAATAGAACTTTTTGGTCATAATTCCACTAACCATGTTTGGAGGAAGAAGAATGATGAGTACCATCCCAAGAACACCATCCCTACTGTGAAGCATGGGGGTGGTAGCATCATGCTTTGGGGGTGTTTTTCTGCACATGGGACAGGGCGACTGCACTGTATTAAGGAGAGGATGACCGGGGCCATGTATTGCGAGATTTTGGGCAACAACCTCCTTCCCTCAGTTAGAGCTTTGAAGATGGGTCGAGGCTGGGTCTTCCAACATGACAATGACCCGAAGCACACAGCCAGGATAACCAAGGAGTGGCTCTGTAAGAAGCATATCAAGGTTCTGGCGTGGCCTAGCCAGTCTCCAGACCTAAACCCAATAGAGAATCTTTGGAGGGAGCTCAAACTCCGTGTTTCTCAGCGACAGCCCAGAAACCTGACTGATCTAGAGAAGATCTGTGTGGAGGAGTGGGCCAAAATCCCTCCTCCAGTGTGTGCAAACCTGGTGAAAAACTACAAGAAACGTTTGACCTCTGTAATTGCAAACAAAGGCGACTGTACCAAATATTAACATTGATTTTCTCAGGTGTTCAAATACTTCTTTGCAGCTGTATCATACAAATAAATAGTTAAAAAAATCATACATTGTGATTTCTGGAATTTTTTTTTTGATTATGTCTCTCACAGTGGACATGCACCTACGATGACAATTTCACACCCCTCCATGATTTCCAAGTGGGAGAACTTGCAAAATAGCAGGGTGTTCAAATACTTATTTTCCGCACTGTATATGCATAAAAAGAATATTATTTTTTTTTTTTAAAAGGTGGGTTTCCATCAGGGGGCCCTGGGAACCTCAGAACCCTTTAATAAAAACAAACAAAATATATATATATATATATTAAAACATTTTTTTTTTTTTATAAAACAAATGTTTAGAAAAAAAGGGGGGTTGCCATCTGGGAACCTCTGGGCCCTTTAATAATAAAAAAAAAATATATATATATATATATATATATATATATATATTTATAAAAAAAATATATAATGTTTTTTTTTTTAAAAAGGGGGGGTTGCCATCCGGGGCCCTGCAGACCTCCGGGCCCCTGGGGACCTCTGACCCCTTTAATAAAAAAAAAATATATATATATATATATATATATATATATATATATATATATATATATATATATATATATATATATAAAATGTAAACACAGAGCTCCACGTCCTGTCAGGGAGAGAGATGGTGTGTCACTTGAAAATAGGGACACAGCTTGGTCACCTCCCCCAGTCAGTCTCCTCCTCCCACAGTAAGAATCACTCCCAGGGAATACATTTAACCCCTTCCTCGCCCCCTAGTGTTAACCCCTTTGCCTGCCAGTCACATTTATACAGTAATTAGTGCATTACTATAGCACTGTTCGCTGTATAAATGTGAATGGTTGCAAAATAGTGTCAAAAGTGTCCGATGTGTCCACCGCAATATTGCAGGCCTGACAAAAATCGCAGATCGCCACCATTACTAGTAAAAAATAAATAATAGAAAAAAAAATCTATCCCCTATTTTGTAGGCGCTCTAATAGATTCATAAAGAGTTACGCCGACGTATCAGTAGATACGCCGGCGTAACTCAGAATCTGCGCCGTCGTATCTTTAAGCGTATTCTCAAAGTAAGATACGCTTAAATGTTGCTAAGATACGACCGGCGTAAGTCTCCTACGCCGTCGTATCTTAGCTGCCTATTTACGCTGGCCGCTAGGGGCGTGTACGCTGATTTAAGCCTAGAATATGTAAATCAGCGAGATACGCCTATTCACGAACGTACGCTTGGCCGTCGCAGTAAAGATACGCCATTTACGTAAGGCGTTTTTAGGCATAAAGATAAAGCTACAACAAGATGGCGCAGCCAATGTTAAGTATGGACGCTACGCCCGCACAAATATATGCCGCTCTACGTGAATCTAACCAAGAGTGTTTTTTTTTTTTTTCACAATTTTCTGTTTAATATTGTTTATAGCGCAAAAAATAGGTGATCAAATACCACCAAAAGAAATCTCTACTTGTGGGGAAAAAAATGATAAAAATATAATTTGGGTACAGTGTTTTATGACCGCGCAATTGTCATTCAAAATGCGTCAGCGCTGAAAGCTGAAAATTGGTCTGGGCAGGAAGGGGGTTTAAGTTGCCCGGTAATGAAGGGGTTAAGCAGACTGTGATTGTCTATTGTGATTTAGATGAAGATCACATCACATTTTATGACCAATTTGTGCAGAAATCCATATCATTCCAAAAGGGGTTCACATACTTTTTCTTGCAACTGTGTCTGCTGACGGCGGTCGGCACGTGGTTAAAGAATATATTGGTGTCGTCTCCCTGCCTGCTGATTGGACAATAACCTGGATATCCGTCTCCCTCAGGTATATGGTGTTCCTGCAAGTGAAGAGAGATTTGTACCACGGACGGTTGCTGTGCAAGACGTCTGATGCGGCTCTGCTGGCGGCGTACATCTTACAAGGTATGTCCTGACGACAGCCTGTCGCTGGCTCCTCATTTATGTCCCTCTCGCTTCATTGGCTAATCCAGCTAATCCTACCTCCTACGACACTTCCATTTCTTCCTCTGCTATCCGCAAGTTTGTCTTAAGAGTCCGAAATAATAAAAAAAAAATGTCTGTGTTCTGTATCAATTAGGGTTGTCCCGATACCGATACTAGTATCAGGACCGATACCGAGTATTTGCCGGAGTACTTGTACTCGCGCAAATGCTCCCGATGCTTCACCCGATACTTTATTTGTATTTATTAACATGTTCTGTGACAAGCAAATAAAACATTTTTATTCATTTTTACTCATTTTTATTCTTTTATAATGTCTTGAGTTAGAGTTCTTCATAATTCTAAAGAAAATATCCTTAGTCTGGATTGTGGTTTGAAAACTGTCACATGACATTTTAAAAAAGTATCGGTATTCGGTATCGGCGAGTACATGAAAAAAAAGTATCGGTACTTGTACTCGGTCCTAAAAAAGTGGTATCGGGACAACCCTAGTATCAACCTATCAGCTTCTCCCTTTCATCTCCTTTTCTACCCCTGAAACAAAAGAGAAGCAAATTAATTGTTATGGGCAACCCTTGAGACCAGGGCCAGGGGGGTACAGGCAGTACACCTGTGAGGGGCCTGAGTGGCCTGGAGGTCCCCAGGGCCACGGATGACAACCCCCCCTTTTTTTTATTAATTTTTTTATAATAAAAAAATAAATGAATATATATTTTATTAAAGGGCAACCCCCTTTTTTTTATAAAACATTTAAAAAAATGTATATATTGTTTTATTTTTATATATAAAAGAAATAATAAAAATATATATATTTTTTTATTAAAGGGCCCAGAGGTCCCCAGGGCCCCAGATGGCAACCCCCTTTTAAAATAAATTGTTTTATATATTATTATTTTTTTTATATATATATTTTTTTATTAAAGGGCTCAGAGGGCCCCATAGGGCAACCCCCATTTTTTTTATAAATGTTTATTTTTGTTTATAAAGTTTTTTTTATTATTAAAGGGCCCAGAGGTCCCCAGGGGGGGATGGCAACCCCGCTTTTTTTTATTTATTTTTTATAAATGTTTATTTTTTTATATATACTATTTTTTATTTATTCTTTATTAAAGGTCCCAGATGGCAACCCCCCTTTTTTGTAATTTTATATCATCTTTTCTTTTTTAAAGGCCCCCCCGCTTCTCAATTTGTGGAAGCCCCCCCACTTCTCAATTTCAGGCAGCCCCCCCCCCCCCCTCCGGTTCTCTGCTCCAGGGGGCCCTCAATTTCAGGCGGCAGAACCCCCCCTCCCCCAGTTCTCTGCTCCAGGGAGCCCATGCCTGAAGCTGTGTAAGGGGCCCCATAATTTCTGATGTTTGGGACAGAGATGTAACTAGAACCCCCCCCCCCCCGATAAAAAAAAATATCAAGGGCCCCTCTGAACACCCCCCCTCACTTTCCTCTGGTCTCAGGGCCCTTTACTCCCATCGGGGGGCCCTTTATTTTGGTTCCGCAGTGAGACCCTTTCACGTGTTCTTCACCAGCCCCCTTCTTGCTGTCTTGGGTAAGGTTGCCCCCTTCTCTTCAGGCCAAAGCCGAACACTTTAGTGGCGCACAGTAATTTTTTTCTTTTAGTAGCATTCACTATGGGGTCTCAGGACCCGCTTCCTGATTGTTCGGGAGGAGAAACAGGAAGACATTAGCGAATATTAATTTTCTATTGTTGCACAATAGGGTGGGGCTCAGGGGACAGTGCCCTGCGTAAGGTAAGGTTGCCCCCGTGTGCTCAGCCTCAGAGTGGGCCCCCCCGTGTGCTCAGCCTCAGAGTGGGGCCCCCGTGTGCTCAGCCTCAGAGTGGGCCCCCCGTGTGCTCAGCCTCAGAGTGGGCCCCCGTTGTGTGCTCAGCCTCAGAGTGGGCCCCCGTTGTGTGCTCAGCCTCAGAGTGGGCCCCCGTTGTGTGCTCAGCCTCAGAGTGGGCCCCCGTTGTGTGCTCAGCCTCAGAGTGGGCCCCCGTTGTGTGCTCAGCCTCAGAGTGTACCCCCGTTGTGTGCTCAGCCTCAGAGTGGGCCCTTGTTGTGTGCTCAGCCTCAGAGTGGGCCCTTGTTGTGTGCTCAGCCTCAGAGTGGGCCCTTGTTGTGTGCTCAGCCTCAGAGTGGGCCCCCGTTGTGTGCTCAGCCTCAGAGTGGGCCCCCGTTGTGTGCTCAGCCTCAGAGTGGGCCCCACGTTGTGTGCTCAGCCTCAGAGTGGGCCCCCGTTGTGTGCTCAGCCTCAGAGTGGGCCCCCGTTGTGTGCTCAGCCTCAGAGTGGGCCCCCCGTTGTGTGCTCAGCCTCAGAGTGGGCCCCCCGTTGTGTGCTCAGCCTCAGAGTGGGCCCCCCGTTGTGTGCTCAGCCTCAGAGTGGGCCCCCCGTTGTGTGCTCAGCCTCAGAGTGGGCCCCCCGTTGTGTGCTCAGCCTCAGAGTGGGCCCCCCGTTGTGTGCTCAGCCTCAGAGTGGGCCCCCCGTTGTGTGCTCAGCCTCAGAGTGGCCCCCCGTGTGCCCAGTCGACAGGCTCTTTATTTGCTGCTCTGATGCCATCTTATTGCAGGATTGCTCCAAATTGAGGAAACTGAACTGTTGAGCTGTAATTCTAACCCATCTGTGCCTCTCCTGTAGCAGAGATCGGTGATTATGATCCCGGAAAACACCCCGAGGGATATAGTTCCAAGTTCCAGTTCCTCCCCAAACACTCTGAGAAGCTGGAGCGACGGATCGCTGAGATTCACAGGAACGAGCTCAGGTGAGGAATGTGCTCTATGTAACTGACCTATTATTGCCCAGCCCCGGACTCTGTGCTCCCCCCCCCCCCCCCCCCCCGACACCACTTTACTGAAGTTTTTATGTCCCTTACATCAGAGGTGTATTTAGGTTTTGTGCTGCCCTAGGCCTGACCAAACTCGTGCACCCCCTAATTTAAATATGACCCACCCCTTCCTGTTACAGCCACACCCTGTGTTGTTCAAGACCCGCCCTGAAATTTTCGAGTGAGGACACTGGTTCTGAGGGCCTGGGGGGGGGGGAATGGATTCCCTTAATTTACTTAGATTTCCTCTTACTTCCTGGTTGCCCATAGAAGAAAAAATCTTCGCAATGGGACAGGGATGGTAAAAAATAAACTGACAGGGGCTATAACCCTCCCTTACTCTACCCAAAATTAAAAAAAAAGTGTTGCCTATAGTTCTACTTTAAGTAGATGGTGCAGCAGAAACCTAGAGCACAGTGAGGAAGGTTTGTGGTCCAGGATGACAAAACAGGCAAAATTGGAAGCACCCCCCCCCCCCCCCCACAGTTGCGGAATGCCAGCCGCCCGCATACTAGAAGCAGCACCGGCCGCTTTATGGGGCCCTAGACTCATTTTCCTAATAGTGTAGCACAAGCCGGCGGGGACTCTTTCTGTGCTGCCCCCCTGCAAAGTGCTGCCCTAGGCCTGGGCCTTGTTGGCCTAGGCCAGGATACAGCTCTGCCTTACATAATAGTTTAGGGTCCGATTCTTCTTTGCCCAGTATATATATTGGTCACCATTGATGCAGAATGACACTCTGCACTCACTGTATGTGCTCTGTCTTCCATGTTAAGTGACGCTGGGTGCCAATAAACATGCAAGACTGAGGACATCTTGTGGCAAAGAAGAGGTACTGCCAAGGGCAAGTCTAGCCTGAAGCTGAACTTCAGGAATTCAGCTACTGTACTTTGTAAAAAGAAATCCTATGAGTGAGAGACATCTTTTTCATATGCAGACTGAATCTCATCCCTTTGATCTGCAGATGAATAACAAAGTAACTTTGTATCTCTCTACTTGTCTGATCAATGTTTATAAACAATGTTACCTTGTATCCTCCATCTCCAGTGTGATCAATGTTTATAAACATGTTACCTTGTATGTCTCTATCTCCTGTCTGTTTAGTGTTTATAAAATGTTTTACTTTGTATCTCTATCTCCTGTCTTATCAATATTTATAAACATTGTCACTTTGTATCTATCTGTCTTCAGTCTAAACAATGTTATCTTGTATCTCTTTATCTCCCATCTGATCAGTGTTTATAAACAATGTCCAGATGGTAGATAGAGAGATACAAAGTAACATTGTTTATAATCATTGTCCAGAGACAGGAGATAGAGAAATACAATCTCCTGTCTCTGGACAATGATAATAAACAATGTTACTTTGTATCTCTCTATCTCCCATCTCTGGATAATAATTATAAACAATGTTACTTTGTATCTCTCTATCTCCCATCTCTGGATAATAATTATAAACAATGTTACTTTGTATCTCTCTATCTCCTGTCTCTGGACAATGATAATAAACAATGTTACTTTGTATCTCTCTATCTACCATCTCGACAATATTTATAAGAAACGTCTGATTAACGTTTATAAACAATGTTACTTTGCCTCTGAACAGTATTGATAAACTTTGTGTCAGATGGTTCTTTTTTTTTTTTTCTAGAGCTGCACAGAAGTACCCGGCTTTAGTTTTAAGAGTTGGGAATTGCCGTCAAGTAGGGGAGGCAGTAGTGGGAGAAAAGTTCAGGACGTGCTCTACACGCCCCGTGTACTTTGATAATGTTTTTAGGGCGTGTGTAGCACATCCGGTGTCCTCAACTGGATCAAATTTCTTTGTAACTGTTTTTTGGGGCTTGACCTATAAAATATGTTCCAAAGGGAAGTGTTTTTGTTGCCTATAGCAACCAAACAGACTTTTTTATTTCCAAATTGATAATTGATTGATAATTGATTGATTGATTAGACTTCATATTGAAGAATAGACTCTAAAGATCTGTGACTATTCCTCGTAGACAAAGCCCTTTCTCCTCTATTCTAGTGGCTTGTCCCCGGCCGCGTCAGAGCTGTGTTTTCTGAGGAAGGCCCAGACCCTGGAGACGTATGGAGTGGACCCCCATCCTTGTAAGGTACCCCCCCATTTTTCTCCATGTTACCCAGAATTCTCTGTGTGCAGTCTGTGCCTCCCGTCTCTCCTCTCTCTCTTTCCTTCCTATCTCCTGTGTCGCTGTCTTTCAGGATGTCTCTGGAAATTCTGCATTTTTGGCCTTTACTCCTTTTGGCTTTATCGTGTTGCAGGGGAATAAGAGGGTTCACTTTATAAAATGGTGAGTCTGGATCTGCCCCTCCCCCCCCCTTCCCCTTCTTTATCTTATCTTTCTCCTCTCTGTCTCTTTCTAAATATTATTAGAGATCTATTGATGAGATACATAGAAAGTGAACCCGTCCTTCATACTGATTATATAAAGGTCCGGTGATCTGACCATATGGTTCCGGCTATCGAGATGGTTCCTGTAAGGACTTCGCAGGCGCAATCCTTGCCGACGGAAATCTCCAAACCTCGGCCGGCATCCAGGGCAACGTGGAATTTGAGGAAAGTGGCCAGTCGGCCTCACGTCCTCGCTTCGCTCAGCCTCCTGGCTCTTTTTTTAACATCTTTCAATCCACGGGGATGGTAAGGAATGAGCCTGGCTCCCGGCCGAGGTTCAGAGATTTCCGTCGGCAAGGATTGCGCCTGCGCAGTCCTTACAGGAACCATCTCGATAGGGGAACCATACCGACAAGATTCCTGCTAATACCTCCTCTGTCCAGAAAAGCTCCTAAATCTGGCCTCCAGGTCTCTTGCTTTTAAAAAAAAAATTGCTTACTTCTGCCCTAGACCAGCAGTGACGTCATGACGTCACTTCAGTCCTCCTAAATCATAGAGGTGATCAGAGACGATACGGTCTCGGTTCACCTCTATGGTCAGCCATGTGAACCTTGCGATCTTTTCGGCTCGCCGGTAAGAATGGTAAGTATAAGGAACACTGGTGTGAGGGGAGGGGGAGAGGGGACCCCTCCTGCTGCTTCTAAAAGCGATCTAGCAGCTAATCAGCCACTCGGATTGCTTTAATAAAAAAGAGAATCGCCGGCTAAAAGAAAAAAATACCAGGGTTACGGCTGTTAGCTGCAGCCCTAACCACTTCAAAATCGCAACATATATATGCATATTACGTATTGCAGTCGTGAAGTGGATAGACCCCCTTGGTAAGCAGAGCACGTTCCTTAACCACTTAAGACCCAGACCTTTAGGCAGCTAAAGGACCCGGACAGGTTTTGCGATCCGGCACTGCGTCGCTTTAACAGACAATTGCGCGGTCGTGCGACGTGGCTCCCAAACAAAATTGACGTCCTTTTTTCCCCACAAATAGAGCTTTCTTTTGGTGGTATTCGATCACCTCTTTTTATTTCTTCTGCTATAATTAAAAAAAGAGCGACAATTTTGAAAAAAAATCAATATTTTTTACTTTTTGCTATAATAAATAACCCCCAAAAATATATAGAAAATTTTTTTTTTTCCTCAGTTTAGGCCGATACGTATTCTTCTACCTATTTTTGGTAAAAAAAAATCGCAATAAGCATTTATCGGTTGGTTTGCGCAAAATTTATAGCGTTTACAAAATAGGGGATAGTTTTATTGCATTTTTATAAAAAATGTTTTTTTACTACTAATAGCGGTGATCAGCGATTTTTTTTCATGACTGCGACATTATGGCGGACACTTCGGACAATTTTGACACATTTTTGGGACCATTGTCATTTTCACAGCGAAAAGTGCTATAAAAATGCACTGATTACTGTGAAAATAACAGTGCAGTTTGGGAGTTAACCACAAGGGGGTGCTGAAGGGGTTATGTGTGACCTAATGTGTGTTTACAACTGTAGGGGGGTGTGGCTGTAGGTGTGACATCTTCGATCGTGTGATCCCTTTTATAGGGATAATACACAATCGATGACCCCCACCACAGTGAAGAACGGGGAAGCCGTGTTTACACACGGCTCTCCCCATTCTTCAGCTCCGGGGACCGATCGCGGGACTCCAGTGGCGATCGGGTCCGCGAGTCCCGCGGTCCTGGAGCTTCAGACCGGGTCATGGGAGCGAGCCGCCCACGGTTGGGTACTAGCACAGGATGTACCTGTACGTGCATGTGCCCAGCCGTGCCATTCTGCCGACGTATATGTGCAGGAGGCGGTTCTTAAGTGGTTAACCGGAGGCCAGTGGATTGGTTGGACTTGGATCCAGGAGGCCAGTGGATTGGTTGGACTTGGATCCAGGAGGCCAGTGGATTGGTTGGACTTGGATCCAAGTGGAGGAAGTTGAGTCTCCATAACAAACTGATGTAAGCTTCAGACAAGTGCGGAAAAAAAGGCTTTCCTGGATAACCGCCGCCATCCCTTGTGGTCTACTCATATCATATCATAGGCAACACATAGGTGATCTGGTTGAAAAAAGACACAAGTCCATCCAATTTAACCAACACCATTGGTATGAGATGGCGTGAAGGACGGGTTCACTTTAAAAAGCATAGGTACTCCGTGAAGGAGAAGAAGAGGCAGAAGTTGTACTTGTATTTTCCATTGGTGAAGGTGAAAAAAAGCCCCCATGCTCTCCGGCGCCCCAGCACACTGCATACCACTTCTCCGCTCTTCAGATAGTTGCTCCTGTCCCTCCCCCTCCATACTTGTAGTTTTGCCTCCCTTTCGTTTTTCCTTAATGGCAGGATGAGCTGGACATTATCAGTGCGCCCCCAGCAGCCCCTCTGGCTTTAAACATTGCGCATGTGCAGTGTGTTCGCCCAGTGCTGTAACTAGAACCATCAGGAACCCTGTGCAAGAAACCATTAAGGGCCCTCCAGTCAGGGCCCTTCCCTCCAAGCCCAGTGGCAGAATGCCAGGGCCCGGTCGCAAGTGTGACCTTTGTGACCTTGGTAGTTCCGCCATTCGTGTCGGTAGCTTTTTTGCTTTTGTTTTTTATTATTTTTCACATTTTTTTTTTTTTAGGAGCCCCACGTTGGGGGGCTTTGGTGAGATGTGCGGACTTCTTTTAACACAGCACTGCTGTGAATCAGAGGGGACAATGTATAGTGTAATATGGCTTTCCTTCCCTCCTCACAAATACTGACACGGCGGATAAGGTACATGGGCACAGCGAGGCTGAAAATGGGCACAGCGAGGCTGCATATGGGCACAGTGAAGCTGCAAATGGGCACAGTGACAGGGCCGATCCTAGGGTCACAGACGCCTGGGTGCAGAAATATTTCTGGCGCCCCCACATGGGCGTGGTCATCTTACTAACTCCTCCCCTTTACAAATGTTTCTATGGCTAGGACTCAAACACAGAGATGCTCCCCTAAGAAGTCTTCATTATTGTCCCCCATCAGAGCCCCCCCCAGCAGGTGTCCCTCATCAGAGCCCCCCCCAGCAGGTGTCCCTCATCAGAGCCCCCCACAACAGGTGTCCCCCATTAGAGTCCCCCCACAGCAGGTGTCCCCCATCAGAGTCCCCCCACAGCAGGTGTCCCCATCAGAGTCCCCCCACAGCAGGTGTCCCCCATCAGAGTCCCCCCACAGCAGGTGTCCCCCATCAGAGCCCCCCCACAGCAGGTGTCCCCCATCAGAGCCCCCCCACAGCAGGTGTCCCCCGTCAGAGCCCCCCCACAGCAGGTGTCCCCCATCAGAGCCCCCCCACAGCAGGTGTCCCCCATCAGAGCCCCCCCCACAGCAGGTGTCCCCCATCAGAGCCCCCCCACAGCAGGTGTCCCCCATCAGAGCCCCCCCACAGCAGGTGTCCCCCATCAGAGCCCCCCCACAGCAGGTGTCCCCCATCAGAGCCCCCCCACAGCAGGTGTCCCCCATCAGAGCCCCCCCACAGCAGGTGTCCCACCATCAGAGCCCCCCACAGCAGGTGTCCCCATAGATCAGTACTTGTCCAATAGATCCCTGTAGCTCGGGCACGCTGGGAGCAGAAGCACTTTACAGGGGGCGGGGCATACGTGGCATATTTGGTTACTAGGAGGGTGGCACTCGGAGAGCATCTCGGAGGCCAACCCAGAAGCCTCTCATCACACCACCTATGGGAGAAGAGCCGACACGCACAGAGGGGGCGGGCAGACAGGAGACAGTTCCATGCACACCGGACATAATTAATTAGTGGAGCCTAGTGTCGGAACGTGTTCCGGTACAAGGCTCCGTTGTGGTACCCTACCCGGATTCTGGGGACAGTGGGAGGTATGCACTATTGTCATTTGTCAGCGGAGAGAGCAAGCGGGATGGGGAACCACAGCACCCGCTACATGCGCTCTGCCTCTGGACACAGACAAGGAGGAGGGAGGGGAGCACTTTGGAACTTCGGCGCCCCCACCTCTGCAGTGCCTGAGTGCGGAGCAGCCCACACACCCTGCCTAGGATCGGTCCTGCACAGTGAGGCAGCAAATGGGCAAAGTGAGGCAGAAAATGGGCACAGTGAGGCTTCAATTGGGCACAATGAGGATACAGATGGGCATTGTTGACCCTCTTTTCCACTTACAGTAGCTGCTGCATTCCCACCCTAGGCTTATAGAGTCAATGCGTTTTTCCATTTTTTTGTGGGGTTGGCTTATACTCGAGTATATGCTGTATATAGATCAGACCAAAATGAGGGACACATAAAGGGGGCAGAGGGACATTGTTCCAAATTAGCGACAGTCCCTCGAAATCAGGGACAGTTGGGAGCTATGATGATGTCAGCCTTTTAAATGCCCTAAAACCTTCACAATGAGAAAAACACGAGGACAACTCTGAACTTCCCTCCCTACCTCCTTCACAGTGTATCGCCCCTATTCCTAGACTACAGGTGCTCTTCAGATCCTCGTGAAGGACCAACAGCTCCATATTGTGGAATCCGGTCCGGCTCCAGTTGGACTCTGGTGCTCGTCAGGCTGCCAACATCTGATTGGCTACAGAAGTGTTTCCAAAACATGGAGCCATTGGCCGTTTTTTTGGTTGACAATCTTCCATCTCTTCTCTGTCCTGAATCTCTATTTCCAGTGATCTGTCTATTTTCTCCTCTCTGTGCGCCCATCATATAACCACGCACTTGGTTCTCCCTTCTCATGTGCCTACATTGTAAACTTGGCACCTTTTGCCTTCTTAACACCGTAACTGACATACCCGGACCTTATCCTCCATCTCATTGCCCGGCATACCCAGGCCTTATCCTCCATCTCATTGGCCGGCATACCCAGGCCTTATCCTCCATCTCATTGGCCTGCATACCCAGGCCTTATCCTCCATCTCATTGGCCGGCATACCCGGACCTTATCCTCCATCTCATTGGCCGGCATACCCGGACCTTATCCTCCATCTCATTGGCCGGCATACCCGGACCTTATCCTCCATCTCATTGGCCGGCATACCCGGACCTTATCCTCCGTCTCATTGGCCCTCACTGTTGAAGCTCCTTTTACTTTAGGGGTCTCCAAACTTTTCAAACAAAGGGCCAGTTTATTGTTCTTCACCCTTTAGGAGGGCCGGATTGCAGCCAACGGGGGCAGAAAAAGCCCCGGGCCCAGCATTGGTGAGAATAAACATGGCCTCGTAGTTTGCGATCAGTAGGATAAGGAGTAGGGCCCCTATTAGTAGGAGTAATTATATCTCATCATTGGTATCAGTGGGAAGAATAGTGCCTCATATCAGTAGGAGGAATAAAGCCCTGAGGGCCGGATAAAGGCTAGCAAAGGGGGCGCTAGTTTGGAGACCCCCTGCTTTATAACACTGTAACCATAACAGAAGCCAACAGCATACTAATGTCTACAATGCCATCCATACACACATGAAGCCAGATTTAGGACAGATATTATATTCCTCTATAAAAAATGCTTTCCTATTAATCTCAGTAGCCAGAGTTCCTGACTTTAGCACAATTGCAGTGTTTTTCTCGGAGAGCATTACACTCCCCGTCTGGTATTGTTATTAGGTTTATATTATTTTACATTGGCACAGTTACACAGAGCACTACCGTTAGGCTAGCTGTAATATCTGCACAGAGCGGCTGATGGATGCCAAGCAGGGGCAGACTGAGTCTGGGGGGGCGGCTCCTGCTGCAGGGTGTATGTCCTCCCGCTGTGTGTATTATCTGTACAGTCCTCAATGTCTCCTTCTGTATCTCTCCACACTGTGCTACTGGTTCCGTGTATGTCCCGTGTCTTGGTTTGGTATGAATACTGTCTTCTACGTCATAGATATCTTATAAAAAAATTAGGGCTGTTACTGATTAAAATTTCCGTGTTCGATTAATCGATTTTTTAATTTAATCGATTAACCACTTAAGCCCCAGACCATTATGCAGGTTAAGGACCAGGCCCCCTTTTTGTGATTCGGCACTGCGTCGCTTTAACTGACAATTGCGCGGTCGTGCGATGTGGCTCCCAAACAAAATTGGCGTCCTTTTTTCCCCACAAATAGAGCTTTCTTTTGGTGGTATTTGATCACCTCTGCGGTTTTTTTTTATGCACTATAAACAAAAATAGAGCGACAATTTTGAAAAAAAAATGCAATATTTTTTACTTGTTGTCATAATAAACATCCCCCCCCCCCCCAAAATATATATATATAAAAAATCCTCAGTTTAGCCCGATACGTATTCTTCTACCTATTTTTGGTAAAAAAAATCGCAATAAGCGTTTATCAATTGGTTTGCGCAAAATCCATAGCATTTACAAAATAGGGGATCGTTTTATTACATTTGTATTAATATCTTCTTTTTTTTTTAGTGGATGATTGTAGAATCCCAGGGTGATGGAGGGAAGTGATAGCAGGAAGTGAACCGTAAGGCTGCAAATGGGCACATATGGACACAGTGAGGCTTAAAATTGGCACAGTGAGGCTGCATATGGGCCCAGTGAGGCTGCATATGGGCCCAGTGATGCTGAAAATGGGCATAGTGAGGCTGCAGATGGGCACAGTGAGGCTGCAGGTGGGCACAGTGAGGCTGCAGATGGGCACAGTGGGGCTGCAGATGGGCACAGTGGGGCTGCAGATGGGCAAAGTGGGGCTGCAAATGGGCACAGTAAAGCTGCAGATGGGCACAGTGAGGCTCAAAATTGGCACAGTGGGGCTGCAGATGGGCACAGTGAGGCTAAAAATGGCCACAGTGATGCTGAAAATGGGCACAGTGAGGCTGCAGATGGGCACAGTGAGGCTGTAAATGGCCACAGCGATGCTGAAAATGGGCACAGTGAGGCTGCAGATGGGCACAGTGAGACTGCAGATGGGCACAGTGAGACTGCAGATGGGCACAGTGAGACTGCAGATGGGCACAGTGAGGCTGCAAATGGCCACAGGGGGGCTGCAAATGGGCACAGTGGGGCTGCAAATGGGCACAGTGAGGCTGCAGATGGACACAGTGAGGCTTCAGATTGTTTACCAGTAGCTGCTGCATTTCCCACCCCCTAGGCTTATACTCGAGTCAATAGGTTTTCCCATTTATTTGTGATAAAATTGGGTGCCTCGGCTTATACTTGAGTATATACGGTATGTAATGGAAATAGTTTGCTTGGCCCAACCACACAAAAATCCTATTGGATCTGAAATTCTATGTTCTGCAGTCTCTTCCAGTAAACCTCTGTCTGTGATCTGCCTCTAAAGTTCCTCACAGGTGTTTTTATGTGGAATGTACAGAGGGAACATGGATGTACAGAGAGAGATTTCATTGTCCACGGGCAGCACCGCCTTCACCCAGATCTGCTCTGTACCTTCACCGTAACGCCCCCAGCACCCCCCGAAAACTATTTCACCTTCCTCAGAGTTCATATATTCTCCTTCACCCCTTCCTGGGCAGACATGGGGCAGAATGGTAGCAAAACGCCCCCATTCCCCCCACATGGACCCCTCATAACTCAATTTTCCTGCTTAGCAATTTGTGGGGTGACCTTCACAGGCAGAACTGAGATTTTCAGTGACTCTCTTATTGCTGAATTCTAAGACTTTTCACACTTTTGCATTCTTGGTGCATTTTTGTGTCTGAAAGTGAAAATATTTGATAAGATTTGTGTCCTGATAATCAGCCGCATTGTAGCCGCCTCGGCACTTCCTCCACTTGTATTGCTATTAACTAGGAATGAGCCTAGGTGCAGTCTGAAGAACCCATGTTCATCCGAACCTGGAAGAAAGTGGAGCCATATTGGATCAATGACATGGAGCCATATTAGATCAACGATGTGCAACAAACCATATTAGTTCAATGACATGTGACTATATTAGGCCGCTGACACGGGGCCATGTTAGGCCAATGACATGGGGCCATGTTAGGCCAATGACATGGGGCCATGTTAGGCCAATGACATGGGGCCATGTTAGGCCAATGACATGGGGCCATGTTAGGCAAATGACATGGGGCCATGTTAGGCAAATGACATGGGGCCATGTTAGTAAAATGACATGGGGCCATTTGGGCCAATGACATGGGGCCATATTGGGCCAATGACATGGGGCCATATTGGGCCAATGACATGGGGCCATATTGGGCCAATGACATGGGGCCATATTGGGCCAATGACATGGGGCCATATTGGGCCAATGACATGGGGCCATATTGGGCCAATGACATGGGGCCATGTTAGGCCAATGACATGGGGCCATGTTAGGCCAATGACATGGGGCCATGTTAGGCCAATGACATGGGGCCATGTTAGGCCAATGACATGGGGCCATGTTAGGCCAATGACATGGGGCCATGTTAGGCCAATGACATGGGGCCATATTGGGCCAATGACATGGGGCCATGGTAGTCCAATGACATGGGGCCATGGTAGTCCAATGACATGGGGCCATGGTAGTCCAATGACATGGGGCCATGGTAGTCCAATGACA
The DNA here is from genome assembly GCA_029574335.1 of Rana kukunoris. NCBI lineage: Eukaryota > Metazoa > Chordata > Amphibia > Anura > Ranidae > Rana > Rana kukunoris. The sequence goes on along the minus strand of CM056051.1, from coordinate 4,306,055 downwards.
TGGGGCCATGGTAGTCCAATGACATGGGGCTATATTAGATAATTGACGTGGGGCCATATTAGATCAATGATGTATTGTAGGGTCATAGTGGATCAATGACGTGGGGCCATATTGGATCAATGTCGGCCTAAGACACATGGCCATGTTAGGTTTATGCCTGCCATGGGGCTATATTGGGTTAATGGTGTGGTCATATTAGGTAAAATTATGTCATCCTGGCTCCTTCATGCATGGGGGGGGGGGGGGGGCAGGTTATTTAGCTTATTGGGCCGGTGATCTGACGATATGGTTGAGTCTATCGATCTGGTTCCTGTCTTGACTGCGCAGGCGCAATCCTTGCCGATGGAAATCACCAAACCTCCAGGGCGACGCTCAGGTGGCCCACTGCGCTCACTCGGCCTCCTGACTCTTTTTTTTAATATCCTCCAATCCACGGGGATGTTAAGGAATGAGTCTAGATACCGCCTGAGGTTCGGAGATTTCCGTGGGCTTCATCCGCGCCTGCGCAATCAGGCAGGATAGGGGATCTAGATCGACAAGACACCGGCACTGGCGTTTCCTTATGGGTTCAAGCCAAAACCAAGCTTGTTAACTATACTTTTTGTTCATGAACATTCGACTGCACCAAAAATGTACAGAATAGCAGTTTACTGATCCTGGTCTAAACTCAGGTGCTCTTCTAATATGTAGGTAACAGCCCACTATCATTCGGTGTGGTGAAGGTTACATAAGTAGGAAAAATTCACCACACCCAGCCAAACATATCGTATCTGATTGTACCTCATTGTATCTGATTGTACCTCATTGTATCTGATTGTACCTCATTGTATCTGATTGTACCTCATTGTATCTGATTGTACCTCATTGTATCTCATTGTATCTTATCATTTCTCATTGTATCTTATCATTTCTCATTGTATCTTATCATTTCTCATTGTATCTCCTCGTATCCCATTCGTATGGTTCAGCGCCATCATCTGATCCTTTGGGATGACCCCACTGCCTTTCCATCCTCCCTCTATATATGGCCGCTGCCATCCCGTTCTTCCCACAATGCACTTGGTCTTGTCTTGTCGTTTTTGTCTCTCCCTGTGAAAGTCTTTGTGATTTTTATTTATTTTTGTTTTATTTCAGGGGCGATGCCACAAAAATGAAATTTGAAGGAAAAACATTTCATTTATATGTGAGAGAGAAGGAGGTAAAATGTCAATATATACCCTGACAGACTGGTATATACATATGGACTGGTATATATACAGGGTGACCAGATAATAGATTCATATACATATATATACACTAACTGACTGGGATTTTTTTAAATTGGCTGATTTATTCTGAAAACCTTTAAAGTTGTATCTAAACCAAAAACCAAAAATGTTATATATCGCAGCTTACAAATCATTGGATGTGGTGGCTGCATTCGTTTTCTTTTAACTTAGGATTTTTTTTTACTTTATTCCCACCTGGTGATTCTGCCAGTAACTCACTTCCTGTCTAAAGCTGACCAAGTGGATTTTCATATGAACATTCGTACAGAAAATCCCTTTGGTACATCTGATAATGCCTGCAGAGAGTGGATGGATGTCATTCGAAAGCCTTGTATTTGCTTTTAAAATATTCATTTTTAGAAAAATAAACAAAAAATAAATAATATAACCAATATATATTTTTTTATATTTTATTTATTAATTATTTTTTATATTTTTGTTTGTTTGTTTTTCTAAAAATGCTTTATACTGATATCAATGTATATATCTCTTTTTATATTAGAAGGCTTAACCACTTAAGACCCGGACCATTATGCAGGTTAAGGCCCTTTTTGCGATTCGGCACTGCGTTGCTTTAACTGACAATTGCGCGGTCGTGCGACGTGGCTCACAAACAAAATTGGCGTCCTTTTTTACCCACAAATAGAGCTTTCTTTTGGTGGTATTTGATCATCTCTGCGGTTTTTATTTTTTGCACTATAAACAAAAATAGAGCGACTATTTTGAAAAACATTTTTTACTTTTTGCTATAATAAATATCTCCCAAAAAAGATATAAATTATATTTATTTTTTCCTCAGTTTAGGCCGATATGTATTCTTCTACATGTTTTTGGTAAAAAAAAAATCGCAATAAGCATTTATTGTACACGTAGTAAAATAATGATAAAAATAATGATAAAAATCATCAAAAGTCTCTATCAATAAAATACAGCAGCGCTAGTGATCGGGGCACAGTTCAAATCCGATCACTCATTCACATTCAAAGAGATAAATGAAAGTAAGAAAGTTCTCCAGAGCTCAGAGGGTGCACAAATTCCGTGACAAAAAAGGGGTGCTCTTCAAGACAATTTCAACTGTCTATGATCTGTGACATCACTCGTGAGCCGAACAAAGCATGCGAAGGTCCTGTGACAATGTCCCCTCAAGGATGTCTACTCACCAGAGTGATGTTATAACAGGCTTTGAACAGTAATGTCATCGGATTCCCTCTTCCTCATCGAGATGATATTCCAGCAGCATGCAGTACTCCTAATGACCATCAGGTGTCAGGGCACATAAAAAAAGCTTGATATGGTGCGATACCATTTAAAAAACTTTTTTTTAACATGCTGTTAAAAATCATGCATACAAACAGCAACAAAAAAAGCTCTGCAGAGCAGTAACTGATACAAGGCGTAATGCCTTTCAGCCGGTCAGCAGCTCACAGAGGGTGATAGATACTTTGTGGATGCGAGCGTTTGCCGCTAGCACACTTGATCACTCTCCTAACTGGAGCACAGCTGAACCACAGCGTCAGGCGTACGTGTATCAAAATATCGCGAGATCAGGACCTGACGTTTCGTCCTTCCGACTTCTTCTGAGGGCGTCTGATAAAGAAAGCTGGAAAAAAAATGATTATTGGGAGGATCACCAGGTAAAAATAAAGGTGAAAGGCCCAGAAAAAAAGTAAACTAACATGTAAGGATTGGTAAGCTGAAGCATATTACACTTTTGGTTTTTGGTTTAGATACACTTTAAGAGACTTGCAGCATTTCTTACATGTTTATATATACCTCTTCTGAATGACTGATGTGTATATACACAGAACCCGTGGTATACACACAAATGGGTATTGCTGAGGTAGACTTTGATATCTGTTATCAGTGGGTGGGGAAATGTCCGCTGACTTCATCAGAAGTGTGCGCTGACTTCATCACAAGTGTCCGCTGGAGAGCTGTGGTGGCTCAACTTGATTGGCACTGCGTTGACAAGCCATTCACCTCTGCAGCCAAGGGTTCGGATCCCGGTCTCGGCTACATGTGAATTGAGTTTGGTGGTCTCAGTCCGGCTCCCGGTGGGTGTGCTATGCAAGGTACGCCTGTGCTTAGTACGCCCCCCCCCCACAAAAACCACCACACTTGCACGCACACAAAATTGGTTTAAAACACATGCACTTTGGCCATGCGGTCTCCTAAAATAAAGAGAGGCAAAGGACCTACGGGGCTGGCTGGGTGGGCTAGGCTCCCTCATAGGGGGAGTCCCTCTGCCCCATTGGGGTCCCGTTGGGCCCCAGTTGGGCTCCCAAGAGGAGCAGGTAGGGCGGGGTGAGTGGGAGGCCCCCCTTCACACCCGCCATTGCCACCAGGGGCATGGAGAAGGATGGCGAATGCCTCCGGGGGGAGGGTCTGCCTACTCCCAACTCCTGGAGTCCGGCTCCTCTCTCTTGAGTTCACGCACAAAAATACACTTTAAAAAAAAAAAAAAAGAAGTGTCCGCTGGCGTCATCAGAAGTGTCCGCTGGCGTCATCAGAAGTGTCCGCTGGCATCATCAGAAGTGTCCGCTGGCGTCATCAGAAGTGTGCGCTGGCGTCATCAGAAGTGTGCGCTGGCGTCATCAGAAGTGTCCAATGACGTCATCAGAAGTGTCCAATGACGTCATCAGAAGTGTCCAATGACGTCATCAGAAGTGTCCGCTGGCGTCATCAGAAGTGTCCGCTGGCGTCATCAGAAGTGTCCGCTGGCGTCATCAGAAGTGTCCGCTGGCGTCATCAGAAGTGTCCGCTGGCGTCATCAGAAGTGTCCGCTGGCGTCATCAGAAGTGTCCGCTGGCGTCATCAGAAGTGTCCGCTGGCGTCATCAGAAGTGTCCGCTGGCGTCATCAGAAGTGTCCACAATGACTGATTTCCTCCCACTTCCTGTTTTGGCCATGGGACAGGAAGTGAAGGAAAATCTCCAATGGGACACAGATGGTGAAAAATAAACTGACACGGGTTATAACCCTCCCTTACGCTATGCAAAATGATAAAAAAAGTTTTGCCTATAGTTTTACGTAAATTTTTTTGCGGGTGTTGGACAGTCTAAGGCCTCATAGCCGTAGACCTTGAGGCAAGTCTCTTTGGCATCTGGTTACCTTCCACCACTGCACAACTATTATTACCCATTGCAAATTCAGGATCACTGCACAGCATAGGAGGCCACTCTTCTCTTCAGTCCAGGACACCTCTGAGGACAGGGAATGGCCAGTATCTGAGACCAGGCCCGGATTGGCCAATCGGGAGAACCGGGATATTTCCCGGTGGGCTGTCAGGTTGTGGGCCGGTGCACCGCAAGCAACATTGGGGGGGGGGGGGGGCGAAATCCCGGCGTCCGTGTCACTTTTTAAAAATCAATAAAAAGTTATGTACTGTGTCACTGTTCCGAGCGCGGCCACCATTTTGCGGCAGCTGGCGCCCTGTGATTGGGCGTATGTGGTCATGTGCTGGCGGGGCGGGCGCATGCGCAAAGGCTGCCCCTGGAGGAATCCAGGGGCAGCTTCTGTATCCGCTTCTGTATCCGCCACCAGCGCCGGTCCGGATGTGTGCAGTGGACTTCCTCTGGGACTGGGAGAGTCTTGACACGACAGGTGAGCCTGTGAGGGAGTGAGTCACTCCATAATGGGAGTAGTAGGACTCGCCTCGGCACCGCCACCAGTTGGGGAGAGGAGACTCGCGCCACCGCCATGCTGCCAGTATCACCACATGTTAATGCGCTGCCCGACCAGGCAGCAAGTACACACGTCACGCCTCATGCCTGCCCTGAGGGCCTAAGCACAGACACAGTGACAGTACAGACTCACTTTTACAATAAGAACATGCCTGTCTGCCTGATGCCATTGCCAAAACCCCCCTCCTGCTGCGGCCTGCAATAATTTGATTAATAACATAACAGGCGGCGCTTCATGATCTATACCCTCAGGGCTTTCAGCATGTAAGGGGTTAAATGATTAATCCAATGTAATGCATCCTTCAGGGCTTTCAGCATGTAAGGGGTTAAATGATTATGATTGCAAGATTAATCATTGAATCCCTTACAGTAAGGGGTTAAATGAATAATCCTGCAATAATTTAACCCCTTACATGCTGAAAGCCCTGAGGGTATAGATCATGAAGCGCTGCCTGTTATGTTATTAAAGGGGTGTTCCAGCCAAATTTTGTGTTTATTAAAAGTCAGCAGCTACAAAAAGTGTAGCTGCTGGCTTTTAACCGCTTCAATACCAGGCTTTTATACCACCTCCATACCGGGCCTATTCTGACACTTCTCTCCTACATGTAATAATCATCATCCTTTTGCTAGAAAATTACACAGTACCCCCAAACATTATACCGTATATGTTTTTTTTAGCAGACACCCTAGGGAATAAAATGGCGGTCATTCCAAAGTTTTATCTTACACGGTATTTACGCAATTATCTTTCAAACGCCTTTTTTTTGTAAAAAAATTGTTTTATGAATTTAAAAAATAACAAAACAGTAAAGTTAGCCCAATTTTTTTGTATTATGTGAAAGATTATGTTACACCGAGTAAATAGATACCCAACATGTCACGCTTTAATTATGCGCACACTCATGGAATGGCGCCAAACTTCGGTACTTAAAAATCTCCATAGGCAACGCTTTATTTATTTTTTACAGGTTACAGTTTAGATTTACAGAGGAGATCTAGTGCTAGATTCGTTGCTGACACTCTAACGCACGCGGCGATACCTCACTTATGTGGTTTAAACGGCGTTTACATATGTCGGCGGGACTTGCGTGTGCGTTCGCTTCTGCACGCGAGCTATCGGGGACAGGGGCGTTTTAATTTATTTTTTATCTTTTATTTATTTTTTTGACTTATTTTTTATTTATTTTTACACTTTTTTTCATTTTTTTTTTTTTTCCACTTTTATTCCTATTACAAGGAATGTAAACATCCCTTGTAATAGGAAATGTGTGTGACAGGTCCTCTTTATGAAGAGATGTGGGGTCAATAAGACCTCACATCTCTCCTCCAGGCTGGAAACCATGAGATCGGTGAAAAAAAATTCACCGATCTCATGAATGGGGGCTTACAGCCGCAATTGCGGCTTTGTTTACTTACGGGGACCCGGGCGTGACGTCATCAGATTGCGCCCGGGTCCTCCGACGGTCATAGAGACCAGTCATCTCTATGCTTCCTGCCGCCGCCGACGATTTGTTCTCCGTGCCCCCGAAGGCACAGGTAAGCCCGGAGAAGCACCGGATGTCGGCGGGAGGGGGGGGGATGTCCCCTCCCGCGGCCTGTAAGAACGATCAAGCGGCGGAACCGCCGCTATGATCGTTCTTACATTGTGCAGAATCGTCGGCTGAAGAAGAGGATATCTGGATGATGCCTCTGGCTGCCCCCATCATTCAGATATTCGCCTGCAATGCCCAGGCCGTCAATTGACGGCCACTTAGGATGGTAAATCCCATCCCAGGCCGTCAATTTTCTATGGCTGGGTATTGAAGTGGTTAATAAACACTCACTCACCTGCTCCACCATCCAGCGACGCGCCGGCCGGGGGGTCCGCTCCTCTCCCCCACTCCCCGGCCGGCGTCTTCATCCGAAGTGTGGGTACCCGACTGTGACAGCCTTCAGCTTCACGGCCGGGCGCCCACTGCGCATGCGCGAGCGGCGCTGCGCTCTCCTATTGGACAGGCGATCGCATGGGACCTGTCATGTGTCCTATGCGATCGCCTACAGGGAGGGGCTGCTGTAGGTGATGAAGCTTAATCGCCTAACCAGCCCCTTGGCGGAAGGAGGAAGTGGGACAGGAAGTTCCACTCCTCCTGAAGCCCCCAGCCCCCCCCCCAAAAAAAAATTACATGCCAAATGTAAGGGTGGGGAGGGGTGTGGGATTAGCGGAAGTTCCGAATTTGGGTGGAAGTCCGCTTATTATTGCAGGCCGCGGAGTGCCACCTCCCTGAATAATTACATTATTTTAATAGTTGTGAACTTAAGTGGGCTGGTCTAAGGCATGAAACTCCAGGGCTGAAAATGAGTCCCACTCCGGCCCTGTCTGAGACCCTATTGGAGCTGTCTCCAGGCAGGCTACCTCTGGCACGCAGTCACCAGAAATCAGTTCAGGGTCATTCCTCACAAGTCCCCAGGACAGCTGCCACCTTCCAGCTTCCTCCGGACACAGCCCAATAGTAAGACAACCCTTGCCTAGACCAGGTCACGTTAGTGAAGTCCTGCAGTCAGTTCCAGTTCACTTCTAAGTCCCCAGCTTTGCCACAGCTGAGACCTCACAGAACAACAACAGCGGTCACCAGGCTGCCTCAGGGGCAATAAACCCTTTAGGCTTGGATTGTGCTCCCTGGGGAAAGACAATCTCTCCAGAACCTCAGACTATTTATCAGCTTCCCCGCCACCATCTGGGCACATCTACCTTGGGATTGGCTAAGCCCTGATTAATATTCAGACTGGTTATTTAAATTCTCTCTTCTAAGCTCTAAAAACTTCTGCAAACAAACTCCCAGCCTGTAAAACCCTGAACTGACCAACGCTAACAATAGCTAATCCCTTGATTGCAGAAGAGCCAAAAATGTAATTTACCTAACAGCCTAAGTAGGATGGCCCTACACCATCTTCACCATGGCATGGGATGGACACTTCTCAGTGGACACTTCTGATGAAGTCATCGGACAATTCTGACGAAGTCATCGGACAATTCTGACGAAGTCATCGGACAATTCTGACGAAGTCATCGGACAATTCTGACGAAGTCATCGGACAATTCTGACGAAGTCATCGGACACTTCTGACGAAGTCATCGGACAATTCTGATGAAGTCATCGGACAATTCTGATGAAGTCATCGGACACTTCTGATGAAGCCATCGGACACTTCTGCTGAAGCCATTGGACACTTCTGCTGAAGTCAGTGGACAATTCTGATGAAGTCAGTGGACAATTCTGATGAAGTCATCGGACACTGCTGATGAATTTATCAAACACTTCTGATGAAGTCATTGGACACTTCTGATGAAGTCATTGGACACTTCTGATGAAGTCATTGGACACTTCTGATGAAGTCACCGAACTCTGTCCGCCCCCTGGATTATTGCCATGTGTTTCCATAATTCTGGTGGGTGGCCCATCTCCACCATGGAAAAGCAGGATGCTGTGCCAAAGTGCGGCACTCTTAATAAACCCAAATGGCACCCCAGGCTACTGCAGCACACTGGTGGAGAAACACTGCTGTAGATCATAGGAGGTCTCTCAAGCACATGCTCTTCCCTTGTTTATAAACCATCGCTTTTTCCTTTCCATAACTCCTCCTTCCCAGAAGGTGTCGCTCACAATGTAGATATGAGAACACAAAACGGATATCCCATAGTGTAACCCATAAAAAACATTTATCAAAAATAATAGTAAAAACACACATAGAAACGTCCAACAAACTGCATCCAATATAGCGTCTTATGTCATTGCTGCCGGCTCCGTCCAGCGCGTTTCGGCCTACGGGCCACCATGAGGGAATAGTAGCGTGGTATTACCAATAAGTTTGGTGATTTTGTTTTTTCTTTAAGAATCATACTTACCTAGGTGGATGCAGCATCGGTCCGATTCTGCAACTGTCCCCTGCCGGCCCTAAGGATCAAAGATCGCTGATCGCTCGGTTCTCAGAGAGCTGGTGACTGTCAGTCACTGTCTCTCTGCCCGACCATGCTCACTGAAACGATGGGCTGTGGAGGGGGCAGGAGTGGCTGGCTCAGGCTCTCAGTGGCTGACTGAGAGCCTGAGCCAAGTTCTGGTCCAGGGGTGGATCCTTCCTGTATGCAGGGGCCGCCATCAGGAATTTACACAGCTTCAGGCATGGGCCCCCTGGAGCAGAGGACCGGGGGGGGGGGGGGGTGTTGCCGCCGCAAGAAGTGGGGGGAGTGTGTCACAAGTTGAGGAGCGGGGGGGGGGAGTGTCGCAGGTTGAGACGCAGGGGGCGCAAATTGAGAATGGGGGGGGCAGAATCAACAGAATTAAGGTGGGGGGGCTTCTGTTGCTGACAAAAAAAAAAGGAGGATGCCATCCGGGCCCTGGGGACCACCGGGCCCCTTAGAGGTCGGGGGGGGGGGCTCTGGGTGCTGACGAAAAAATGTTCTGCTCTGCACAACCACTCTCACTGGAGCGCTGGGCTGTGGAGGGGGCTGACTCAGGCTCTCAATGGTCCAGGGGTGTATCCTGCCTGTATGCAGGGCCGCCATCAGAAATTTTGGGGCCCCTTGCACAGCTTCAGGCATGGGCCCCCTGGAGCAGAGGACCGGGGGGGGTCAGTGCTGCCGCCGCAAGAAGCGGGGGGAGTGTCGCAAGTTGAGAAGCAGGGGGGTGATGCAAGTTGAAAAGCAGGGGGGAGGGGTGTCGCAAGTTGAGAAGCAGGGGGGAGTGAGGCAGGGGGCGTGAATTAAGAATGGGGGGGCAGAATCCACAGAATTAAGGTCTTGGGGGGGGGGGGGCGCTGACGAAAAGAAAAAAAGGGGGATGCCAGTCGAGGGCCTTGGGGACCACCGGGGGGGGGGGGGCTTTGGGTGCTGACGAAAAAAAAGAAAAAAAAAGGGACCATTGGGCCCCTTAGGGCGGGCTTTGGGTGCTGACGAGCAAAAACATTTTTTTTAAAAAGGGGGATGCCGTATGGGGACCACCGGGCCCCTTAGAGGTCGGGGGGGGGGGGTTGGGTGCTGAAGATTTATTTATTTTTTAATAAAAAAATAGGGGGGGATGCCATCTGGGGCCCTGGGGACCACCGGGCCCCTTAAAGGTCAGGGGGGGCTTTGGGTGTTGAGGAAAAAAATAAAAAAGGGGAATGCCATCCAGGCCCATGGGGACCACCGGGCCCCTTCCAGGTGTACTGCCTGTACCCCCCTGATGGCGGCCCTGCCTGTATGGTTGCAATCTTTCCCCAGCCTGAACCGCCTCTGTGACATCACCCGACAGAAGGCTTCAGCCCAGAACAATGTGCACTCCTGTAATCCACAGGAAAAGTACAGCCAAACCAGCTTTCCCCGTACTTCTCCTTTAAATAGGGCCTTGCTCCTCCTATGAAGTACTGAGGCTGCCATTGCTACTCTCCTTCTGAAAATGGCTGGTCCAACTAATAATGGCGGCGATTTGCGATTTTTATCGTGACTGCGACATTATGGCGGACAGATCGGACACTTTTGACATATTTTTGGGACCATTGTCATTTATACAGCGATCAGTGCTAAAAAAAATGCACTGATTACTGTAAAAATAACACTGGCAGTGAAGAGGTTCATCTCTGAAGGGGTTAAGTGTGTCCTAGGGAGTGATTCTAACGGTTAGGAGGAGGAGCTACCAGTGATACGTCACCGATAACTGTTCCCGATCACAGGGTGCTGAAGGGGTTAAGTGTTTCATAGGGAGGAATTCTAATGGTTAGGGGGAGGAGCTACCAGTGACACGTCAGCGATCACTGTTCCCGATCACAGGGTGCTGAAGGGGTTAAGTGTGTCCTAGGGAGTGATTCTAACTGTTGGGGGGAGGAGCTACTAGTGACACGTCAACAAACACTGTTCCCAATCACAGGGTGCTGAAGGGGCTAAGTGTGTCCTAGGGAGTGATTCTAACTGTTAGGGGGTGGAGCAACCAGTGACACGTCAGCGATCACTGTTCCCGATCACAGGATGCTGAAGGGGTTAAGTGTGTCCTAGGGAGTGATTCTAACGGTTAGGGGGAGGAGCTGCCAGTGACACGTCAGCGATCACTGTTCCCGATCACAGGGTGCTGAAGGGGTTAAGTGTGTCCTAGGGAGTGATTCTAACGGTTAGGGGGAGGAGCTGCCAGTGACACGTCAGCGATCACTGTTCCCGATCACAGGATGCTGAAGGGGTTAAGTGTGTCCTAGGGAGTGATTCTAACGGTTAGGGGGAGGAGCCGCCAGTGACACGTCAGCGATCACTGTTCCCGATCACAGGGTGCTGAAGGGGTTAAGTGTGTCCTAGGGAGTGATTCTAACGGTTAGGGGGAGGAGCTGCCAGTGACACGTCAGCGATCACTGTTCCCGATCACAGTACAGTGACATGTCACTAGGCAAAACAGGGGAATGCCTTGTTTACAAAGGCATCCCCCTGTTCTGCCTTTACCGACCGGCCAAATCGTGGGCCGCCCGGGAACATTCGAGTTCCCGGGACCCGCAGGCGCACTCACGGGACCCGCTGGGCGGCAAATTTAAAGGGACGTACAGGTACGCCCATTTTCCTGCCCGTGCCATTCTGCCAACGTATATCGGCGCGCGGCAAGTGGTAAAATCCTGGCTCCGTTTGCGGGCGTTGTCTCGCAAGGTGAGCAGGATTTAAGCCTCTGGGGTGTGCAGTACCGCCTGTGGCCAGAGGTGATGCTCAGAGACACTCAGAGCTTCATGGAAACACTCAGAGACACTCAGTTCCCGAGCGTCTTCGGCGCCCCCCTCACCTCTGGCCACATGCGGTACTGCATACACTAGCAGAGACACTGGAACCAATTATCTTAGTTTCTATTGATTCCCATGGGGAAACTCGCTTTGATATACAAGTTCTTTGGATTACAATGCTTCTGGAACAAATTATGCTCGCAATCCGAGGTATTACTGTAATTGCATCTTCCCCGGGTTGCAGGAGACAATGTATCCCTTACCAGTGCTCCAAGTTTCCTGATCCTCTCTCTATGTGAAGAAAGTAAACGCACAGATCCATGGATGACGTACCAGATTTATATGTAGAGTGTGTGTGTATTCATCAGTCATATAGGCCTTATATATACCAGTCAGTCAGGATATATATAATGTACATGGGTCAATGATAATATACACAAGGTAGTGTGAGAGCTGTGATACCGTAGGACCCCCCCCCTCCCCCCATGCCACAAGTATCTCACCATACTTTGTAGTCATGGCATGATCTGACGGCGCTCCATTATATCCTCAGACCTTGGAATAAATGATATATAATATTTATGACCCGGTCTATGTGAGGCTCAGCTTGCTTGTAAATTGTGTCTTTTCCAGGAGAAGCGCCTTGTGTTGACCTTCCTCGCCCCCACCCCGGAGGCCTGCAAACACTTGTGGAAATGCGGCGTGGAGAACCAGTCCTTCTACAAGTCGGTATTCCCCCATCTCCTCTCTCCATCACCTTGCAGATGTTTTTTTATCTCTTCTCTTGTCTGTATTGAGCGTTTTATTTTCTATCACTTAGATTGGAGAACTCCAACCAGGTCCGTACCGTCTCCAGCAGTAATCTGTTCTTCAAGGGGAGCCGCTTCCGGTTCAGGTGAGTGCGGGCGGCGGGGGGGGGGCACTAGAAGAGGACGGCTAGGAAGCCCAGTACTTTGTCTGTCTTCATGGTGTAGCCATGTAGCAGTCAGTTTAAAGCGGCGTACACACGACCGAGGTTCTCGCTGGAAACCAGCGAGAACCCTGCTGGAAGCTGCATTCCAGCGAGGACCTCGGCCGTGTGTACACAGAGCGCTCGCCCCGCCCGTCGGGAATCCCGTCGAGCAGAAATAGAGAGCACGCTCTCTTTTTGCTCGACGGCCCGCCTGGATGAATGGCTGGTTGCCATTCCCGACGGGCGGGTCGCTGATTTCGACGGCCGGCAGAGAACCTCGACGGGCGGAACGATGTGTTCTGCCCGTCGAGGTTCTCTGCTGTGTGTACACGGCCTTAGAGTGTGATTTTGGATAGGGTGCGTATATGTAAAGTATCCTTCAGATACTGTAAAGTAGTGGTGCAATGGATCACCGATGATCCGCGATCCGCGGATTGCCACCGCGGCCATAGCATTAGGAGAGGCCGCGGGTTCGGCCTAGCCCCAGAGCCGCGGCCATCTTGGTACACCGGGTGGCGGCCCTCCTCTCTGTTTACACCCACAGAGGAGGAGGAGCCTGCACTCGAGGGACACACACGCCACTGTCTAAGCTCTTCCTGTACTACTGGGGGGGGGGGGGGGTGCTGTCTTCACTGCTGTGGGGGGTGTCTGCACTGAGGGGGGGGGGGGGTTACCGCCTGTACTACTGGGTGGGTGTCTGCACTGAAGGGGGGGGGGGGTTACTGTCTTTACTGCTGGGGGGGTCTGTACTGAGGGGGGGTGTACTACTGGGGTGTCTGTACTGAGGGGAGGACTATAGTTGGTGGGGGGTGACACAATTTTTTTTTTTCACTGGGTGACACCAACCCTAGTAATGCCACTGCAGTGGGGGAGATGTGGATATTACAGTGGGGGGGGGGGGGGGGGGGGGGGGGGAGATGTGGATATTACAGTGGGGGGGGAAGATGTGGATATCACAGTGGGGGGGAAGATGTGGATATCACAGTGGGGGGGGAAGATGTGGATATCACAGTGGGGGGGGGGGGGATGTGGATATTACAGTGGGGGGGGGGGAAGATGTGGATATTACAGTGGGGGGGGGAGAAGATGTGGATATTACAGTGGGGGGGGGAAGATGTGGATATCACAGTGGGGGGGGGGGAAGATGTGGATATCACAGTGGGGGGAGATGTGGATATCACAGTGGGGGGAGATGTGGATATCACAGTGGGGGGGGGGAGATGTGGATATCACAGTGGGGGGGGGAAGAGTCACAGGGGGGGGAAGATGTGGATATCACAGTGGGGGGGAAGATGTGGTCATTACAGTGGGGGGGGGAGATGGACATTACAGTGGGGGGGAAGATGTGGTCATTACAGTGGGGGGGGGGGGGGGGGGGAGATGTGGACATTACAGGGAGGGGGGGGGGGGGATGTGGACATTACAGTGGGGGGGGGGGAGATGTGGATATTACAGTGGGGTGGGGGGGGGGGAGATGTGGATATTACAGTGGGGGGGGGAGATGTGGATATTACAGTGGGGGGGGGGGAGATGTGGATATCCACAGTGGGGGGGGAGATGTGGACATTACAGTAGGGGGGAAGATGTGGATATCACAGTGGGGGGGGAGGAGATGTGGATATTACAGTGGGGGGGAGATGTGGATATTACAGTGGGGGGGGGGGAGATGTGGATATTACAGTGGGGGGGAGATGTGGATATTACAGTGGGGGGGGGGGGGGGGGAGATGTGGATATTACAGTGGGGGGAGATGGATATTACAGATTGGGGGGGGGGGGGAGATGTTGGATATTACAGTGGGGGGGAGGAGTGGGGGGAGATGTGGATATTACAGTGGGGGGGGTGTGGGGGGGGGATATCACGGGGGGAGATGTGGATATTACAGTGGGGGGGAGAATATGTGGACATTACAGTGGGGGGGGGGGAGATGTGGATATTACAGTGAGGGGGGGGGGGGGTAAATGTGGCTATTACAGTGGGGGGGGGAGATGTGGATATTACAGTGGGGGGGGAGATGTGGATATTACAGTGGGGGGGGGAGATGTGGATATTACAGGGGGGGGGAGATGTGGATATTACAGTGGGGGGGAGATGTGGATATTACAGTGGGGCGTGGGGGGGGGGGGGAGATGTGGATATTACAGGAGATGGGTTGAGTGGGGGGGGGGGATGTGGATATTACAGTGGGGGGAGAATATGTGGACATTACAGTGGGGGGGGGGAGATGTGGATATTACAGTGAGGGGGGGGGGGTAAATGTGGCTATTACAGTGGGGGGGGGAGATGTGGATATTACAGTGGGGGAGTTTTTTTTTTTTTTGCTGATCCGAAAAATGATCCGATCCGTGACTCTGATCCGAGGAACGATCCGAACCGTGAGTTTTTTGATCCGTTGCACCGCTACTGTAAAGAAATTACCTTTGGAAGTCCCCTAATTAGTAAATAGAGTCCCACCTGTGTGTCATTTAATCTCAGTATAAATACAGCTGTTCTGTGAAGCCCTCAGAGGTTTGTTAGATAACCTTAGTGAACAAAAAGCATCATAAAGGCCGAGGAACACACCAAACAGGACGGGGATAAAGTTGTGGAGAAGTATAAAGCAGGGTGAGGTTATAATAAAATCTCCCAAGCTTTGAAGATCTCACGGAGCTTCTGTTCAATCCATCATCCGAAAATGGAAAGAGTATGGCACAACCGCAAACCTACCAAGACATGGCCGTCCACCTAAACTGACCGGGCCGGGCAAGGGGAGCATTCATCAGAGAAGCAGCCAAGAGGCCCATGGTAACTCTGGAGGAGCTGCACAGGAGCTGCACAGCTCAGGGGGAAGAATCTGTCCACAGGACATCTATTAGTGGTGCTCTCCACAAATCTGCCCTTTATGGAAGAGTGACAAGAAGAAAGACATTGGAGAAAGAAAGACATAAGAAGTCCGGTTCGCAGTTTGTGAGAAGCCATGTGGGGGAGGGGACACAGCAAACATGTGGGGGAGGGGACACAGCAAACATGTGGGGGAGGGGACACAGCAAACATGTGGAAGAAGGCGCTCTGGTCACATGACACCAAAATTCTACTTTTTGGCCTAAAAGCAAATGCTATGTGTGGGGGAAACTAACACTGCACATCACCCTGAACACACCATCCCCACCGTGAAACATGGTGGTGGCAGCATCATGTGGTGAGGATGATTTTCTTCAGCAGGGACAGGGAAGCTGGTCAGAGTTGATGGGAAGATGGATGGAGACAAATACAGGACATTCTTAGAAGAAAACCAGTTAGAGTGCAAAAGACTTGAGACCGGGGCGGAGGTTCACCTTCCAGCAGGACAACGACCCTAAAGTACAGCCAGAGCTACAATGGAACGGTTTAGATCAAAGCCTATTCATGTGTTAGAATGGCCCAGTCACAGTCCAGACCTAAATCACATTGAGAATCTGTGGCAAGACTTGAAAATTGCTGATCACAGACGCTCTCCATCCAATCTGACAGAGACAGAGATATTTTACAGAGAAGAATAGGCAGAAATGTCCCTCTCTAGATGTGCAAAGCTGGTAGAGACACCCCCAAAAAGACTTGTAGAGAAAGGGGGTTCTACAAAGTGTTGACTCCGGGGGAGCGCCATAAAAAAGTACCCCACACCTTTTACATTTATTTGTATGATTTATTATTTTCCTTTCCTTATGTGACACTTTGTGTCTCTCACATAAAATACATTTACGTTTTTGTTTGTAACATGAGAAATGTGGGGGAAAATTTCAAGGGGTATGAATACTTTTTCAAGGCACTTTATATTCCCCAGTTAAAAAATGGTATCAGTGCAACCCTAAATTCCTGCAGAAAACCTTCAGTATCCAACCCCCCCCCACAGTGACCCCTAATACTTACCTGAGCCCAATCCCGATGCAGCAATGTGCATGGGAGTGGCTGCTGTCCTGGTTCTCTGCTTTCTCATTGGCTGACAATCACAGCTAGTGTGGAGGGAACAGGGGTGGGGCCGAGCCCCATCCGGTGGGACTTATGGATGCGCAAAGTGGGGCTGGAGAGCAAGCAGGCAAGTGTACCCCCTATAGAAAGCAGCTTGCCATGGGGGGCACTTGGCAAGGGGGAGGAGCCCAGAGCTCCAGCAGGGGACCTAAGAAGAGGAGGATCGGGGCTGCTCTGTGCAAAAACCTTACACAGAGCAGGTAAGTATATTTTTTTTATATATTGAGCTTTTATTGTAATTTTAATGAAATGTCACTGTGTGACATTTTAATAAAGTTTGTTTAAAAAAAAAAAAAAGTATACAGTGTGATGTGCTGCGACCGCACGCCCGCCGGTCCTTAAAGGGTGCCGGGAGTCTGCAGGAGATGACGGCTTCCTATTATGTTGGAGAAAAATATAAATTGTATTTCTCTTCTTACAATAGCGGACGAGTCGCCAAAGAAGTGATGGAATCCAGTGCAAAAATCAAGAGGGATCCGCCGGAGATCCACAGGTCAGCGCTCCCCTTACCTACCATCCCCCGCTCTGTGTTTTATATTCATTTACAAGATGAGGGCGATGCCTGCACACAGCAAAGACTGCGAATTTCTGGTGCGCAGGATGTCCTGGAACAGTGATTGAGAACCTCGGCACCCCGGATGTTTGGGAACTACATTTCCCATGAGGCTCCACTACACTGCAGAGTGCCTGAGGATCATGGGAAATGTAGTTCCAAAACATCTGGGGTGCCGAGGTCCTCAATCACTGTCCTAGAGCCACACTCAATACAGTGGACGCCCAGTAGGGGCGCTCATAGCTGTGTACAGCCATCTTTACCCATTCATAGGCAGCTCTATGACATCCCGGGCACCACTTCACATGCAATTCCGTCCATGTGCATGAAGGCCTAACGTGGTTGTAACCCTAAAAAAAAAAAAAAAAAAAAAAAAAAACATGATTCTGTCCCTTTAAGGCATGATATATATCACAGGGCTTTTGTAGTGTCATTTATCCCTTCCTATGTTGTACAATACCTGGTTGATCCTGCCTGTTCCTCTCTTCCCCTCTTGAAATCTGACCACACTCATGGCTGCTGATCACCGATAGCGTGGTCAGATTATGTGCCTCCATCATCCTGCTCTCTCCTCAGCGTCTCTCTACATTTCCCCCTCCCCCTCCCTCTTATTTGCATAGTCTGTTTGTGAGAACCCAATATATTCCCCTTCCCTCTCCTCCTCCACGCCCTCATCTCTCCTTCCCCCCTGCCCTCCTCCACACCCCTATCTCCTCCCCACTCCCTTCTCCAGCCCCTCCCCTCTCCTTGTCCCCACCCTTCCCCTCTCCTTCAGTCCCTCCTCTTTCATCCTCCTCCTCCCTGCCCCTTCCTCCCCCCACCCCTCCAATCCTCCCTGCCCCTTCCCTCTCCTCCTCCTTGCCCCCTCTCTCTCCTCCTTCCCACCACTCCCCTCTTCCCCTCCCTGCCCCCTCCCCTATACACCCTGCCCCTCCCCTATCCTCCTCCCCTCTCCTCCTCCCTGCTCCCTCTCCTCCTGCCCCTCCCCCGTCTCCTCCTCCCCACCCCACTCATCCGCCCTGCCCCTCCACTCTCCTCCACCCTGCACCTCCCCTCCCCTCCCCTCCCCCTTTTTCTCCTCATCACCCCTCACATCCTCCCTGCTCCCCCCTTTTCTCCTCTCCCCTCTCATCCACCTTGCCCCTCCCCTCCATTCTCCTCCTCCCCTCCCTCTCCTCCTCCCCACCCCTCCCATCCTCCTCCCCACCTCTTCTCCCAGCCTCAGCTCCGTTCCTGTGTTCTGTGTGAAGGAGGGGGGGTGGGTGTCCCTTCCCTCCAATCAGCTCTCACTGAGCTCATCAGAGTGTAACTTCAGCTCCCTGTCCCCTTCTTTCTGAAAACTCAGACAAGCTGTA
This sequence comes from Rana kukunoris, assembly GCA_029574335.1. NCBI lineage: Eukaryota > Metazoa > Chordata > Amphibia > Anura > Ranidae > Rana > Rana kukunoris. The sequence goes on along the minus strand of CM056051.1, from coordinate 4,287,559 downwards.
TAAATTCTGCACTTTCAGGGCCAAGTCACACCGGATGCAGTTCCTTTTTTTTCTGCACCAATACGGTCAGTTTTTCCATTGGAAACTGACTGCATGGTGTGAACGAGAGCCATTGGAATACATGGAAAACACTGTGCATGCGTTTTTAGTGCAGAAAAAAAGCGCATGGAACTGCGCCTGGTGTGAACTGGCCCTAAATGGCTGTAGAGAAGAGAAGGCTGGAGATAAACAGGTACAACTTATGTAGAAGGATCTGTTACAGCTCTTGTGCATCACCTGAGTCCTGTCACTTCACTGGGTGTACGGAGGGTTTACAACCACTGAGAAAAGTGCAGGAAATGGTATCGCTGATACATCGTTCAGTTAGCAAACTTGCAGTAAATGAGAACTGTCTGTGTTGCACATTGCAGCTCATTAGGGTTTGAATCTTCCTGATGACAAGTACTCTGCAGATCGATAAGGTTTAGTATTGATGGTTGTGTGTGTGTGTGTGTGTTGGGTTCCAGTGCGCTAACCAAACGTATCTGTGTGTGTCACAGGGCGGGGATGGTACCGAGTCGCAGTTGTCCCTCCATCAGCCATGGACTGCGCTTGAGTAGCGTTCCGCGGACCCGCAGGAGAGCCGTTCACATATCCATCATGGAAGGTATGCCAGGGGGCGCTCTACTTCAATCCTTATCAATCAGTTGTATCTGTTAACCCCTTTGCTGCTGGAGATGTTTTTGCATTTTTTTTCCCCTTTCTCTTAAAGCAGAGACCCCCAGAGAATAAAATGGTGGCAGTTGCTTTTTTTTTTTGTCGCATGATATTTGCACGCATGTTTATCAAACACATATTTTTAGTAAAAAAAAATAAAAAATCAATAAAGTTAGTTTTATTGCACACAAACACAATATAGCACCCATGTTTTTTTTTTTTGTAAAGTTTAACCACTTCCATACCGGGACTATTCTGGCACTTTTGATAGAAAATTACTCAGAACCCCCCAAAAACGATATATGTTTTTTTAGCAGACACCATAGGGAATAAAATGGCGGTCAATGCGACTTTTGGTATTTGCGCAATCATTTTTCAAACGCCTTTTTTGATTAAAAAAAAAAAAACGGTTTCATGAATTAAAAAATAACAAAACAGTAAAGCCCAATTTTTTTTGTATAATGTGAAAGATGAAGTTGCGCCGAGTAAATAGATACCCAACATGTCACGCTTTAAAATTGCGACCACTCGTGGAACGGCGCCAAACTTCAGCACTTAAAAATTTCCATAGGCGATGATTCTTTTTTTTTTTTTTTTTTTTACAGGTTACCAGTTTCGAGTTACAGAGGAGGTCTAGGGCTAGAATTGTTGCTGGCGCTCTAACGCACGCGGCGATACCTCACATGTGTGGTTTGAACGCCGTTTACATATGTGGGCGGGACTTACATGTGTGTTCGCTTCTGAGTGCGAGCTACCGGGGACGTTTAAATTTTATTTTTATTTTTTACTTAATTTATTTAATTTTTACACTTTTTTTATTTTATTTATTTTTATTTTGTAATCACTTTTATTCCTCTTACAAGGAATGTAAACATCCCTTGTAATAGGAATCCCTGTGACAGGTCCTCTTTATGGAGAGAGGCGGGGTCAATAAGACCTCCCCCTCCCCCCACATCTCTCCTCCAGGCTGGAAAGAGTGAAATCTGTGAAAAAAACATTCACGGATCTCATGCTTTCCGCCGCGATTGTGGCTTTGTTTACTTCCGGGTACCCGGGAGCGTGACGTCATCACATCGCGCCCCGACCTCCTACTATAATTGGGATGTCTGGTGACCATCTGGTCACCAGTCATCTCTTTGCCTCCCATCCGGCGCCGGCAGATCGTTTCTCGGGGGCCCCCGATGGCACGGGAAAGCCCGGAGAAGCACCGGATGGCGGCGGGAGGGGGGGGATGTCCCCTCCCAACGCCTATAAGAACGATCAAGCGGCAGAACTGCCGGCTGAAGAAATGGATATTTGAATGATGCCTGTGGCTGCCCCCATCATTCAGATATCCCCACTGAAAGTCCAGGACGTCATATGACGTCCTTGGGCGGGAAGTGGTTAAAAGATGAGATTGTGCCGACTAAATAGTTACAAAACATGTAAAGCCCTAAAATTGTGCACACCTGAGAAGCGGCAACACACTTCAGTACTCAGAATTGTCCATAGATGGCGCTTTACAAGTCTTTACAGGTCATAACTTTGGAGTTGTGAGCGATGGCCCCAGAATTATTGCTCTCATTCTGGTGTACACAGCGATATGTAACATGGACCAAATTACTTTGAATATTATTTTACTTAAATCTTTTTAACTACCGTATATAGTCGAATATAAGCCGAGCCACCTAATTTTACCCCCCAAAAAAATGGGAAAACGTATTGACTCGAGTATAAGCCTAGGGTGAGAATCAGTGGCGGCCCGTCCATAGGGGGCGCCCGGGCGCCACCCCCCTCCTGTAGTCATAAAAAAAACGGGCCCTTTAAGGCTTTTAAAAATTCGTTCTGCAGCGCCCACATAATGATGTGGGCACAGTGGCGACAATTGATGTGGGCACAGTGGGGACAATTGATGGCATGGCACAGTGGCTGCATTTGATGGCACAGTGGCTGCGTTTGGCATGGCACAGTGGTGACAATTGATGGGCACAGTGGTGACAATTGATGGGCACAGTGGTGACAATTGATGGGCACAGTGGCTGCATTTGATGGGCACAGTGGCTGCCTTTGATGGGCACAGTGAGGCTGCAATTGTCTTTTTTTTTGCGCCCCCCCCCCCCCCCCCCCCCCCCTAAATTTTGAGCACCAGCCGCCACTGGTGAGAATGTAGCAGCCACTGTAAGCGGAAAAGAGGGTCAACAATGCCCATTTGCATGCCTCACTGTGCCCATTGCAACCTCACTGTGCCCAACCTCACTGTGCCCATTGCCACATCACTGTGCCCATTGCCACCTCACTGTGCCCATTGCCACCTCACTGTGCCCATTACAACCTCACTGTGCCCATTACAACCTCACTGTGCCCAATCCCACTGTGCCCATTGCAGCCTCCCTGTGCCCAAGTCAGTGTACCTACATGGCAAATGAGGTTTAACCACTTAAGACTTGGACCATTATGTAGGTTAAGGACCTGGCCCCCTTTTGCGATTCGGCACTGCGTCGCTTTAACTGACAATTGCGCGGTTGTGCGACGTGGCTCCCAAACAAAATTGGCGTTCTTTTCCCCCACAAATAGAGATTTCTTTTGGTGGTATTTGATCACCTCTGCGGTTTTTTATTTTTTGCGCTATAAACAAAAATAGAGCGACAATTTTGAAAAAAATGCAATATTTTTTACTTTTTGCTATAATAAATATCCCCCAAAAATATATATAAAAAAAAAAATTTCCTCAGTTTAGTCCGATACGTATTCTTCTACATATTTTTGGCAAAAAAACCCGCAATAAGCGTTTATCGGTTAGTTTGGGCAAAATTTATAGCGTCTACAAAATAGAGGATAGATTTATGGCATTTTTATAAAAAAAAAATGTTTTACTAGTAATGGCGGCGATCAGCGATTTTTTTCGTGACTGCGACATTACGGCGGACTCATCGCACAATTTTGACACATTTTTGGGACCATTGTCATTTTCACAGCGAACAGTGCTAATAAAATTCACTGATTACTGTGAAAATGACAATTGCAGTTTAGGAGTTAACCACTAGGGGGCGCTGTAGGGGTTAAGTGTGACCTCATGTGTGTTTCTAACTGTAGGGGGGCGGGGCTGGACGTGTGACGTCATTGATTGTGTTTCCCTATATCAGGGAACAGATGATCAGTGACACTGCCACAGAGAAGAACGGGGAAGGTGTGTTTACACGCACCTCTCCCTGTTCTTCAGCTCCGGTGACCGATCGCGGGACACCGGCGGCGATCGGGTCCCACGGTCACGGAGCTTCGGACCGGCCGGCGGCGGCTGGGCTCTTAAAGGCGACGTACCTGTACGTACATGTGCCCAGCCGTGCCATTCTGCCGACGTATATGTGCAGGAGGCGGTCCTTAAGTGGTTAATGTAAATAATGCATTTGGGTGGCAAAAATATGAATACAATCTGTACACTGGGGGGAGAACCTCTGGGGGGAAAAGGACCTGGGGGTCCTAGTAGATGATAGGCTCAGCAATGGGGGAGGGAGGAGCTCAGGTATGGGGGAGGGAGGAGCTTTGGGGGGAATCTAGGATGGAAAAGTACCTGGGGGTCCTAGTAGATGATAGGCTCAGCAATGACATCTATTGGCATCTATTTACCTGATGTAACCCAATACAAACATACTTTATCAACAATAAAAATTGGGTATAATATTGTGTTCATTTCAGTGTTAATTGTTTCCTGAATAAATTAATGAGCAAATATTGTTTGACCATAAAAATTGCGCCTGCCACCATTTTATTCTCCGGGTCTCTGCTTTCAGAAAATGTATCCTTTTTTTTGAGGGGTTTACAATAATTTGTAGCAAAAAGTGGCGATTTTGAATGTGTGCAAAAAATTCAAAAATAAATAAATTGCCCCAGTGGACAACTGGTTAAGGTCCATGCATCATGGTGGAGGATGTGGGCCCTGGTGGAGTGCAAGCTCTATGGGTCAGTGTCTGGGGGGGGGGGTGGGGGGGGCTCGTGTCTGCTAACACAGAACATTTGCGGGAGAGGAAAGTGACAGCTGGACACCCGAGTCCTCAGGAAACTGCTGCCTGAGCTCACTAGTAAATATACGAGCGCCGAAAATAGATGCCGGGAGGCCAAAGCTTCACCTTGTATGTCAGAGAGGAGGGGGGAGGGGGAGGGGGCACAGGGGGGGGTTCGGGGACGGGATCAGACAGGAGCAGGGAGGCGGTGGGGGGTAGACGGTGTCCAGAACGTGAACAGACGGACGGTGATTCGGTGACACCCGGACTGTACGAAGGCGATTAGCGAGAAGAGATTGGGCGCCGAGGGGATCCGTTGCAGACGCGATCGGTGGAGGAAGATCGAACGTTGGGCCAGCATGGTGAAGTGTCTGATCCGGATCAGGACCAAGGTGAACGTTCACCTGCGCATGATCAACCACTGCTACCGCGATGTGAAGATCCGCGTGCTCAGCCTGGGGCCGAGGCTGCTGGGGAGGGCTCTGGGGGCGTTGCCTCTTTTCCCAGCTCTGACCGGAGGGGCCCCCCCCGCTACTACTACTACTACAAGCACTACTACACCCAGCACCCCCACCTCCGTCTTCAGAGAGATCGGAATCACAGGTGAAGACCCTCTACATCTATGTACTGGGGGGGTTACTAAAGGCAAAGACATGGGAAGTTGTGTTCTGCAGAGAAATTTGTCCCCAGAATGTGGAGAAGTTTCACTTTGCGAGGAACGTCCAATCACGTGCAAGGAAAAAAAAAGACAACCTTCCTGCTTGTACGTGATTGGATGATGCAAGTCAGCGGAGCTTCACTTCATTTTCCAAGTTTTGGGGCAAAGTGCAACTTCCCGTGCAAAGTGCATCGCCTGTTTGCCTTTATTAAATCGACCCCCCCATGTGTACTAACATTCATCGCAGCCAATCAGAATCCTTCTCTCATTGATCTCTCTGAAGTAACCAGAATCTGATTGGTTGCTGTACTTGCATGCAGGTATCTTATCCAATGAAATAGGTAGAGATGTGCTATTAGAATTTCGGAAGACAGCTATACTCCTTCTATTCTATTCTTTTTATTTTATTTCCTATGCTGTTCTATTCTATTCTTTTTATTTTAAGATCTATGCTATTTTATTCTGTTTTACTGTATTCTATCCTTTCATTTTTCTATTCTATTGTTTTCTACTTTATTTTGTTTTATTCTAATCTATTTTTTTTTCTATTCTGCGCTTTACTATTGTATTCTGATTTAGTCTATTCCATTTCTTTATTTTCCATTATATCCTTTTATTTTATATTCTATTGTAGATTAGGCTATTCTGTTTTATTGCATTGTATTGTACTCTTTACTTTTCTAATCTGTTCTTTACTATTCTATTTTAGTCTACTCTATTCTGTTCTTTTATTTTCTATTCTCTTCTCTTCTTTTTCTATACTATTCTAGTCCATTCACCCAAACTGTCCTCTCTGCTCCTCCCAAGACCTCCTGTTTTCTAGCTCCCTTGTCTCTCCTCCTCCCATGCTCATCGACAGCACTTCTCCAGAGCCTCTGGAACTCACTACCCCAATTTGTCATGCTACATCTCCTACTCTGTCCACTTTTAGGCAATCACCGAAAACCCTTCTCCTCAGGGAGGCCTATTCTGCCTTCAGCTAAGAACTGAAACTTCTATTATCAGTTGAACCCTCACAGTTAGTTGCTTTTGTTTCACCAGCCCCCCTCTATTAGATTGTAAGCTCCTAGGAACAGGACCCTCCTAAGCCTTTTGTATTGAACTGTGTGGTTGCTGTACTGTCTCTTTATTTTGTAAAGCGCCTCGCAAATTGTTGGCACTTAATAAATCCTGTAGAATAATAATAATAATAATAATATTAGTCTATTCTGCTCTATTCTATTTCTTTATTTTATATTCTATTCTGTTTTATTCAAGTCTATTCTTTTATATAATATTCTGTTGTATTCCCTTCTATAAAGCAGCCTAGATAGGAATCATCACCTTTTTTCACATTTATTCCTTACTGTAAATATTGCAACATGTTTAAATTTCAAATTCATATTAGAATTCGAATGATTTGTTTAATTATCATTTATTTTGCATTGTTTACTATTGTGATTTAGTGTTTATTGATTGATTTGAGCAAAAGTTATAGCGTCTACAAAATAGGGTATAGATTTATGGCATTTTTTTTTTTTATTAGTAATGGCGGCGATCTGCGATTTTTATCGTGACTACGACATTACGGCGGACACTTTTGACGATATTTAGGGACCATTGACATTTATACAGCGATCTTAGCTATAAAAATGCACTGATTACTGTGTAAATGTCACGGGCAGGGAAGGGGTTACATGTGTTCCCTGGGAGGTGTTTCTAACTGGGGGGGTGTGGGTCTGACTGGAGGAGGAGAGAGATCTCTGTTCCTAATCACTAGGAACAACAGATCTGTCTCTCCTCCCCTGTCAGAATGGGGATCTGTCTACATTGGCAGATCCCCGTTCTGGCTCTCTGTGGAGGGATCGCGGGTGGCCGGCTGACATCGTGGCCGCCGGCCACGCACAGGTCCTTTTTATACTCCTCCTATATACATGACAGGTCCTCTTTAGACTCCTTTCTTCCTCCATGTCTCCTCCATTTTGTTGCTGTCCCTCTCCGTTCTGCCGCCCCCTCCTTTCTTCCTCTATGTCTCCCTCCTTTCTGTTGCTGTCCCTCTCCGTTCTGCTGTCCCCCTCCTTTCTTCCTCTATGTCTCCCTCCTTTCTGTTGCTGTCCCTCTCCGTTCTGCTGTCCCCCTCCTTTCTTCCTCTGTCTCCCTCCTTTTTGTTGCTGTCCCTCTCCGTTCTGCCGCCCCCTCCTTTCTTCCTCTATGTCTCCCTCCTTTCTGTTGCTGTCCCTCTCCGTTCTGCTGTCCCCCTCCTTTCTTCCTCTATGTCTCCCTCCTTTCTGTTGCTGTCCCTCTCCGTTCTGCCGCCCCCTCCTTTCTTCCTCTATGTCTCCCTCCTTTCTGTTGCTGTCCCTCTCCGTTCTGCTGTCCCCCTCCTTTCTTCCTCTGTCTCCCTCCTTTTTGTTGCTGTCCCTCTCCGTTCTGCCGCCCCCTCCTTTCTTCCTCTATGTCTCCCTCCTTTCTGTTGCTGTCCCTCTCCGTTCTGCTGTCCCCCTCCTTTCTTCCTCTGTCTCCCTCCTTTTTGTTGCTGTCCCTCTCCGTTCTGCCGCCCCCTCCTTTCTTCCTCTATGTCTCCCTCCTTTCTGTTGCTGTCCCTCTCCGTTCTGCCGCCCCCTCCTTTCTTCCTCTATGTCTCGCTCCTTTCTGTTGCTGTCCCTCTCCGTTCTGCTGTCCCCCTCCTTTCTTCCTCTATGTCTCCCTCCTTTCTGTTGCTGTCCCTCTCCGTTCTGCCGCCCCCTCCTTTCTTCCTCTATGTCTCGCTCCTTTTTGTTGCTGTCCCCCTCCGTTCTGCTGCCCCCCTCCTTTCTTCCTCTATGTCTCCCTCCTTTTTGTTGCTGTCCCTCTCCGTTCTGCCGTCCCCCTCCTTTCTTCCTCTATGTCTCGCTCCTTTTTGTTGCTGTCCCTCTCCGTTCTGCCGCCCCCCTCCTTTCTTCCTCTATGTCTCCCTCCTTTTTGTTGCTGTCCCTCTCCGTTCTGCCGTCCCCCTCCTTTCTTCCTCTATGTCTCGCTCCTTTTTGTTGCTGTCCCCCTCCGTTCTGCCGCCCCCCTCCTTTCTTTCTCTGTCTCCCTCCTTTTTGTTGCTGTCCCCCTCCGTTCTGCCGTCCCCTTCCTTTCTTCCTCTATGTCTCGCTCCTTTCTGTTGCTGTCCCTCTCCGTTCTGCTGTCCCCCTCCTTTCTTCCTCTATGTCTCCCTCCTTTCTTTTACTGTCCCCCTCCGTTCTGCCGCCCCCCTCCTTTCTTCCTCTGTCTCCCTCCTTTCTGTTGCTGTCCCTCTCCGTTCTGCCGTTCCCCTCCTTTCTTCCTCTATGTCTCCCTCCTTTCTGTTGCTGTCCCCCTCCGTTCTGCCGCCCCCCTCCTTTCTTCCTCTGTGTCCCCCTCCATTCTGTTGCTGTCCCTCTCCGTTCTGCCGTCCCCCTCCTTTCTTCTTCTATGTCTCGCTCATTTTTGTTGCTGTCCCCATCCGTTCTGCTGTCCCCCTCCTTTCTTCCTCTTTGTCTCCCTCCTTTCTGTTGCTGTCCCCCTCCGTTCTGCTGTCCCCCTCCTTTCTTCCTATGTCTCCCTCCTTTCTGTTGCTGTCCCTCTCCATTCTGCCGCCCCCCTCCTTTCTTCCTCTATGTCTCCCTCCTTTCTGTTGCTGTCCCTCTCCGTTCTGCCGTCCCCCTCCTTTCTTCCTCTATGTCTCCCTCCTTTCTGTTGCTGTCCCCCTCCGTTCTGCCGCTGTCCCCCTCCTTTCTTCCTCTATGTCTCCCTCCTTTCTGTTGCTGTCCCCCTCCGTTCTGCCGTCCCTCTCCTTTCTTCCTCCGTGTCCCCCTCCATTCTGCCGCTGTCCCCCTCCAGTTTTCCTCCATGTCCCCCTCCGTTCTGCTGTCCCTCTCCATGTCCTCCTCCTTCCTTTTCCATATGAACAGAGTCAGTGATCACTGACTCTGTCCATTCACATAACTGAAACATTGTAAGCTCCTGTGATTACGATGTCTCGGTTTATGAATGGAGAGGAGCCGCTGTCTTCTCTCCATTCATTTTCAGTGCAGCTGAGGCTGCAGAGAAAGGGACTGGGGAATCCCTCTATCCTCAGTTTCTTTCTCTGTCTCAAGGGGGAGATATCAGGGGAGATATGTCACCAAAGCCCCCCAACATGGCTGATTGAGAAAACAAATAAAGTATTGCAATAAATAATAGAAAAAAATGATTGTAAAAAATAATAAAACGTACATAAAAACACACAGACACCCCCCCCCCCCCACACACACACACAAAAAAAAAAAAGGAAAAAAAGGCATTGTAAAAAAAATATAAATAAAATGTAAAAAAATATAAAAAATTAATGTAAAAAAAAAACCACTGTCACATGACATTAAAAAAAGTATCGGTATTCGGTATCGGCGACTACTTGAAAAAAAGTATCGGTACTTGTACTCGGTCTTAAAAAAGTGGTATCGGGACAACGCTAGTAACTATGTAACAAATTGCAATGTCTAGAAATCTGTCTGTACTGCTCACATGTTTGCTGTCCATTTAAACCCCCCTTTCCTCTCCTGTCCCCTCCCAGGTCTGGAGTCTCTCCGTGACAGCGCCCACTCCACCCCAGTGCGTTTCTCGGATCACATCGATATTTTGACTCCTCGGGGATCCCGCGAGATGGTGTTCAGCGACGAGGCGTACACTCCGTGCTGCAGCATCCTCCCAACCCCCGTGTGCGAGTCCAACCAGGACTTATCCATCGGCCAGCAAGGGAACGGAACCACGTGTGCCACCAAGGATGAGGAGAGCGAGCTCGCCGCTCCCACCATTCCCGACATGGAGACCCCTCCACCGGCGCTGCCGGGGCCGGAGGGATCCGTTCAGAGGGAACCCGAGCCAGAGCAGGAAAATACATTTCTCCAGAGCGTCCTCCGGCTGCTGGCCGTCACGCTGTGCCTACTGCTGGCATTGCTTCTTCTGCTGGTGGTCTTGGCCGAGTCTGACCTGGAGTTGGCCTTTCTGAGGGACATCCGGCTCACCCCCGAATTCCAGCAGTTCCATTATCAGTACTTCTGTCCCCTGCGACGGTGGGTGTCCTGCAAACTACACCCCATCATCCGCCTCATCGACTCCTGATCTCATAGAGATCGCACACAGTGACCCTAAAGTGTACGTGAGGAGCGATGTCTTCCAGTGTCCTTCCTTTCTCACACTTGTCTTGTCTATCCAACCCTTCCCGGTTCAAAGGTCAGCCCTTTGCTGAGGGTTCTGTGGGGGTGTGTGCATGGGTGTATGAGGGTGTGATAGAGGTGCAGGGTGCCTCTGATACGTTGCATGGGGGGGGGTGGGGGGAGGGGGGGTTCAGATCTGCTTTGTAGTTCCTTCTGTATCACCCATCAAAGTCCTACCAGCCTGCTCAGCTCCAGGAAACACACAGCCATTCTTCTTCTTCAGGTCCTACACACCTGGCTAGAAGGTGCCTGTAGGTGGCAGCACTGATCGCACGTTAACCGGTGTATGCATGGCGGACCTGAAGTTTGGGGAATACAGTAAAACCTCGGATTGCGAGTAACGCGATTTACGAGCGTTTCGCAATACGAGCTTGTCATGGACCTTGGAATTCTGAAGTGTATCTCCTTGAAATCTGTTACACAGTGGGGGGGTCTTCTGCCCTGCCTTAAGGCTAAACCCCCCCTCTCAAAAATAAACTCTGACTCGATTTGCGAGCGGGATGCAAGCCGCTGGGGTGTGCAGTACCGCATGTGGCCAGAGGTGCTTGGCGGCGCCGGTGATGCTCGGAGACACTCCGTTCCCGAGTGTCTCTGGCGCCCCCACACCTCTGGCCACATACAGTATTGCATACACTAGTAGTCTCTGTGGAACAAATTATCTGAGTTTCGATTGATTCGTTTCGATTGATTCCTATGGGGAAACGCGCTTTGATATACAAGCATGCTTCTGGAAGGAATTATACTCGTAATCCAAAGTACTACTGTATTCGGGTTTATAAAATGCACCCAGGTTATATATATATATATATATATACCTACTTTCTAAGGGGAAGTTGCACTTTGCAAGGGAATTTTCTCTAGAGCTTAGTGAAAATTCACTTTGCAAAGAATGCTCAAGGAAAGTTAATATAAGAAAAACAAAAAAAGACGCATTTTTGCTTGCACATGATTGGATGATGCAAGTCAGCAGAGCTTCACCTCGTTCTGTGGGGAAAATTCCCTTGCAAAGTGAACAGACTGTTTGCCTTTAGTAAATCATCCCCGTAATCCGGGAGTTGTTCGACCACCATGGGAGAGACCTGTCAAAGTGGGCCAGTCTGGATGAGATCCAGGGCCAAATTTTTGTCACAGTCCAGCCCTGGAAATAAGGGACTTCAACTACAGATCACATGCGTACCGTGTTTCCCCGAAAATAAGACCTAGCGTTATTTTCCAGGAGGGCTGCAATATAAGCCCTACCCCCGAAAATAAGCCCTAGTTTAAAATGCATTTGAATTCGGATCACACTGGGGATTCCTGACAGGCAGCGAGGGAGAGGGGGAGAGAAGACAGCACATTACATGGTAAGCCCTACCCCGAAAATAAGCCCTTGTCCTTTGCTACCAAAATTAATATAAGACCCGGGGCTTATTTTCAGGGAAACACGGTACATCACCCGGAACAAGGCTGAAGTTTGCTGGAGCTGAAGAGGCAATATCAGTGTTGCCACCACAAGTCTCAGTGAGGAGTATGGGGGGCAGTGATCCCGCAGGAGCGTTGCATATCGCACTGAGCGGGTGGTAACGGTACACAACAAGGTGACGCATGCACAGTATATAGATCTGCGTCCATCTTTAACTGTTTATGTATTTTCTTCATCTCGTTGGCCTATTATACGGAAAGCTTACCTCCACGTCCTGATGATTCTACGTTTAGAACCTTTCCCCCCATTGTGTACCGTGGTCTCATCATGCTTGTTCTTGGAACCCATGCATCAGGGCAACACGTTTGTGTCCGATTGTTATTATTGGTGGACGATTGTTATTTTAACTGGGGGGGGGGGGGGCTGGGGTGTGTTGGAACGGCTGAATTCTGTCTGTGTGCTCAGTGAAGGAGATGCGTGTCTTCTGATTGGGTAATTTAGGAGAAACCGTGTGATTTGTATGTATGCACGTTAGATGAGTACGCCTCCGTGACAGATATCCAACGTATCCGCCCATTATGTTTATGTCATCGTATGTCATACACACTGTGCACATCTAAGATGGAGATATGTATAGGAGTCTTCAGTGTGAGCAGAGACTTAAAGGGAAGTTACAGTGTTTCCTTTTTTTTGTTATGATAAAAGTTTGTAAACTGATATTTTATATCATTTTTTTTATTTAAGTGTTTACAAGTAAACATTTAATACAGGGAGCGTCCATGTTACTGTGTGTGCAAGTTTACGTGGGCTGTCTAATTAGAAAGCCCAGCACTAGATCTGCACCTGTGGGATAACAAGCAGCAGGAAGGGGGTCCTGATTCCTCTATATAGATCTTTATATCACTAGAGGGGTCACCAGCAGGAGGAAGGAGGTCCTGATTCCTCTATATCAGGGGTGTCGAACACAAGGCCCGCGGGCCGAATCCGGCCCTCCAAGCCATTTCATGTGGCCCTCTCCCTCCTCAAGACCCTAACTTTCTGCTTTCAAGCAATGCATCAGCTTCTTCCCAGCATAAGCTTAAGGAAAGGGGGGTGCACTGTGATGTAAGGGAGAGTGGGGACTCAACTTCTGATGGTGGGTTGGCTCTTAACATCTAATATAAGGGGAGGGGATGCACTGGACATCTAACCTTACAGATACAACCGGCCCTTTTGAGGGCAATCATAATGCTGATACGGCCCACGATGAAATTGAGTTTGACACCCCTGCTCTATATAGATCTTTATATCACTAGAGGGGTCATTAGCAGAAGGAAGGAGGTCCTGATTCCTCTATATAGATCTTTATATCACTAGAGGGGTCACCAGCAGGAGGAAGGAGGTCCTGATCCCTCTATATACTGGGGATTCCTGTCAGGCAGGGAGAGAAGACGGCATAATGCATGGTAAGACCTACCCCGAAAATAAGCCCTACTGTGTCTTTTGTTGCCAAAATTAATATAAGACCTGGTCTTATTTTCAGGGAAACATAGTAGATCTTTATATCACTAGAGGGATAGCCAGCAGGAGGAAGGAGGTCCTGATTGCTCTATATAGAGCTTTATATCACTAGAGGGATCACCAGGAGGAGGAAGGAGGTCCTGATCCCTCTATATAGATCTTTATATCACTAGAGGGGTCACCAGCAGGAGGAAGGGGGTCCTGATTCCTCTATATAGATCTTTATATCACTAGAGGGGTCACCAGCAGGAAGGAGGTCCTGATTCCTCTATATAGAACTTTATATCACTAGAGGGGTCACCAACAGGAGGAAGGGGGTCCTGATTCCTCTATATAGATCTTTATATCACTAGAGGGGTCACCAACAGGAGGAAGGGGGTCCTGATTCCTCTATAAAGATCTTTATATTACTAGAGGGGTTACCAACAGGAGGAAGGAGGTCCTGATTCCTCTATATAGATCTTTATATTATTATACACAATTTTTTATAGTGCCAACAGGTTACGCAGCGCTTTAGAATGTAGAGGGGGGGGGACAGAATTACAGTACAGTTAAATACAGGAGGGCCCTGCTTGTATGTAGAGCTTACATTCTAAAGGGAGGGGGTGCTGGTACAAAAGATAATAGCTGCGGGGGATGATTTGATGGGGGGGCTCGGGGACAGTTGTTAGGTGGGTGTGGGATAGGCTTCCCTGAATAAATGAGTTTTCAGGGATCTCCTAAAGGTGGACAGGTTAGGGGCTGACCGGACATGCTGGGGCAGGGAGTTCCAGAGGATGGGAGAGGCCCTGGAGAAGTCCTGAAGGCGAGCATGTGAGGAGGTAACAAGGGAGCTAGAGAGAATGAGGTCTTGGGAGGAGCGGAGGGGATGGTTTAGGAGATATCTGCAGAAGAGGTTGGTGTTGTAGATGGGGGGCGATATTGTGAATGGCCTTGTACTGTATGTTGTGGTCAACATTTTGAATTTTATACCGTGGGGGAGGGTAAGCCAGTGAAGGGATTGGCAGAGAGGAGCAGCAGTCACGGATTGGTTAGTGAGGTGTATGAGTCTAGCAGCAGCATTCTTATTAGACTGAAGGGGGAGGAGCCTGTGGAAGGGTAGGCCAGTGAGGAGAGAGTTGCAGTAGTCAAGGCGGGAACGTACCAAGGAGGGAATAAGTTGCTTTGTGGTGTCGATAGTCAGGAAGGGTCGGACTCTGGAGATGTTGCGGAGATTAAGGCGGCAGGATTTAGCCAGTGATTGGATGTGGGGGCTGAAGGAGAGGTCAGAGTCAAGGATTACACCCAGGACCCTGGCATGTGTGGAGGGACCAATGGTTGTGCTGTTCATCTCAATGGTAAAGTCATTGGGGGTGGGGGAGTAAATATAACAAGCTCAGTTTTAGAAAGATTGAGTTTGAGGAGGGGGTGTGACATTCATACCGATACGTCATTCAGTAAGTTTGAGATCCGAGGAGATTGAGGGGGTGAGTTGAGGAGTGAAGAGATAGATCTGGTTGTCGTTGGCATAGAGGTCATATTGGAAGCCATGGGAGGTCATCAAGTAGCCCAGGGAAGAGGTATAGAGCGAGAATAGGAGGAGCCCAAGGACGGAGCCTTGGGGTACCCCAACAGAAAGAGGAAGAGGAGTGAAGGAGATGAAGTTGTAAGTGACACTGAAAGTACGCTGAGATAGGTAGGAGGAGAACCAGGAAAAAGCAGAATCACGGAGGCCAAGGGAGTGAAATTTGCTGAGGAGGAGAAGGTGGTCAACTGTGTCGAAGGCAACAGAGAGGTCCAAGAGTATGAAAGGGATCATCAGCAGGAGGAAGGAGGTCCTGATTCCTCTATATAGATCTTCATATCACTAGAGGGGTCACCAGCAGGAGGAAGGAGGTCCTGATTCCTCTATATAGATCTTTATATCACTAGAGGGGTCACCAGCAGGAGGAAGGAGGTCCTGATTCCCCTATATAGATCTTTATATCACTAGAGGGGTCACCAGCAGGAGGAATGAGGTCCTGATTCCTCTATATAGATCTTTATATCACTAGAGGGGTCACCAGGAGGAGGAAGGAGGTCCTGATTTTCTATATAGATCTTTATATCACTAGAGGGGTCACCAGGAGGAGGAAGGAGGTCCTGATTTTCTATATAGATCTTTATATCACTAGAGGGGTCACCAGGAGGAGGAAGGAGGTCCTGATTCCTCTATATAGATCTTTATATCACTAGAGGGGTCACCAGGAGGAGGAAGGAGGTCCTGATTTTCTATATAGATCTTTATATCACTAGAGGGGTCACCAGCAGGAGGAAGGAGGTCCTGATTCCTCTATATAGATCTTTATATCACTAGAGGGGTCACCAGGAGGAGGAAGGAGGTCCTGATTTTCTATATAGATCTTTATATCACTAGAGGGGTCACCAGCAGGAGGAAGGAGGTCCTGATTCCTCTATATAGATCTTTATATCACTAGAGGGGTCACCAGGAGGAGGAAGGAGGTCCTGATTTTCTATATAGATCTTTATATCACCAGAGGGGTCACCAGGAGGAGGAAGGAGGTCCTGATTTTCTATATAGATCTTTATATCACTAGAGGGGTCACCAGGAGGAGGAAGGAGGTCCTGATCCTTCTATATAGATCTTTAGTGATACCTCATTTAGAATACTGTGTCCAGTTCTGGAGACCCCGCTTATAAAAAGATATTGATAAGACAGAATGAGTCCAGAGACGACACATGAATGAAACCTTTACATACATCAAGGGGGGTGAATAAGGTTCAGTAGGGCAGGATTTTCATAATGAAACCAAAATCAAGAACACGGGGACAGGACCTCAAACTATAACTGGAGGAAAGTTTAAAACTAGAAAGTATTATTTTACTGAAAGAGGGCAGTTGATGCTTGGAATAAACTTCCAGCTGAGGTAGCGAGACCTGCATTGACTTCAATGGCATGCAATACCGCATGCGGCCAGAGATGGGGGGAGCGCCGGAGAGCCTCGGAAACTGCCGGAAAGGCCAGAGGACACCTCGGCAAACCTCGGAAAGACTCCATTGCCGTGCTGTCCTCGGGCCGTTCCGTGCATTTCCGAACTGCACCGTTCGGCTCCGGCGCGCCCCCCCCCCCACCTTAGGCCAAACACGGTACTGCACACCGCTTTGACCTGAATCCTGCTAGTTTTGTGAGACAACACTCGCAAACCAAGTTACGATTTTTAAAAAATACAGCGCTCGTATTAGGAAACGCTCATTAACCGCGTTGCTCCCAATTCAAAGTTCCACTGTATTCTACATTTTACTTTTTTTATTCCGAAAATTGCAAAAAGAAATCTGGAAAAACACTGTACCTTTCCTTTAACCTCAGCGGTGTGTGCGTGTTTTTTTCTCTCGAAGGCTTACAAGCATCATCCAAGGTCTGCGGTAAGCCTTAAGGCCCATACACGCGATCGGACTTTTCGACAACAATGGTCCGACGGACGTGTTTTAATCTGACAATCCGATCATCTGTGCGCTCCATTTGGGCATTTGTTGCCGGAAATTTCCACGGACAAATAATGGCTGCGCATGCTCTCAAACTTTCCGACAACAAATGTGTTACGTCGGATCATCCGATCGTGTGTACACAAGTCCATCGGACTAAAATCTGAAGTACAAACACGCATGCTCGAAACCAATGCTAAACATCAGGCTACAATAGCAGAAGTCGCCCAAAGGGTGGCGGTGAAGAGCTGAAAAACCATGTGGTTTTGCCGAATGTTGGCTGAAAATGTTCTGCCGTGTGTATGCAAGAACAAGTTTGCGGCCAACGCCCCTTCGGACCAAAATCCACAGAAAAGTCTGATGGAAGTCCGATCGTGTGTACGAGGCTTAAGGAAGCAAGAGGCCTACTACATCTTGATGTCTTTGTAGAACGTGTGAGATCTGTAGGCACGTGTTGGAATAGGTGAGAGCAGTAGCGTAGCGTGGGTTGTCAGCGCCTGGGGCGAAGCAAGTAATTTGCGCCCCCCTGACTTACCTATTTGCAGCTAGCTCCAGTCTGGTCATATGATCCACTGTGTGAGACAGCGGTGGCTGTAGGGAAGAGGAGAGCGCGCTTGATAATGACTGGCAAAGCCTGGAGTGGTGGCATCATGCATATGTTCCTATGTCCCATCTGTTGTTGGCGCTCCCTCCACACCCGTGACAGCGCCCCTCTAAATTTTGCACCCGTGGCGGTGTCCCCCCCCTTGCACCACCACGCTACACCACTGGGTTAGAGTCTACGTTTGTGTATTAGGAAGTGCAATGTGTATGGTGTGCCTGGTGTAAGGACGAGGCCAGCTTGGAGGTTTTAGCACACTGCAGTTTTCCTGAAGGGTTTCACTGTTAAATGATTAATTATTGTAAAGCCAAGAGAAGCTCAGACCATAAATAGCCTTCCTAACCCTTTTGCTTGGTGAGCTGGTCATTGAAAAACTTACCACACAATAATGTATGTGAACTAGGATGACCAAGTGTCACCGTTTTGCTCGGGACAGTCCGGCATTGCTCGAGACAGTCCCACATTTTGCAGGTCTGTCCTGGATTGCCCGGGACAGTCCCGCATTGCTCGGGACAGTCCCGCATTTTGCAGGTCTGTCCCAGATTGCCCAGGACACTCCCGCATTTTGCAGGTCTGTCCCCGGGGAGCCTTAATACCAGAACAATACAGTGTCCCGGAATAAAACTGAGATAGCCACTCCCCTCCTAGAACCGATCTGATGCCCCCCAAAAAAGGCTGCCACTTTACTCACTGACAGTACTTGTCCCGGCCGGGAATGTCTGGAGAGGCACAATCCCCACCCCCGCTTGTTATTAGAGAAATCATAAATCCCTCCTCTTGTGTCTAATCACTCTAGAGCAGGGGTGGGCAACTTCGGCCCTCCAGCTGTGGTGAAACTACAAGTCCCATGAGACATTGCAGGACCCTGACAATCACAGACATGACTCCTAAAAGCAGAGGCATGATGGGATTTGTAGTTTCATCACAGCTGGAGGGCCGAGGTTGCCCACCCCTGCTCTAGAGGATGGGTGTCAAACACAAGGCCCGCGGGCTGAATCCGGCCCTCCAGGCAATTTCATCTGGCCCTCGCATCTCTCCTCTGGTCCTCCTCCAAGACCTTTACTTTCTGCTTTCAAGCAATTCATCCAGTTTCTTCCCAGCAGCAGCATAAGGAAAGGGGGGTGCACTGTGATGTAAGGGAGAGTGGGGGACGATACAACCGGCCCTTTTGAGGGCAATCATAATGCTGATGTGGCCCACGATGAAAATTAGTTTGACACCCTTGCTCTAGAGCCAGCGTTGGAACAAGGTAAAACGGGCCTTGGCTGGCCAGGACAAGTACTGCCAGTGAGTAAAGTGACGATACCGCAGCCTTTTTTTTGGGGGGGGGGGGGGGCTGATCAGTTCTTCTGGGGGTAAAGTGCTCACCCGCCGCCCCGGTTGTGCTGTGATTCTTTACAGCACAAGCTGATTTTTAGGAAGGGGGGGGGGTGTCCCTGTATGCCAGTTTGGAAATGTGGTCACCCCCTAATGTGAACAGTATTTCCTTCTCTATTGCTTTTAAAACGCATCTTCTGCATGGTCCATCTCGCTGTCCCGTGACATGCCCACCCAGTTATTGGTGTTTTCTTGGGTGAGATAAACAAATAAGACCTCTCCAGATAGATATCACACCCTCCCTTTCCTTATCTTGTGCTGAGAACCATTACATCAGCTCAGAGGGAATGACTGTCTACACCAGGGGTCTCCAAACTGCGGCCCTTTGCTTGCTTCTGTACGGCCCTTGGTGCGCTATTGCTTCCGCTGATATGAGGCACTATTCCTCACACTGACACCAACAACGGGGCACTCTTTCTTCCACTGATGGGATACTATTCCTCCTACTAATAGGGGCACCGCTTCGCCTATTGACCACCAATCCCGAAGGCCATTTTTATTGTCACTGATGCCGAAATTTCCTGCCACAAACCGGCCCTCCTAAAGTCTGAAGGACAATAAACTGGGCCTTTGCTTGAAAAGTTTGGAGACCCCTAGTCTACACGATACCCTCACTGGCCCAGTGCTACATTTACCAGGTCGATTCGTGGAAAGCGCGATACCCAGGATGGACTGGCCATTGGGACTACAGGGAGTTTCCCGGTGGGCTGATGCTCAGTGGGCCAGCTTCAGTGACAGCGGCCTGGGAGTTTCTCACTTCTGCCTAATCTTGTTCCATAAGGTGGGGCACCAAACTGATTCTTTGCCCCAGGTGAAATAATGTCTAGCTTCCCCACTGGTACTGCCTATAAGAGTACCAGTACCAGCCGGTCTACTCTAATAAAGTAAAACGGCTAGTGGCTAGTGAAGGGGGAGAGGGGGCTTGGGTGGCCGGGGGGGTGCAGTTGTCCGGCCGCTGTGGGAGAGACCTGTCAAAGTGGGCCAGTCTGGATGAAGTCCAGGGCCAAATTTTTGTCCCAGTCCAGCCCTGGTGATACCATCTTTAGGAAGACTGCAGCCTGCTCATTGCAGATCACGGATATCCGTCCTACTGGTTACGTCTCTGCATTTCATTCAACAGATTCAGGATTGCTTGTGCCTTAGTATGTGAGATATGCTTGCTTGAGGGCAGTTGTGTGATCGGTACCTGTGATGAGGAGGCTGGGTTCAATCCAAACCCGAGTACGTCGGGACTTGACCCAACATGGGCCCAATTAGGCTGATGTCACAAGAACCTCCCGCCCTTTTGTATACATGGAGCTGTGGGGTTGGGACTCCCTGGCCCGCAGCTCATTGGCCCAGCAGTGACATCCAATGGGGCTTGGACTAACTTGGGTTCAGGCCAAATCCAAGCTTATCCCTGCATTGTAAGTGGGAAAGTTGTTGACACTCCACACCCAATACGTCCACATTTTTGATAATTGAATGTAATATAGTTCCGTGTTTTACATTTGTACAGAAATGTTTTGGTTTAAGGGAAGCCATCAAGAAAGCTTTTTCCTGTAACAGCCGAATCTTCCATCGAGCTCTGCCAGAGGTGAAGTTCATTAGTCTAATCTCTTCTGGACCTTGCACCACTCCCTGGAGTTTTGCACTGGTATTCTTCTTCTAGCGTCTCCAGAGAAATAGGCGCATTATTCTGGTCTCTTCTGGTCCTAACACCACTCCCTGGAGTTTTGCACTGGTATCCTCCAACTGGTACTGCCAGAAAAGTGGTGAATTTGTTTGGTCTTTTCTGGTCCTTGCACCACTCCCTGGAGTTTTGAAATTGCATTCTTTATCCCACACTGCCAGAGATAAGGTGCATTCGTCTGGTCTCCTCTGTTCCTAGCACCACTCCCTGGAGTTTTGCAATGGTATCCTTCATTCAGCAGTGCCAGAGAAGAGGTGAATTAATTTGGCCTCCTCTTGAAGTTGCACCACTCCCTTGAGTTTTGCAACGGTATACTTCTTCCAGCTCTGCCAGAGAAAAAGGTGCATTAATCTGGTGTCTTCTGATCCTTGCACCACTCCCTGGAGTTTTGCAATAGTGTCCTGCATCCAACACTGCCAGAGAAGAGGTGCTTTTGTCTGGTCTTCTCTGGAGCATGCGCCACTCCCTGGAGTTTTGCAATGGTATCCCCCATCTAGCACCACCAGAGAAGAGGTGCAATAGCCTTGTCTCCTCTGGACTTTGCACCACTGCCTGGAGTTTTGCAATGGTATCCTCTAACACGACGACGGAAGCTTCGGCTATCCTGATCAGACCTTTTAAAGAGGAGTAGAGCTTTGAGGTTTCTTTTAATTATCAAACTGCCAGTCGTGTTTTTCCACCCCTCCCCCCCCCCCCTCACCTGTGTATTGGAACGATGTGTATCCCTGTGTTTTGTATTAGAAGGAGCTGGGATTTTCTGTCTTATGACTCTTATCGTTAGAAGTCTGAGGAGATTGTCTACTGAAAATATTTTATACGGAAGGCCCAGTCTGTACAGATCCATAGGAGAACCATTGTGTTCATTTTAGGAGAAGCAGGTCCACCCAGCGCTGTGTGCGTCCCGGAGTGTGAGATGTCTTGTGTCCTCCCACCCTGTAGGTGTCATCGTTGTATTTTTGTTTTGTGCTTTGTAGCTAATGGTCTAGTTCATTTCCAGTGGACCTCCTTTACCCATCCCCCACCCCACCGGCGCGGAGGGGGGGGGATGTCTCTCTTTTTGCCTCCAAACATATTATCTTACTTTTGTATCGCAGAGACTGTTTCAAGGTTATATTTTAAGAAAATAGTATTATTTTGTTATCAAGATTTACATTTAGTTTTTTTAATTGCTTTTTAGACTTTTTCTGTTGGTTATGCTATGTGAATAAATGAACACAATGATAGACGTGTAGTGAACTATAGTCATAGAGCAACTTAATGGCAAAAAAACGTAAAAAAAGAAAAAAAAAACGTAAAAAGAAAAGAAAAATAATAATACACAAGAGGTTTATACTCCAACATAAATGGCGTGTGACGGGTTAGGGATCGGCTACTTACTGGTTGTTGAAAGGCTCCACCAGAAGTTGATGTCTCGGTTTTGGGTGGTATCAAATCATCATGGAGGGACAGTGGCGCCAAGGGCACAAAACTTGTTTCAAAGAGCAAAGTTCTTTAATCCTTGTATGACGAAAGAGAGAGACGTTTCGGGACCCTGAGGTCAGCTCACATGCTTGAGGAAGGGTCCTGAAACAGTGGTGTCCCTCGTTGCAGATCTGATGGTCTTCACCGGTACGTAGGAGCTCATTAACTGTAATCCAATAAGGTCTATGTCAGTGGTCTTCAAACCGAAGCCTGGGGGCCAGATGCAGCTCTTTGCAGGGCTGCTGCAAGAATTTTTGACACCCCCAGGGGGCTCCAAACTGTGGCCCGAGGGCCAAAATCGGCCCTTTGCTGGCCTTTATCCGGCCCTCAGAGCTTAATTCCTCCCACTGATATGAGACACTATTCCTCCCGCTGACTCCAACAAGGGGGCAACTTTTCTTCTGATGAGATACAATTACTCCTACTAATCGCAAACTATGAGGCCATATCTATTCTCACCAATGCTGGGCCTGGGGCTTTTTCTGCCCCTGCTGGCCACAATCCAGCCCTCTTAAAGGCTGAAGAACAATAAACTGGCCCTTTGTTTGACCCCTGCTCTACAGTGACTCTTCTTCTACAGTGACTCTTCCCCCTACAGTGACTCTTCCCCCTACAGTGACTCTTCCCCCTACAGTGACTCTTCCCCCTACAGTGACTCTTCCTCTACAGTGACTCTTCCTCTACAGTGACTCTTCCCCCTACAGTGACTCTTCCCCCTACAGTGACTCTTCCCCCTACAGTGACTCTTCTTCTACAGTGACTCTTCCCCCTACAGTGACTCTTCCCCCTACAGTGACTCTTCCCCCTACAGTGACTCTTCCCCCTACAGTGACTCTTCTTCTACAGTGACTCTTCTTCTACAGTGACTCTTCCCCCTACAGTGACTCTTCCCCCTACAGTGACTCTTCCCCCTACAGTGACTCTTCTTCTACAGTGACTCTTCCCCCTACAGTGACTCTTCCCCCTACAGTGACTCTTCCCCCTACAGTGACTCTTCCCCCTACAGTGACTCTTCCTCTACAGTGACTCTTCCTCTACAGTGACTCTTCCTCTACAGTGACTCTTCCCCTACAGTGACTCTTCCTCTATAGTGACTCTTCCTCTATAGTATCTCTTCCCCTACAGTGACTCTTCCCCTACAGTGACTCTTCCCCTACAGTGACTCTTCCCCTACAGTGACTCTTCCTCTATAGAGACTCTTCCTCTATAGAGACTCTTCCTCTATAGAGACTCTTCCTCTATAGAGACTCTTCCTCTATAGAGACTCTTCCTCTATAGAGACTCTTCCTCTACTCTATATTCTTCTGTAGTAACTATTTCTCTATACTAGTGACTCTTCCTCTATAGAGACCCTTCCTCTACTCTATATTCTTCTGTAGTAACTATTTCTCTATACTAGTGACTCTTCCTCTATAGTAACTCTTCTTCTATAGTATCTCTTCCTCTATAATATATCTTCCTCTATAATATATCTTCCTCTAGGTGAAACATCATTCCCCCCCCCCTCCCCGGCTCCACCCCTGACCCCTTTGCCCTGCCCATGTAAAACCCACCTATTTAATGAAGCGCCCATCAAATGCAGCCTCACCAGCGCCCATCAATGAATGTTTGCTTGCTTCCATTAATTCGGGAGTCGGGACACAATTCTCCGCCGCCGATGCGCCTCTGACACTGTGCGAACGGAGCGGTGGCTGCCTGCTGATGCTGAGACTTAGTTGCAGATAGAAGAGAGTAGGGACACCAGTGGCCGGGCGGCCCCCTAGGCAGCAGTGGGCCCTAGGTGGCTGCCTAGTGGTAGCACCGGCCCTGGCTCTTTGCTTGCCCCAATCTGGCCTTTGGGGCACTGTTCTTCCAAGTGATACGAGATACTATTCTGCCAACTGATGTAAACAATGGGGCACCATTGCTTCCATTGACATCAACAATGGGGCACTATTGCTTCCATTGACATCAAAAATGGGTCACTATTCCTCCACTGATACAAGACACTGTTCTGCCAACAACGGGGCACCATTACTTCTATTGACACTGATGGGGCACTATTCCTCCCAATGATACCAACAATGGGGGACTATTCCTCCCACTAATACGAGACACCATTCTGCCAACTGACGTCAACAATGGGGCACCATTGCTTCCATTGACATCAACAATGGGGTGTTATTGCTTCCATTGACATCAACAATGGGGCAGTATTTCTCCCAAAGGTGCCAATGATGGGGCACTATTCTCCCACTGATACGAGACACTATTCTGCCAACTAACGTCAACAATGGGGCACCATTACTTCTATTGACACCGATGGGGTACTATTCCTTCCAATGATACCAACAATGGGGGACTATTCCTCCCACTGATACGCAAAAAATCTGGGGTGCCAAGGTTCCCCATGACTGCTCTATAGTGACTCTTCTTGTTTTTCATTGCAAGTAAATATTGGATTCCAAGCAGAAGCAATGTGCATTGAGTTCTTGATGAAGGAGGGGTGCAGGCTGTCTGACATCCACAGAAGGCTTCAGAATGTTTACACCATTGATATGAGAAATGTGTACAGATTGAAGAAGACGTTTGGATATGGGTAAGGATGGAAACCAGCACTGAAGACAAACTACGAAGTGGAAGACCATCAGGGTCAGACAACCTGCACCCCTCCTGTATCAATAACTCAATGACCGCACATTGCTTCTGCTTGGAATCCATTATTTATGCAATGCAATGAAAAACAAGAATTACTATAGAGCGAGCAGTGATGGCGAAACTTGGCACCCCAGATTTTTATTTGAACTATCTTTTCCACAATGCTCATGCATGCTGTAGTGTAGTGGAAATGTAGTTACAAAACATCTGGGGTGCCATGGTTTGCCATCACTGTCCTATATCAAGAACTCGGTGATGGCCCATTGCTTCTGTTTGAAATCCATTATTTACCTGAAATGAAAAACAAGGAGGAGTTACTATAGAGGAATAGTTACTATAGAGGAAGAGATGCTATAGAGGAAGAGTTACTATAGAGGAAGAGTCACTATAGAGGAAGAGTCACTATAGAGCAGGGGTCTCCAAACTGCGGCCCGATGTGGCCCTTTGCTAGCCTTTATACAGCCCTTGGGGGCACTATTCCTCCCACTGACACCAACAAGGGAGCACTATTTCTTCTACTGATAACAATGATGGGATACTATTCCTCCTACTGATTGTGGGAACTACTCTTCCTCCTACTGACCCCCCAACTCTAAGGCCATATTTAATCTCCCTGATGCTCGGGCCGGGACATTTTCTGCCTCCCACTGTCCACCATCCGGGCCGTCACTATGGAGGAAAAGTTACTATAGAGGAAGAGTTACTATAGAGTAAGAGTCACTATAGAGGAAGAGTCACTATAGAGGAAGAGTCACTATAGAAGAGGAGTCACTATAGAGGAAGAGATACTGTAGAGGAAGAGCTACTATAGAAAAAGAGATACTATAGAGGAAGAGTCGCTATAGAGGAAGATTTACTATAGAAGAAGAGTCACTATAGAGGAAGAGTTACTATAGAAGAAGAGTTACTATAGAAAAAGAATCACCATTGAGGAAGAGTCACTGTAGAGGAAGAGTCACTGTAGAGGAAGAGTCACTGTAGAGGAAGAGTCACTGTAGAGAAAGAGTCACTGTAGAGAAAGAGTCACTGTAGAGAAAGAGTCACTCTAGAGAAAGAGTTACTCTACCACGTACATGTGACATTTGAACGATCTATGTAAATGAATAAAAAACTATGCCCACTTTTGCATTACTTTTGGTACAACCCATATATATAATAATACATGATCCATATCTGTAATCCTGAAATAAAGACACAAACTCACTCCCTACTAATGCCTTTGGGCTGAGATACATAGATGACATACTGCATGTTTGTGATGGATATACTTGACTGGGGGGGGGGGGGGGGTCAGTCCAGATGTGCACAGGTAAAAGCCCCACACAGAGACATCACAAGCCATTGTTTCCGGCAGCCGATGACGTTGCCTGAGCACTTCTGATCATTTCCTCTTACACAGCCGGTGTAAGGATAACCTGCTAACCACTCTACAGTGGCAAGCTGGACTATGCAAAACGCGTCAGTGGTGCATGCAAAGGATGGTCATCGCCTCCCATTCTGATCAGAGAAGAGAGAGGGTGGATTGATTAACCAATACGTCTTTTGAGCTGCTTGCTTAGCAAACGCATGAAGCTAATAACCAGCACACTGATATCGTGAAAGACGCCTTTATAAAAAAAGACTTGGGATATAAAGCCACGCTTATGAAAGGAGCCATTTTATGCGGTCTGCGGCCGCTCTACATTCCATATTGTCACCAGCGCTTATCTGTCCTGTGTCATTGTCAGGGACGTAGCTGGATTCTACGCTCCGACCCCCCCCCCCTCCCCAAATACCAGACAACAATCACTTTTATGCCAACGCTGGTGCCATCCAATAGTTGTCTTGTTCCCGAATATCAGTCCTAGTATATACAGAGTTAGGGAGCTTCGATTTATGTTCATGGCGTGTAAAACAAAAAAATACAAAATCCTTCTATGCAGTTTTTTTTCCTTCTAGAATTCGCTCTAGAACAATCGATTCATTCTGGTGCTGAGTTGCTTTGTGACTGTATCAAGCATTAGATAAATAAAGCTGCCTTACCAGGGCGCATCCCATATTGCTGTTTTTTTATTTATTTTTTGTTTGGCGTAGAAAAAAATAAAGAAGTCATGTGTTCTTCCCAGATCTGCCCATTTCCTGTCCCGCGCACATATGTTGCGGTCGCGCATGAGCCAGTAGACCGCTTGATATATCTGCCGAGGAAACTTAACGCAACTGTGAATCTTCTAAGTCTCATCCAGCTGATAACGGACAATGTCCTTGTGCCAATTTTCCCGGATCATGTTTTTCCCTCCCACAGTGCCGCCCGCCATGGGGGTGTGGAGAAACAACGTGCATAATTGTCCTTATCTGGGACAATATTTTTAAATAAGAATAAAAGATGTATCATGATCCACTCTGGGCTCTGTGTGTCTTATTTGTTCGTATACACAATCATGGGGGGGGGGGGGGTTCGGTTAAAGCTCGGCAAGAGGCCTGCGGCATGTTGGGCACCTTGCAGAGGGGCAACGGTAAGGCCAAGTGCTGGGACATTCTCTGGGTTTCCACACCTGCCACTGAAATGAGGCCAAGTGATCTCCGCCTGACAATAGAAGTCAGGGATGGACTGGCCATTGGGACTACCGGGAGTTTCACGGTGGGCCGATGGCTCAGTGGGCCGGCTTCATAGGCAGCGGACCGCCACCCCCTCCATTTTTCTGTCTCTCCATCCCCGCAGCACTCACCTGGGGGGGGGGACAGAGAAGCAGGGGGGGGACCAGAGGAGCATGGGGGGGGGGGCCAGAAGGAGCACAGGGGAGGGGACAGACAGCTGACTCAACAGCTATGGCCTGGGAGTTTCTCACTTTTGCATAATCTTGTCCCATAGGGGGGGGGGCACCAAACTGATTCTTTGCCCCCCGGCTGAAATAATGTCTAGCTTCCCCACTGGTACTGCCTATAAGAGTACCAGTACCAGCCGTTCTACTCAAATAAAGTAGAGCGGCTAGTGAAGGGGGAGGGGCGGGAGTTGTCTGGCCGCCATAGGAGAGACCTGTCAAAGTGGGCCAGTCTGGATGAAGTCCAGGGCCATATTTTTGTCCCAGTCCAGCCCTGGTAGAAGTGTAGTTTCATCTTGCCATCATGATGGAGAGAACGGCGTGGAAGTGTGTGATCTGGTAAGTAGGCTGCCACAAGTGGGCTGCCGGCAGGCCCGGACTGGCCATAGGGCACACCGGGCAAATGCCCGTTGGGCCGCGGAGGCCCGCCTGTGGCCCGCGAATGGCCCCTGTGACCCGGGGGCCGTTTGCGGCCCGCGAACGGCCCCCGGCGGCTATTAAGCCTCACTGTGCCCATCAAATGCAGCCACTGGGCCCATCAAATGCTGCTAATGGGCCATCAATTGTCATCACTTTGCCATGCCATCAAACGCAGCCACTGTGCCATGCCATCAAACGCAGCCACTGTGCCATCAATTGTCACCACTGTGCCCATTGTCGCGGCTGAGCCAGAGGGGGCGGCTAAGCCAGAGGGAGCGGCGCTCCGGCGCCCTTTATATATGCACTGCCACTGTCTATCTATCTATCTTCTTTCTTTCTATGTTTATCTATATTCCTTCCTTTTTATCTATCTATCCATCTATTTTTATCTATCTAGATATATCTACCTATCTTCCTTCCTTCTCTTCTTTTTTTCTATCTCTACCTATCTTCCTTCCCTACTATCTTCTATCTCTATCTATCTATCTTCCTTCCTTTCTTTATCTACCTTTCTTTCTGTATCTATCTCACTTCCTTCCCTTCTTTCTTTCTATCTTTATCTTTCTTTCTTTAACCACTTAAGACCCGGACCAATACGCTGGCAAATGACCCAAGGGGTTTTTGCGATTCGGCACTGCGTCGCTTTAACAGACAATTGCGCGGTCGTGCGACGTGGCTCCCAAACAAAATTTGCGTCCTTTTTTTCCCACAAATAGAGCTTTCTTTTGGTGGTATTTGATTGCCTCTGCGATTTTTATTTTTTGCGCTATATACAAAAATAGAGCGACATTTTTGAAAAAAAATCAATATTTTTTACTTTTTGTTATAATAAAAAACCAATAAACTAAATTTTAGTCAAACATTTAGGCCAAAATTTATTTAGCCACATGTCTTTAGTAAAAAAAAAATCGCATTAAAAAAAAATTAGCTACCTAGCGGGAACAGCGACACTAATACAGCGATCAGAAAAATTATCGCTTAGTGACGCTGGCAATAGGGAGTGAAAGGGTTAACTAGGGCAGTGATCAAGGGGTTAAAACTTTATTGGGGGGGGGGGGGGGGGCTACCCTGACACTAACACTGACTGACTGTCACACTGACACTAAATACAGTAATCATACATGTATGATTACTGCATTCAGTGACACTGTGACAGGGGGGAGGGGGGGGGGGGCGATCGCGGGGGTTAAATGTGTTTGTGTCTGTGTGTAAGTGTGCTGTTTGGTGCAGACTTACTTGGTGTGTGCTGATCTCGCCTCAGCGGCGCTTGAAACAAACGCCGAGGGAGAGATCATGTCGCTTCCTCCTTCCTGTGTTTACACAGGAGGAGGAAGTGACAGGGCGGGCGGGCGGGCGCACGCATTGGCTGGGAGCGATCCGGAGGGGGCGGATGAAAACGGATAGCCGCCCCCACTTGTTGGATAGCTCCTGCAGCCGCGCGGACCGCCGCATGTACGGGGGGGTCCGATCGGACCCCCGATCCCCCCCAAGGCACCAACGTATATATACGTTGATGTGCCTGTCGGTGCCATTCTGCCGACGTAAATGTACATGCGGCGGTCCTTAAGTGGTTAACTATCTATCTATCTTCCTTCCTTCCCTTCTTTCTATATTTATCTATCTTTATTTCTTTATCAATCTTTCTTCCCTTCTTTCTTTCTATCTATCTTTATCTATCTTTCCTTCTTGCTTTCTATCTTTATCTATCTTTCTTTCTCTATCTATCTATCTACCTTCCCTTCTTTATTTCTATTTTATTCATTCTTTCTTTATCCATCTTCCTTCCTTTCTATCTATCTATATCTATTTATCTATCTTCCTTCCTTCCCTTCTTTCTTCCTATCTTTATCTATCTTTCTTTCTTTCTTTCTTTATCTTCCTTCCTTCCTTCATTTTTATCTATCTATATCTATCTATCTTCCTTCCTCCCCTTATTTTTTTCTATCTTTTATTTTTCTTTATCTTACTTCCTTCCCTTCTTTCTATCTGTATCTATCTTTTTTCCTTATCTATCTATCCATCTTCCTTTCTATCTTAATCTTTCAATCTATCTTTCTTTATCTCACCCCGCATTCCGTCATTAACCTCCGCTGTGCCCCCCCCCCCCCCCCCCCTGGGCTGCTCAGTCTAAAATGCCTGGGCCTATTATTTGTCCCAGTCCGGGCCTGGCTGCCGGTGACCACTAATGCAGGGGTGGGGGGGGGGGGGTTCACCAGCACTGACACTGACCACCCATGCAAGGAGGGGGTTAGGCGATGAAGGCGAAGAATTAACAGCGCTGCCACTGACCACCAATCCTGAAGGATTTTTAATGCAGTCTCTGGCACCAATGCAGGGGGTTGTTATTGCAGTCACTGGCACCAATGCAGTCCACTGACATCAGTGCTGGGGGACATTATTGCAGTCACTGGCATGAAATGGGGGGGGGGGGGGGTATTATTGCAGTCACTGGCACCAATGCTGGGGGTTATTATGGAGTCCACTGACACAAGTGCTGGGCATTATTACTGCAGTCACTGCCATTAATGAAGTGGGTTATTAATGTGTCCCTGGATACCAGTGCTGGGGGTTATTATTGTGTTCACTGACATCAATGTAGGGGGGTTTATTTTTGCAGTGACACCAATGCAGGGGGTTATAATGGCATCCACTTACACAAGTGCTAGGATTCATTTTGTGGCCACTGACACCAGTTTTAAGGGTTATTGTCGCGTTGGCAGGAGCTATTTTGTAGTC
This sequence comes from Rana kukunoris, assembly GCA_029574335.1. Lineage (NCBI taxonomy): Eukaryota > Metazoa > Chordata > Amphibia > Anura > Ranidae > Rana > Rana kukunoris. Next base: position 4,256,982 of record CM056051.1, on the reverse strand, counting down.
ACTGACACCATTGCTGGGGGACACTATTGCAGTCACTGGCATGAATGGGGGTGGGGGTTATTATTGCAGTCACTGGCACCAATTCTGGGGGTTATTATGGAGTCCACTGACACCAGTGCTGTGGGTTATTATTGCAGTCACTGGCATGAATTGGGAGGGGTTATAATTGCTGTCACTATCACTAATCAAGGGGGTTATTAACCACTTGGTAACCGCCCATAGCAAAAATACGTCCTGTTTTTAAAGACGGATATCTCGGTAACGGCAGCAGCTGGTGCCACAACGGAGATATCCATCTCTTCAGTGGGCAGTTCTGTTAATGATAACGGCGGTCTCGCCGCGAGATCGCCGTTATCGGTGGCGGGAGAGGGCCCCCCCCCCTCCCGCGCCCTCTGCCGCTTACCGTTGCCATCGGTAGCGGTGGAGACGATCGGGTCCGTTCAGCAGCTGACTGGGGATGCGAGTAGGGAAAAATCGCCCCCACCCGTCCCCATAGCTCTGCTGGGCGTCAGTGCCGCCCAGCGTCTTAAAGAAACATTTTTTTTTCTGTCATTTGAAAAAATGACAGTTTAATTTTTTTTTTTTTTTTTTGCATTTAAGTCTAAATATGAGATGTGAGGTCTTTTTGACCCCCCAGATCTCATATATAGGAGGACCTGTCATGCTTTTTTCTATTACAACGGATGTTTACATTCCTTGTAATAGGAATAAAAGTGATACATTTTTTTTTTTATTTCAGTGTAAAAAATTATAAACTAAATTAAAATAAATAAGAAAATAAAAATAATAATTTTTAAAACGCCCCGTCCCAACGAGCTCGCGCACATAAGCGAACGCATACGCGAGTATCGCCTGCATATGAAAACTGTGTTCAAACCACACAAGTGAGGTATCGCCGCGATCGTTGGAGCGAGAGCAATAATTCTAGCCTTAGACCTCCTCTGTATCTCAAAAAATGCAACCTGTAGAATTTTTTAAACGTCGCCTATCGAGATTTTTAAGGGTCAAAGTTTGACGCCATGCCACTGGACACCAGTGCTAAGGGTTGTTAATGCGGTTTACTGAGACTAAAACTGTGGTTTTATTATTGTCACGTGAAAGAATACATACAAAAGACAAAATATACAAAGCCAATTTAATAAATAAAGGAAAAAATAAATATCTTGAAAACAGTTAATTCGTTAACAACTGGATTCACACACATAATTACAACTATTAAAAATTTACTTTTTTTTAGATGCCCAAGATATATTAATAGCATTAGTATCCTCCCTCTGTCCCTGCGCTGTGCTCGCTGCAGTCAGCGGTGCGGCGGGAAGCATAGAGATGACATCATCTCTCACTGTCCGCCTCGCATCCCCGCTGTTCAGCCCCTACAGCAGGCTGCTCCCAACAGAGCTGCAGCCATGGGCGAGCAGAAAGATAATTACGTCATTTCTCACAGCCCGTCCGCATTTGGAGGATTGCCCGCTCGGATGCCGCTGGGGAGAGGCTGCCAGAAGTAGTGACATGCTGCATCTGGGTGGCAGGTGACAGCGGCAAGTAACTTGCTGCATATGGGTGGCAGGTGATGGAGACAAACTGCATATGGGTGCCAGGTAACAAGCTGCATCTGAAAGGCAGGTGACAAGCTGCATCTGGGTGGGAGGTGACAGTGACAAGCTGCATATGGATGCCAGGTAACAAGCTGCATATGGGTGGCAGGTGACAAGCTGCATATGGGTGGCAGGTGACGGTGACAAGCTGCATATGGGTGGCAGGTGACGGTGACAAGCTGCATATGGGTGGAAGGTGACAAGCTGCATATGGGTGGAAGGTGACAAGCTGCATATGGGTGGCAGGTGACGGTGACAAGCTGCATATGGGTGGCAGATGACAAGCTGCATATGGGTGGCAGGTGACAAGCTGCATATGGGTGGAAGGTGACAAGCTGCATATGGGTGGAAGGTGACAAGCTGCATATGGGTGGAAGGTGACAAGCTGCATATGGGTGGCAGGTGACGGTGACAAGCTGCATATGGGTGGCAGGTGACAAGCTGCATATGGGTGGCAGGTGACAAGCTGCATATGGGTGGCAGGTGACAAGCTGCATATGGGTGGAAGGTGACAAGCTGCATATGGGTGGAAGGTGACAAGCTGCATATGGGTGGCAGGTGACAAGCTGCATATGGGTGGCAGGTGACAAGCTGCATATGGGTGGCAGGTGACAAGCTGCATATGGGTGGCAGGTGACAAGCTGCATCTGGGTGGAATTTCATGGTGACAAGCTGCATCTGGGTGACAAGTGACGGTGACGAGTGACACACTGCATCTGGGTGGCAAGTGACATGCTGCATATGGCTGGCAGGTGATGGTGACAAGCTGCATCTGGGTGGTAGGTGACAGTGGCAATTGACCAGCTACATCTGGGTGGCAGGTGATGGTGACAAGCTGCATATGGGTGGCAGGTGATGGTGACAAGCTGCATCTGGGTGGAAGGTGATGGTGACAAGCTGCATATTGGTGGCAGGTGACAAATGACATGCTGCACCTGGTGGCAAGTGACATGCTTGCATCTTGGTGGTAGGATACAGTGGCAAGTGACATGCTGCATATGGGTGGAATGTCATGGTGACAAGCTGCATCTGGGAAGCAGGTGACAGTGACAAGCTGCATATGGATGCCAGGTAACAAGCTGCATATGGGTGGCAGGTGACGGTGACAAGCTGCATCTGGGTGGCAGGTAACAAGCTGCATCTGGGTGAAAGGGCATAGTGACAAGCTGCATCTGGGTGGTAGGTGACAGTGGCAATTGACCAGCTACATCTGCGTGGCAGGTGATGGTGACAAGTTGCATCTGGGTGGCAGGTAACAAGCTGCATTTGGGTGGCAGGTAACAAGCTGCATCTGGGTGGAAGGTCATGGTGACAAGCTCCATCTGGGTGCCAGGAAACAAGCTGCATATGGGTGACAAGTGACGGTGACAAGCTGCATCTGGTGGCAAGTGACATGCTTGCATCTTGGTGGTAGGATACAGTGACAAGTGACATGCTGCATCTGGGTGATAGGTGACAGTGACAAGTGACATGCTGCATCTGGGTGGTAGGTGACAGTGACAAGTGACATGCTGCATCTGGGTGGTAGGTGACAGTGAGAAGCTGCATCTGGGTGGTAGGTGACGGTGACAAGTGACATGCTGCATCTGGGTGGTAGGTGACAGTGACAAGTGACATGCTGCATCTGGGTGGTAGGTGACGGTGACAAGTGACATGCTGCACATGGTGACACAAGTGACATGCTGCATCTGGGTGGTAGGTGACAGTGACAAGTGACATGCTGCATCTGGGTGGTAGGTGACAGTGACAAGTGACATGCTGCATCTGGGTAGTAGGTGACAGTGACAAGTGACATGCTGCATCTGGGTGGTAGGTGACAGTGACAAGTTGCACCTGGTGACACAAGTGACATGCTGCATCTGGGTGGTAGGTGACAGTGACAAGTGACATGCTGCATCTGGGTGGTAGGTGACAGTGACAAGCTGCATCTGGGTGGTAGGTGACGGTGACAAGTGACATGCTGCACATGGTGACACAAGTGACATGCTGCATCTGGGTGGTAGGTGACAGTGACAAGTGACATGCTGCATCTGGGTGGTAGGTGACGGTGACAAGTGACATGCTGCACATGGTGACACAAGTGACATGCTGCATCTGGGTGGTAGGTGACAGTGACAAATGACATGCTGCATCTGGGTGGTAGGTGACGGTGACAAGTGACATGCTGCACATGGTGACACAAGTGACATGCTGCATCTGGGTGGTAGGTGACAGTGACAAGTGACATGCTGCATCTGGGTGGTAGGTGACGGTGACAAGTGACATGCTGCACATGGTGACACAAGTGACATGCTGCATCTGGGTGGTAGGTGACAGTGACAAGTGACATGCTGCATCTGGGTGGTAGGTGATGGTGACAAGTGACATGCTGCACATTGTGACACAAGTGACATGCTGCATCTGGGTGGTAGGTGACAGTGACAAGCTGCATCTGGGTGGTAGGTGACGGTGACAAGTGACATGCTGCACATGGTGACACAAGTGACATGCTGCATCTGGGTGGTAGGTGACAGTGACAAGTGACATGCTGCATTTGGGTGGTAGGTGATGGTGACAAGTGACATGCTGCACATGGTGACACAAGTGACATGCTGCATCTGGGTGGTAGGTGACGGTGACAAGTGACATGCTGCACATGGTGACACAAGTGACATGCTGCATCTGGGTGGTAGGTGACAGTGACAAGTGACATGCTGCATCTGGGTGGTAGGTGACGGTGACAAGTGACATGCTGCACATGGTGACACAAGTGACATGCTGCATCTGGGTAGTAGGTGACAGTGACAAGTGACATGCTGCATCTGGGTGGTAGGTGACGGTGACAAGTGACATGCTGCACATGGTGACACAAGTGACATGCTGCATCTGGGTGGTAGGTGACAGTGACATGCTGCATCTGGGTGGTAGGTGACAGTGAGAAGCTGCATCTGGGTGGTAGGTGACGGTGACAAGTGACATGCTGCACATGGTGACACAAGTGACATGCTGCATCTGGGTGGTAGGTGACAGTGACAAGTGACATGCTGCATCTGGGTGGTAGGTGACGGTGACAAGTGACATGCTGCACATGGTGACACAAGTGACATGCTGCATCTGGGTGGTAGGTGACAGTGACAAGTGACATGCTGCATCTGGGTGGTAGGTGACAGTGACAAGTGACATGCTGTATCTGGGTAGTAGGTGACAGTGACAAGTGACATGCTGCATCTGGGTGGTAGGTGACAGTGACAAGTTGCACCTGGTGACACAAGTGACATGCTGCATCTGGGTGGTAGGTGACAGTGACAAGTGACATGCTGCATCTGGGTGGTAGGTGACAGTGACAAGCTGCATCTGGGTGGTAGGTGACGGTGACAAGTGACATGCTGCACATGGTGACACAAGTGACATGCTGCATCTGGGTGGTAGGTGACAGTGACAAGTAACATGCTGCATCTGGGTGGTAGGTGACGGTGACAAGTGACATGCTGCACATGGTGACACAAGTGACATGCTGCATCTGGGTGGTAGGTGACAGTGACAAATGACATGCTGCATCTGGGTGGTAGGTGACGGTGACAAGTGACATGCTGCACATGGTGACACAAGTGACATGCTGCATCTGGGTGGTAGGTGACAGTGACAAGTGACATGCTGCATCTGGGTGGTAGGTGACGGTGACAAGTGACATGCTGCACATGGTGACACAAGTGACATGCTGCATCTGGGTGGTAGGTGACAGTGACAAGTGACATGCTGCATCTGGGTGGTAGGTGATGGTGACAAGTGACATGCTGCACATTGTGACACAAGTGACATGCTGCATCTGGGTGGTAGGTGACAGTGACAAGTGACATGCTGCATCTGGGTGGTAGGTGATGGTGACAAGTGACATGCTGCACATTGTGACACAAGTGACATGCTGCATCTGGGTGGTAGGTGACAGTGACAAGTGACATGCTGCATCTGGGTGGTAGGTGACGGTGACAAGTGACATGCTGCACATGGTGACACAAGTGACATGCTGCATCTGGGTGGTAGGTGACGGTGACAAGTGACATGCTGCACATGGTGACACAAGTGACATGCTGCATCTGGGTGGTAGGTGACAGTGACAAGTGACATGCTGCATCTGGGTGGTAGGTGACGGTGACAAGTGACATGCTGCACATGGTGACACAAGTGACATGCTGCATCTGGGTGGTAGGTGACGGTGACAAGTGACATGCTGCACATGGTGACACAAGTGACATGCTGCATCTGGGTGGTAGGTGACAGTGACAAGTGACATGCTGCATCTGGGTGGTAGGTGACGGTGACAAGTGACATGCTGCACATGGTGACACAAGTGACATGCTGCATCTGGGTGGTAGGTGACAGTGACAAATGACATGCTGCATCTGGGTGGTAGGTGACGGTGACAAGTGACATGCTGCACATGGTGACACAAGTGACATGCTGCATCTGGGTGGTAGGTGACAGTGACAAGTGACATGCTGCATCTGGGTGGTAGGTGACGGTGACAAGTGACATGCTGCACATGGTGACACACGTGACATGCTGCATCTGGGTGGTAGGTGACAGTGACAAGTGACATGCTGCATCTGGGTGGTAGGTGACGGTGACAAGTGACATGCTGCACATGGTGACACAAGTGACATGCTGCATCTGGGTGATAGGTGACAAGTGACATGCTGCATCTGGGTGGTAGGTGACAGTGACAAGTGACATGCTGCATCTGGGTGGTAGGTGACAGTGACAAGTGACATGCTGCATCTGGGTGGTAGGTGACAGTGACAAGTGACATGCTGCATCTGGGTGGTAGGTGACAGTGACAAGTGACATGCTGCATCTGGGTGGTAGGTGACAGTGACAAGTGACATGCTGCACATGGTGACACAAGTGACAAGCTGCATCTGGGTGGTAGGTGACGGTGACAAGTGACATGCTGCATCTGGGTGGTAGGTGACGGTGACAAGTGACATGCTGCACCTGGTGACACAAGTGACATGCTGCATCTGGGTGGTAGGTGACGGTGACAAGTGACATGCTGCACATGGTGACACAAGTGACATGCTGCATCTGGGTGATAGGTGACAAGTGACATGCTGCATCTGGGTGGTAGGTGACAGTGACAAGTGACATGCTGCATCTGGGTGGTAGGTGACAGTGACAAGTGACATGCTGCATCTGGGTGGTAGGTGACAGTGACAAGTGACATGCTGCATCTGGGTGGTAGGTGACAGTGACAAGTGACATGCTGCATCTGGGTGGTAGGTGACAGTGACAAGTGACATGCTGCACATGGTGACACAAGTGACAAGCTGCATCTGGGTGGTAGGTGACGGTGACAAGTGACATGCTGCATCTGGGTGGTAGGTGACAGTGACAAGTGACATGCTGCATCTGGGTGGTAGGTGACAGTGACACAAGTGACATGCTGCACATGGTGACACAAGTGACAAGCTGCATCTGGGTGGTAGGTGACGGTGACAAGTGACATGCTGCATCTGGGTGGTAGGTGACGGTGACAAGTGACATGCTGCACCTGGTGACACAAGTGACATGCTGCATCTGGGTGGTAGGTGACGGTGACAAGTGACATGCTGCACATGGTGACACAAGTGACATGCTGCATCTGGGTGATAGGTGACAAGTGACATGCTGCATCTGGGTGGTAGGTGACAGTGACAAGTGACATGCTGCATCTGGGTGGTAGGTGACAGTGACAAGTGACATGCTGCATCTGGGTGGTAGGTGACAGTGACAAGTGACATGCTGCATCTGGGTGGTAGGTGACAGTGACAAGTGACATGCTGCATCTGGGTGGTAGGTGACAGTGACAAGTGACATGCTGCACATGGTGACACAAGTGACAAGCTGCATCTGGGTGGTAGGTGACGGTGACAAGTGACATGCTGCATCTGGGTGGTAGGTGACGGTGACAAGTGACATGCTGCATCTGGGTGGTAGGTGACGGTGACAAGTGACATGCTGCACCTGGTGACACAAGTGACATGCTGCACATGGGTGACACAAGTGACATGCTGCATCTGGGTGGTAGGTGACGGTGACAAGTGACATGCTGCACCTGGTGACACAAGTGACATGCTGCATCTGGGTGGTAGGTGACGGTGACAAGTGACATGCTGCACATGGTGACACAAGTGACATGCTGCATCTGGGTGATAGGTGACAAGTGACATGCTGCATCTGGGTGGTAGGTGACAGTGACAAGTGACATGCTGCATCTGGGTGGTAGGTGACAGTGACAAGTGACATGCTGCATCTGGGTGGTAGGTGACAGTGACAAGTGACATGCTGCATCTGGGTGGTAGGTGACAGTGACAAGTGACATGCTGCATCTGGGTGGTAGGTGACAGTGACAAGTGACATGCTGCACATGGTGACACAAGTGACAAGCTGCATCTGGGTGGTAGGTGACGGTGACAAGTGACATGCTGCATCTGGGTGGTAGGTGACGGTGACAAGTGACATGCTGCATCTGGGTGGTAGGTGACGGTGACAAGTGACATGCTGCACCTGGTGACACAAGTGACATGCTGCACATGGGTGACACAAGTGACATGCTGCATCTGGGTGGTAGGTGACGGTGACAAGTGACATGCTGCATCTGGGTGGTAGGTGACGGTGACAAGTGACATGCTGCACCTGGTGACACAAGTGACATGCTGCATCTGGGTGGTAGGTGACGGTGACAAGTGACATGCTGCACATGGTGACACAAGTGACATGCTGCATCTGGGTGATAGGTGACAAGTGACATGCTGCATCTGGGTGGTAGGTGACAGTGACAAGTGACATGCTGCATCTGGGTGGTAGGTGACAGTGACAAGTGACATGCTGCATCTGGGTGGTAGGTGACAGTGACAAGTGACATGCTGCATCTGGGTGGTAGGTGACAGTGACAAGTGACATGCTGCATCTGGGTGGTAGGTGACAGTGACAAGTGACATGCTGCACATGGTGACACAAGTGACAAGCTGCATCTGGGTGGTAGGTGACGGTGACAAGTGACATGCTGCATCTGGGTGGTAGGTGACAGTGACAAGTGACATGCTGCATCTGGGTGGTAGGTGACAGTGACAAGTGACATGCTGCACATGGTGACACAAGTGACAAGCTGCATCTGGGTGGTAGGTGACGGTGACAAGTGACATGCTGCATCTGGGTGGTAGGTGACGGTGACAAGTGACATGCTGCACCTGGTGACACAAGTGACATGCTGCATCTGGGTGGTAGGTGACGGTGACAAGTGACATGCTGCACATGGTGACACAAGTGACATGCTGCATCTGGGTGATAGGTGACAAGTGACATGCTGCATCTGGGTGGTAGGTGACAGTGACAAGTGACATGCTGCATCTGGGTGGTAGGTGACAGTGACAAGTGACATGCTGCATCTGGGTGGTAGGTGACAGTGACAAGTGACATGCTGCATCTGGGTGGTAGGTGACAGTGACAAGTGACATGCTGCATCTGGGTGGTAGGTGACAGTGACAAGTGACATGCTGCACATGGTGACACAAGTGACAAGCTGCATCTGGGTGGTAGGTGACGGTGACAAGTGACATGCTGCATCTGGGTGGTAGGTGACGGTGACAAGTGACATGCTGCATCTGGGTGGTAGGTGACGGTGACAAGTGACATGCTGCACCTGGTGACACAAGTGACATGCTGCACATGGGTGACACAAGTGACATGCTGCATCTGGGTGGTAGGTGACGGTGACAAGTGACATGCTGCACCTGGTGACACAAGTGACATGCTGCATCTGGGTGGTAGGTGACGGTGACAAGTGACATGCTGCACATGGTGACACAAGTGACATGCTGCATCTGGGTGATAGGTGACAAGTGACATGCTGCATCTGGGTGGTAGGTGACAGTGACAAGTGACATGCTGCATCTGGGTGGTAGGTGACAGTGACAAGTGACATGCTGCATCTGGGTGGTAGGTGACAGTGACAAGTGACATGCTGCATCTGGGTGGTAGGTGACAGTGACAAGTGACATGCTGCATCTGGGTGGTAGGTGACAGTGACAAGTGACATGCTGCACATGGTGACACAAGTGACAAGCTGCATCTGGGTGGTAGGTGACGGTGACAAGTGACATGCTGCATCTGGGTGGTAGGTGACGGTGACAAGTGACATGCTGCATCTGGGTGGTAGGTGACGGTGACAAGTGACATGCTGCACCTGGTGACACAAGTGACATGCTGCACATGGGTGACACAAGTGACATGCTGCATCTGGGTGGTAGGTGACGGTGACAAGTGACATGCTGCATCTGGGTGGTAGGTGACGGTGACAAGTGACATGCTGCACCTGGTGACACAAGTGACATGCTGCACATGGGTGACACAAGTGACATGCTGCATCTGGGTGGTAGGTGACGGTGACAAGTGACATGCTGCACCTGGTGACACAAGTGACATGCTGCATCTGGGGAACAGGTAATGGTGATGTACAGAATATTGGCATCTGTTATTGGCCTGAAAGGCGGCTGAAAAATCTGTATCAGCCCTGAAGACGATATGGGACGACCCCTAATTTTTAGTCCCTGTCACATTGGTCGCTGGGACATCTGGAGGATACATCTCCCCAGGAGACACAAAGACGGCAATAAAAATTTGATAGGGAGGTTTTAATCCATCCCTACACTATCCAAATTTTTTTTTGCCTATAAATACACTTTAACACCTTAGTGACTGAGTGTAAAACAAATCCTAATGCCTGAACACAATTTTGCAACTTTGGTAAATCTGTACGTATCATCACAATGACTTTGTGTATCCAGGTAGATCAGAGCGCATTTTTTTCCAGGACAAATTGTGTTTTCATCTGGTGGTAAATGGTAACAGAGATAAAAAAAAAAATTCATCAAAGGAAAACTGTTCCAAAATAGTAAAGAACATAAAAAATAAATAAATAAGAGCCGGTTCAAACGGGGCGACCTGGGATCCGACTTGAAGTCACCCCAAGTCGCCTGAATGGAGCCGTCTTAATGTACACTACTGAGGTCGCTCCGACTTCTAGGCGACTTGTACCCATTGATTTCAATGGAAGTCGCCTTCAAAGTCAGATCGTGTCATAATACATACTACATACATGTTGTGGGTCAGTGACTTGCACACCTGCTCTACATACATGTTGTGGGTCAGTGACTTGTGCACCTGCTCTACATACATGTTGTGGGTCAGTGACTTGTGCACCTGCTCTACATACATGTTGTGGGTCAGTGACTTGCACTCCTGCTCTACATACATGTTGTGGGTCAGTGACTTGTGCACCTGCTCTACATACATGTTGTGGGTCAGTGACTTGTGCACCTGCTCTACATACATGTTGTTGGTCAGTGACTTGTGCACCTGCTCTACATACATGTTGTGGGTCAGTGACTTGCGCACCTGCTCTACATACATGTTGTTAGTCAGTGACTTGCGCACATGCTCTACAAACATGTTGTGGGTCAGTGACTTGCACTCCTGCTCTACATACATGTTGTGGGTCAGTGACTTGTGCACCTGCTCTACATACATGTTGTGGGTCAGTGACTTGCACTCCTGCACTACATACATGTTGTGGGTCAGTGACTTGTGCACCTGCTCTACATACATGTTGTGGGTCAGTGACTTGCACACCTGCTCTACATACATGTTGTGGGTCAGTGACTTGCACACCTGCTCTACATACATGTTGTGGGTCAGTGACTTGCACTCCTGCTCTACATACATGTTGTGGGTCAGTGACTTGCACTCCTGCTCTACATACATGTTGTGGGTCAGTGACTTGCACTCCTGCATTACTATATATTTTTGGGGGATATTTATTATAGCAAAAAGTAAAAAAAAAAAAAGTTTTTAAATTGTTGCTCTATTTTTGTTTATAGCGCAAAAAATAAAACCCGCAGAGGTGATCAAATACCACCAAAAGAAATCTCTATTTGTGGGGGAAAAAGGACGTACATTTTGTTTGGGAACCATTTTGCACGACCGCACAATTGTCAGTTAAAGTAACGCAGTGCCAAATCGCATAATGTTTCAGGGTTTAAAGGAGTTGTAATGGAATTTTTTTATTTTATTTTGCTGAAATGACTGTTTACAGGGTATAGAGACATAATAGTTACCTGATTCCTTTTTAAAAATGATTAAAAATAAATCATATAATGTGCCTGCAGTTCTAGTTTCGGTTTTGCATGCCATTTCCTGGTTCTCTGATGTACAGAGCCAATAGAGGGCAGTGATGGTTTGTAAAACGCAAGTGATTGGTGCTGAGGGGTTTTAGACACACAGTAATCACACCTCCTTGATTAGTGACCACAGAGAGAAAGCTCCCAGTACTGTGGTGATCAGGAAACAGACAACCAGGAAGTGTGGAGATCAGAAAAGAATTACAGCAACTTGAGAGCAAAAATGAACAATGAGGACATGAAAACAGCACTGCATTAAGGTAAAGGAAGCTATTAAAGCGGATCTCCACCCTAAAGTGAAGATCCGCTGATCGGAACCCTCCCCCCCTCCGGTGTCACATTTGACACCTTTCAGGGGGGAGGGGGGTGCAGATACCTGTCTAAAGACAGGTATCCGCACCCACTTCCGGCCCGCAGTCTCGGGCAAAAGACGGGCTTTTCCCGTTGTGTGCTGGGAACTCTCAGCTCCCAGCACACAGCGGGAGCCAATCGCCGGGCGCAGCGCGACTCGCGCATGCGCCGTAGGGAACCGGGCAGTGAAGCCGGAGCGCTTCACTTCCTGGTTCCCTCGCCGTGGATGGAGGGGGGAGCAGCAGGGTGATGAGCGATCGCTCATCCTCTGCTGCGGACGCCGCTGGACTCCAGGACAGGTAAGTGTCCTAATATTAAAAGTCAGCAGCTGCAGTATTTGTTGCTGCTGGCTTTTAATATTTATTTAAGGTGAACCATCCGCTTTAAGATAAAAAAAAAAAAAAAAATCCTTTAACAAACCCTTAAACTGGTTAAGTAGCCTACAGCTCTTGCACATTTTATACACAGCAGCCAGTGACAGTCTACACACCAGGGATCTCAAACTGGCCACCCTCCAGCTGTTGCAAAACTACAAGTCCCATGAGGCTTTGCAAGGTTGACAGTTACAAGCAATGACTCCCACAGGCAGAGGCATTATGGGACTTGTAGTTTGAGACCCCTGCTCTACACCAAGACTTTTGAAACAATGCATCCCCTATAAAAGGAATATTTACAAGGCCGTAAATATTTCAGCTTCTGTATATGCAGGAAGATATTACCTGATCGAAGTGAGAAGTGGAGCGGTGGAGGTAGGGCTGCTGCTTTCGAACACTGTCAACGCAAAATAATAAAAAAAAAAAAATGTAAGAAAAAGGTTAAAGCAAAAAAAAAAAACCCTCATCAGTAGTCATGCATTGGGGTTGTACCGCCTGATATTTGCAATAACTGCAGCAAATTAATTTTGCAGTGAATGTAAAAAATGAAAAATGTCATCTTCCAATTAACCACTTAAGACCCGGACCAATACGCTGGCAAATGACCCAAGGGGTTTTTGCGATTCGGCACTGCGTCGCTTTAACAGACAATTGCGCGGTCGTGCGACGTGGCTCCCAAACAAAATTTGCGTCCTTTTTTTCCCACAAATAGAGCTTTCTTTTGGTGGTATTTGATCACCTCTGCGGTTTTTATTTTTTGCGCTATAAACAAAAATAGAGCGACAATTTAAAAAAAAATTCAATATTTTTTACTTTTTGCTATAATAAATATCCCCCAAAAATATATAAAAAAACATTTTTTTTTCCTCAGTTTAGGCCGATACGTATTCTTCTACATATTTTTGGTAAAAAAAATCGCAATAAGCGTTTATCGGTTGGTTTTCGCAAAATTTATAGCGTTTACAAAATAAGGGATAGTTTTATTGCATTTTTATTAATTTTTTTTTTTTTTAGCTACAAATGGCGGCGATCAGCGATTTTTTTCGTGACTGCGACAATATGGCGGACACTTCGGACAATTTTGACACATTTTTGGGACAATTGTCATTTTCACAGCAAAAAATGCATTTAAATTGCATTGTTTACTGTGGAAATGACAGTTGCAGTTTGGGAGTTAACCACAGGTGGCGCTGTAGGGAATGTGTGCCCTAATGTGTGTGTTTACAACTGTAGGGGGGTGTCCCCCTATTACAGGGATGACGCGATCGATGCTCCGGCCACAGAGAAGCACGGGGAAGCCGTGTGTACACACGGCTCTCCCCGTTCTTCCGCTCCAGGGACGGATCGCCGCACTGCAGCGGCGATCGGGTCCGCGAATCCCGCGGTCCCGGTCCTGGAGCTTCCCACGGCTGGGTACTAAAACCAACGTATATATACGTTGATGTGCCCAGCCGTGCCATTCTGCCGACGTAAATGTGCAGTAGGCGGTCCTTAAGTGGTTAACCGGTTCACGCAAATACACTGCGACAGAATGGCTCTCCTGGGTCAAATCACCATATATATATATATATATATATATATATATATATATATATATATATATATATATATATATATATATACAGGGAGTGCAGAATTATTAGGCAAATGAGTATTTTGACCACATCATCCTCTTTATGCATGTTGTCTTACTCCAAGCTGTATAGGCTCGAAAGCCTACTACCAATTAAGCATATTACGGTAGGTGATGTGCATCTCTGTAATGAGAAGGGGTGTGGTCTAATGACATCAACACCCTATATCAGGTGTGCATAATTATTAGGCAACTTCCTTTCCTTTGGCAAAATGGGTCAAAAGAAGGACTTGACAGGCTCAGAAAAGTCAAAAATAGTGAGATATCTTGCAGAGGGATGCAGCACTCTTAAAATTGCAAAGCTTCTGAAGCGTGATCATCGAACAATCAAGCGTTTCATTCAAAATAGTCAACAGGGTCACAAGAAGCGTGTGTGGAAAAACCAAGGCGCAAAATAACTGCCCATGAACTGAGAAAAGTCAAGCGTGCAGCTGCCAAGATGCCACTTGCCACCAGTTTGGCCATATTTCAGAGCTGCAACATCACTGGAGTGCCCAAAAGCACAAGGTGTGCAATACTCAGAGACATGGCCAAGGTAAGAAAGGCTGAAAGACGACCACCACTGAACAAGACACACAAGCTGAAACGTCAAGACTGGGCCAAGAAATATCTCTAAGGTTTTATGGACTGATGAAATGAGAGCGAGTCTTGATGGGCCAGATGGATGGGCCCGTGGCTGGATTGGTAAAGGGCAGAGAGCTCTAGTCCGACTCAGACGCCAGCAAGGTGGAGGTGGAGTACTGGTTTGGACTGGTATCATCAAAGATGAGCTTGTGGGGCCTTTTCGGGTTGAGGATGGAGTCAAGCTCAACTCCCAGTCCTACTGCCAGTTTCTGGAAGACACCTTCTTCAAGCAGTGGTACAGGAAGAAGTCTGCATCCTTCAAGAAAAACATGATTTTCATGCAGGACAATGCTCCATCACACGTGTCCAAGTACTCCACAGCGTGCCTGGCAAGAAAGGGTATAAAAGAAGAAAAACTAATGACATGGCCTCCTTGTTCACCTGATCTGAACCCCATTGAGAACCTGTGGTCCATCATCAAATGTGAGATTTACAAGGAGGGAAAACAGTACACCTCTCTGAACAGTGTCTGGGAGGCTGTGGTTGCTGCTGCACACAATGATGGTGAACAGCTCAAAACACTGAGGCCGTGTACACACGGCAGAGAACCTCGACGGGCAGAACACATCGTTCCGCCCGTCGAGGTTCTCTGCCATCCGTCGAAATCGGCTACCCGCCCGTCGGGAATGGCAACCAGCCATTCTTCCAGGCGGGCCGTCGAGCAAATAGAGAGCCGAGAGCGTACACACGGCCGAGGTCCTCGCTGGAATGCAGCTTCCAGCGAGGTTCTCGCTGGTTTCCAGCGAGAACCTCGGTCGTGTGTACGCCGCCTCACAGAATCCATGGATGGCAGGCTGCATGAGTGTCCTTGCAAAGAAAGGTGGCTATATTGGTCACTGATTTGTTTTTGTTTTGTTTTTGAATGTCAGAAATGTATATTTGTGAATGTTGAGATGTTATATTGGTTTCACTGGTAAAAATAAATAATTGAAATGGGTATATATTTGTTTTTTGCTAAGTTGCCTAATAATTATGCACAGTAATAGTCACCTGCGCGCACAGATGTCCCCCTAAAATAGCTAAAACTAAAAACAAACTAAAAACTACTTCCAAAAATATTCAGCTTTGATATTAATGAGTTTTTTGGGTTCATTGAGAACATGGTTGTTGTTCAATAATAAAATTAATCCTCAAAAATACAACTTGCCTAATAATTCTGCACTCCCTGTATACGGCTTCGCCCAGGAGAGCCACCATAGGACACGCACGTGCCCCCTGCACGGCAGGGAACCAGATGCACGTGGTCGGCCATATCCGACATAATGTCGCAAAACTGCAAAAAAAAAATACGCAGATCACCGCCATTACTAGTTAAAAAACAAAACAAAAAAAAAACACGCCATATAAATGCCATAAGTCTTTCCCATAGTTTGTAGACGCTATAATATGTAGAAGAATATATATCGGCCTAAACTAAGGATTTTTTTTATTTTAACCACTTAAGGACCCCTTCACGCCGATATACGCATAATATATATATATATAATGGCACGGCTGGGCACAATCACGTACCTGTACATGTCTCTTTAAGCCCAGCCATGGGGTTGCGAGGGACCCGGTCCGAGGCTCCGTGACAGTGCCCGCGGGACCCAATCGCCGCTGGTGTCCCGCGCTCGGTCACGGGAGCTGAAGAACGGGGAGAGGTGAGTGTAAACACAGCTTCCCCGTTCTTCACTGTGGCAATGTCAGTGATCGTCTGTTCCCTGATATAGGGAAAGATGATCAGTGACGTCACACGTCCAGCCCCGCCCCCCACAGTTAGAAACACATATGAGGTCACACCTAACCCCCTACAGCGCCCCCTAGTGGTTAACTCATAAACTGCCATTTTCATTTTCACAGTAATCAGTGAATTTTTATAGCACTTTTTGCTGTGAAAATGACGATGGTCCCAAAAATGTGTAAAAATTGTCCGATGTGTCCACCATAATGTCGCAGTCACGAAAAAAATCGCATTAGTAGTTAAAGAAAAAATATTAATAAAAATGCAATAAAACTATTTTGTAAAGACTATACATTTTGCGCAAACCAATCGATAAACGCTTATTGCGATTTTTATGTAGAAGAATACGTATCGGCCTAAACTGAGGGGAAATTTTTTTTTTTTTTTATATGTTTTTGGGGGATATTTATTATAGGAAAAAGTAAAAAAAGGGGCAAGGTCCTTAACCTGCATAATGGTCCGGGTCCTAAGTGGTTAATTGGGATATTTATTATAGCAAAAAGTAAAAAATATTGCGGTTTTTTTTCTTCTAAATTGTCGCCCTATTTTTGTTTATAGTGCAAAAAATAAAAACCGCAGAGGTGATCAAATACCACCAAAAGAAAGCTCTATTTGTGGGGAAAAAAATATGTCAATTTTGACCGCGCAATTGTCAGTTAAAGCAATGCAGTGCCGAATCTCAAAAAATGGCCCGGTCATTGGGCAGCCAAATCCTCTGGGGCTGAAGCGGTTAAAGTCCTATGACAACGCGTGTGATCCTCCCACACATGGGCTGTCGGTCCTGAGCATGCAACGAGGTAACCGGCCGCCATTCATTCCCATTCATAAGAATCCGGCCAATGAGACGTCCTTCTCTATTCCATTAGACTGTCCAGCGGCGTTTCAGCTCCTCATCACTTCCTGAAGTCCATCTGTTCACAGAAGCTTTTCACACTTTCTAATCCAACTCTCCGATCTCTCCTACAAAAATTCCTTCCTATAGTCTCAATTCACAACCTTACATCACGCCCTCTAGTTAGCCAGTTCTGTACATAGCGCTGATTTACTTTATGCTGGAAAGCCTGAGATAAAAAAAAAGTAATAAAAAGATCATTAGTAACACTTTAAGCACTATATGGCACCATACGGTGTGACCAAATCCCCATATGCTTAATACGTTCAGGTGCTTTAACCACTTAAGCCCCGGGACCATTTTGCTGCTAAAGGACCTTTTTGCGATTCGGCACTGCGTCGCTTCAACTGACAATTGCGCGGTCGTGCGACGCGGCTCCCAAACAAAATTTACGTCCTATTTTCCCCACAAATAGATCTTTCTTTTGGTGGTATTTGATCACCTCTGCGAGTGACAATTTTGAAAAAAAATGCAATATTTTTAAATTTTTGCTTTAGTAAATATCCCTAAAACATATATATATATAAAAAAAAAACGTTTTTTTTTCCCCCTCAGTTTAGGCCGATACGTATTCTTCTCTATATATTTGGTAAAAAAATAAATCGCAATAAGCGTTTATTGATTGGTTTGCGCAAAAGATATAGGGGCAGATTCATAGAGAATTAGATTCTCGTAGCGTATCAGAAATACACTACGCCGCCGTTTTTTACCTGGCTCTACGTGGAATCCAGGTAGATTTTGTCCAGTAAACGACGGCGGCGTAGTGTATTTCTCCTGTCGCAATCCATCTACGCGAGTAGGGGGCGTGAAGGATTTAAAATAGCCGCGTTCCCACGGCGATCGAACTGCGCATGCTCCGTTCGCAAGTTTCCCGCCGTGCATTGCGCGAAATCACGTCGTTACGTCATTCGTTGTTTGAGTAGCGTCGTTTACGGACATTTCTATTCCCGAACGAGTTACGTAAAAAAAAATAAAAAAAAAATAAATTTGACGCGGGAACGACGGCCATACTTAACATGGGCTACGCACCGTTAGACCGGCAAAAAGCTGGTCTAACAGTACGTAAAAAAAAACAGACGTAAGCGATTGCGAAGACCGCTCGTATCTTCGTGGATCGCCGTAAAAACTCATTTGCATATCCTGACGCATCAAAACGACGCAAACTCCTCCCAGCGGCCGCAAAAATATCGCAGCGTAGATCCGAAGGCTTACGAAGACGTAAGCCTCTCGGATCGAAGCCCGAAGCCGCCGTATCATGGTTTGAGGATTCAAACTAGTGATACAGCGCGCAAAATTTGAAATTACTCCTGTCTAACACCAGTTACACAGGCGTAATTGCTCTATGAATCTGGGCCATAGCATCTACAAAATAGGGGATAGTTTTGTAGCATTTTTATTAATATTTTTTTTTATTTTTACTAGTAATAGTGGCGATCAGCGATTTTTATCGTGACTGCGACATTATGGCGGACACTTTTGACGCCATTTTGGGACCACTGTCATTTTTACAGCGATCAGTGCTATAAAAATGCGGTGATTACTGTAAAAATGACACAATGTTGTCACCTATTAAGAGGCCATTTTGGCCGCTCACAATTTTTGTTTTAGGTTCTTGTCATAACTGTTCCTGTTATGTTATACGTTGGTGGGAGTCCAGCTGTGGGCGATAGCCATTTGGCTGACTCTTTACTACTATGTATCTATGACTGTTCCCTGATTGTGGCACCTCATGCTGTTCATGTTTAATATGTTAAAAAATTCCAATAAACATATTTTCAACTCTTAAATTTACACTGGCAGTAAAGGGATTAACCTGTAGGGGGCGCTGAAGGGGTTAAGTGTGACCTAAGGGAGTGATTCTTACTGCTTGGGGGCGTGGCTTGAAGTGTGACGTCACTGATCGTCATTCCCTATAACAGGGAACAGACGATCAGTGACACTCTCACTAGGAAGAACGGGGAAAGGTTTATTTACACTCGCATCTCCCCGTTCTTCAGCTCTGTGACCCGATCGCAGGTCAACAGTGGCGATCGGGTCCGCAGGTCCCGCCGTCACGAACCTCAGGACCAGGTCGCGAGTCCCCCGCCGGCGACGTGTGCACAACCCACAGCTGGGCTCTTAAAGGCGACATACCTGTTCGTGCTTATGTTAGCTGATCACACGCAGGGCTGGTGCAATAATTTTTGACACCCTAGTTTTTTGACACAGTTTATTGTCCTTCAGACTCTAGGAGGGCCGGACTATGGCCAGCGGGAGTAGAAATGTTCCTGGCATCAGTGAGAGTAAGCATTGTCACATTTGGTATTAGGGGGAGGAATAGTACCCCATTTTTGGTGTCAGTGAGAGAAATGATGCCCCATTGTTGGCGGCAGAATAGTGTCTTTTATCAGTGGGAGAAATAGTGCCCAAAGGGCCAGAAAAGGGGAAGCAGAGGGCCACATCTGGCCCTCGGGCCACAGTTTGGAGACCACTGCCCTAGGAGAAACCTAATTTTGCCGCCACCCCCTGGCTCCACCCCTGACCTCTTTGCCCTGCCCTGCCCATGTAAACCCACACCTTTTTAATGAAGCGCCCATCAAATGCAGCCTCACCAGCGCCAATCAAATGAATGTTTGCTTGCTTTCATTCATTCAGGAGTCGGGACATAGACACAGTCCTCCGCCGCCGCTGCGCCTCTGACACTATGTGCAAATGGAGCGGTGGCTGCCTGCTGATGCTGAGACTTAGTTGCAGAGAGAAGAGAGTAGGAACACCAGTGGCCGGGTGCCCCCTAAGTAGCAGTGTGCCCTAGGCGGCTGCCTAGTTTTCCTAGTGGTAGCACCGGCCCTAATCACACGGGCGAGCCAGTGGAAGCACCGGAGGGCAGCGGAAGTGGGGGAGGGGGACGTTGCATGCTGCATGTAAAAACAATCAAGCGGCTACATTGCACGGAATCTCCTGCAAAAAAAAAAAAAATGATATCTGAATGATACCTGCAGCTGCACCTAGGGCTGCTGATAGAAATTGCGGGGCCCCGTACAGACTACAGGGCCCCCCCAAAGTAAATAATATATTTCACAAAAAATACAATAAAATCATTATTAGCAGACACAAATACAACATAACTCACAGGACTCCTGCTAAATCAAAGAGATAAAACTGAGGTAATAAATAAAAATGAAGATGAGATGAAAAAAAAAAATACAGGCTGGGCGCAGGGAGGGGGGGGGGGGATTAGTGAGGGACTACTGTCTTATTGCCAGCTGAAAAAAGCTGGGAGCAGGGAGAGGGGGGAGAAGCCAACTTTCAGCTGCTGGAGGAAGAGTTCTGCAATTGTCGTCCATCACTAATCCCTCTCTGTGTGGGGCCCCCCCCTGTGTGCTCGGGCCCCCTACAAGAGGACCGGTGGTCCCTCCCACCTATCGGCAGCTCTGGCTGCACCCATCTTCCATGTGACAGACTCACCAGGAACATCCCCGGACCCTCTTATGTCTAAAATCCTCCTATGTCCGCTAGGGGCATAGGATGACTGAGAAATGATATCTTCGACTACCTGAGATGGGATTATTATGTAATTATTATCCACAATATATTCCAGGATATCTGTAAAGAACTATTTACTGGTTGTTGATTCTGAACTCAACGGGTTAATTGTAAGAGTGACTCCTTCATACTGATGGGACACATACTGTTAGATGCTAAAGTCCTCACCTCCAGCCATCTGAAAGAAGAGGGACTAATGGGGACAAAGGGAAAAAGGTGGGACTTTGTATGAAACATAACACTAGGGGCAGAACGAAACAATCAATATAGTATAAAATAGTTTATTAATGACACATTGGGATAAAATGCATCAAAGGTATACATAATAGATCAATAAGTATGTTAAATTGCAAGATAGAAACATGGTTAACCACTTAAGGACCGCCTACTGCACATTTACGTCGGCAGAATGGCACGGCTGGGCACATCAACGTATATATAAAATATGTTTTTTTATATATTTTTGGGGGATATTTATTATAGCAAAAATTAGTGAGGGACTACTGTCAAAAAGGGGCAAGGTCCTTTACCTGCATTTTGGTCCGGGTCTTAAGTGGTTAATAATGATCATAAAATATTCTAATAGTAACATAGTAGACAATGCAACACATGATAGACGATGTAACCAGCAGTATATCCAAATTAGTGTGAAGTCATAATGCAGGGCTCGACAAATCCCAGGCGCCAGGTCGCCAATGTGACTAGAAATTTCACCCTGGCGCCTGGGCTTTGATCAGTGTCTGTATTTAGTGACAGTGATCTATACTGCGGGAGCAGGGTCTGTATTTAGTGAGGGGGATCTATACTGCGGGAGGGGGGTCTGTACTTAGTGGGTGGGTCTTTAATGAGAGAGGGGGGGGGTGATACCAACCCTAGTAACGACACTGGGGCTCATCACCGAGTCGTACCAAGAAAAAAAAATGGCGCCTAACTTTTTTAGCTGGCTCCTAGATTCAAAGCAAATTTGTCAAGCCCTGTCATAATGCATAACAATTTATGATTCGAAACAACATCACGCCCATAATAGTAACCATGATTGGTGTGACATAACATCAATAGGGTAAGCTTGACGCGTTTCGTGGACAATTTCCACTCATCAGGAGCAAGTCCCACCCTTTTCCCTTTGTCCCCATTAGTCTCTCTTCATTCATATTGTCAGGGATGAAGACCTGTGTACCGGATGGCCACGGTCTCATCTAAAGTCCCACTAACCAAACAGATTTTGGATTCAGAATTTAAAATCTTTCTTTTTCAACCTCCAGCCATCTCTCTGTTCTCTGTGCTTATTGACCCTGCTATTGTGTGAAGATGTCCTGTGTTTACACTTATGATAATGTGTATTGTATAGCAGGTGAGCGAGGAGACGGGACGTCTACTCTGAAAGGTCATATCTGAGTCGCCTCGTCTGGGTAAACGATTAGTTAATTAGCTCTAATATAATTTTATGTTCTGGTTACCTCCTCTTTACTGTATATAAGGCTGCATTATTGGTTCTAATAAACAGTCCATGTTCAGCAGACAAACAAGTCTCGTCTCGTTGTGTGCTCGAGGGCAGCTGGAATATCTATATTCAGACTGATGGGAAGCGGTATATGACGGAAGCACTTAAGCGGAGTGTGGGACGTTCCATTACAGTCCAGATATCACCACTTGTAGCCCAGGAGGGGGTAAAAAAAAACAAAAAAAAAAACACACACACACACATCACTTTATTATAGACATGTATTACACTTCAGCTTTAATTTTACGAACATAAACATGTGTTACCGTAGGCGACCATCAGCGCAGGTGGTGAGGACGCGATTGCCGGTGACGGGGGAGAAGTATGCAGACGACACACTTCTCGAGCGTCCAGGTAAGGAGACCACGGGGCGAAGCTTCTTATTGGAGATCTGTCTCATGTCATAAATACAGACATCTCTGCAAGGAGGAAAAATAAAACACAAAAATGAAAGATTGTTGCGGTTTCCTCATCTCTAAGGCTCGCTCACTTTGTGGCTGAAGTGTGATAACGATTATTTAAAAAGGTAATTTTCCACAGATGTGGCCGAGCAATTTATCCGTCTCTAATGACGGCAGAATGGAAATGGCTGCACAGGGCACATCGCCAAATACTTCCGCACATGAATGTGTTCCCTCTGCTGACTCGGCACTGCAAGCTTCTCTTACACAGGAGGTATTGATAGATCCGCCACTATTCCTATACCATGCAGGCGGCTCCGGTTACTGCCAGACCATTTCCATGTATTTCACATCATGTATCAGGAACTCTATAAATACCCAATTTACACACCCAGTTCTAAACAGAGCTCTGCATAAAGTGTCACTAAACCCACATCATATAAAATGATTAATAAATGGTGTATTCCATGCTGTTCATCCTCAGTCACTACGAGATTCCTTTTCTGTATTCTGAAAAAAACCTGGTTGATCTCACTGCTCTCTATCTCCCCCTTCTGTTCATGTCCCCAATTCAGCTAGGGATTTTGCAGAGCTGTGTGGGCAACTCTGCACATGCTCAGTTTTCAGTGAGTTTCTAGGGTAAGCATTTCCTGCCTATCACATCTAAGCAGCCCATGTGTAGTTACACATGCAGGCATATACTCAGCGCATTCCATCCCTCCTCCATGACCACTAACCAGCTAAACACAATGGAGACAGGATGTTACATGTAGATTGATGGAGGCTTCACCTCCTTCTTATTCTAAGACACAGGCTGGAGGTGTGCGACCCAGTCTATGCCTGGAAAAAAATCCACCCATACCATGTTAATGCCAAAAATAATAAAGATTTGATTTCAAATATGTTTTACTGATATTTATTTTTACTCTGTTTCAAAGGCAGATTTTTTTTATTTTGAACATGTGACCAGCAGCAGAGGACTAGAAGCTCCTCCTGCTTAAGTTTCCCTGCAGACAGGCTGGGAGAGAGCTGGGTCATGTGACAGCCGGATATCCATTAGAAAAAAGGTACCTGGATTTTTTTTTATTAATATAATTTACAGCGCCGTCATCCACATACAGAAATAGAAAGGACAATGTAAATTAAGCAATGTGCGTTTAGTATCACTTTAGGCTTAGGCCCCGTACACACGACCAAATAGATTTGTTCAAATCGGTCGGGCCGACCGATTTGAACAAATCTGTCTGCTGCCGCTTTGGTTTGATCGCGTGTGTACACACGATCAAACCAAAATCCCCACCAGCAGACAGCGCGCTGACGTGGCGGTGACGTTGACGCCGCCACGTCACCGCACCAGGAAGTAAAACACTTCCGCGCATGCGTCGAAACCATTCGACGCGTGTGCGAGAAGACATGTCTGCTGGTTAGCGTACTAACCAGCAGACATGTCGGGCGGACGGGTTCCCAGCCGACAGATTTGAAAGCATGCTTTCAAATCTGTCGGCTGGCCAAATCCGTCGGCTCGCCCGTACACACGATTAAATCTGTCTGCTGAGACGGTCGGGCCGACCGTTTCCAGCAGATAGATTTGATCGTGTGTACGCGGCCCTACAAGCAGGGCCGCCATCAGGAATTATGGGGGCCCCTTACACAGCTTCAGACAATGGGCCCCCTGTAGCAGAGAACCGGGGGGGGGGTGCTGCCTCCTGAAAATGAGAAGCGGGGGAGGCCTTTACAAAAAAAAAGAAGACATAAAGGCAAATATATATATATATATATATATATAAAAAGGGGGGGTAGCCATCCGGGGCCCTGGGGACCTCTGAGCTCCTTAATAAAAAGAAAAAATATATATATAAAAAGAAAAAAAAAAATATATAATATAAAAAAAACGGGCCCTGGGGACCTCCGGGCCCTTTAATAATAATAATATATATATAAGAAATAAAACAATATATAAAAAAAAATTTTTTTTTTATAAAAAAAAAAAAAAAGGGGCTTGTCATCCTCCGGGGCCCCGGGGATCTTCAGGCCCCTGGGGACATCCAGACCCCTAAAAAATAAATAAAAAAATTGGCCCTTTAATAAAAAATAAAATAAAAATATATATATTTTTTTTATAAAAAAGAAATAAAAAAAAGGTGGCCCTTTAATAAAAAAATAAAAATATATTAAGAAAATATATTTTTTTTTATAAAAAATAAATAAGAAAAACGTTTTTTTTTTTTTTTTAAAGGGGGTTGCCATCGGGGCCCCTGGGGACCTCCGGGCCCCTTACAGGTGTAATGCCTGTACCCCCTGATGGCAGCCCTGCTTACAAGTGTTACTAGTTAAAAGAAGTTGTAAAAGGGAAAAGGGTTTTCTTTACTGTACATCACGGGAAACAGAGCAGCCATAGTAATTACTATGTGTCCAGGGGCAGACTGTCAACTCATGGGGCCCCCGGGCAATAGAAGATTATGGGGTCCCTGGGCATACAGATGGCCACCATGCCAGGAGGCAGTGCAGAGGCAGGGCAGCTAAAATCTCAGGATTTTCATATCAAAAGCATGTCAGTTTTGGACATATCAAGGACAGATATATATATATAAAAAAAAAAAACACAGATTTTTACATACTGTTCCTGGTATTATTGAGCCTGGCAACCCTGGTGGGGCCCCCTAGTGGCATGAGGCCCTCGGGCAGTGCCCGAAAATCCCAATGGTCAGTCCGCCCCTCTATGTGGGTTATACGCCACCTATAGGTGAATCGACACTGGTACACTCCCATACAGGGAGAGTACCTCAGTTTTTTTGCCAGTGTCTAAAGGCGTTGGTGTCGGTCAATGATGTGCTAAGAGTAAGCTCCGCAAAGAAGATCCTTGACAGGATCAAGGGGCTATGCTATCGGATCCATTTAAAGCGCCAAAAGGGCCAAAGTGAATGGTACCCGAGCTTTGAGGAAGAAAAACGAGGTTGCCTGCCTGTAATGCTCCTCTTTTGAGGGCTGGACCCTGGGATCCAGCACCTTGGTCGCATAAATACTATACCAAAGCTTGCTCTGGCAGGGTGCTGTACAGGTCCAAGGGAGAGGACCCCATATACAAAGGGGACCCAAGTCCTTGAAGGTCCGTCATGACAAAGCTTGCCGTGATGGGTGAAGATTGGGCTCCAGCGGCGGAAATGGCAAGACTGCATTTGTTTGCAGTTTCTCTTTTAAAAAGAGAGAGAGAGATCTGACTGTCTGTTCTCCTGGTGGCCACTGGGGGCAGTGTGCTGTTCAACCATGCTATGCGCTCTTACTCATGCGGACTGCCGTTTCTCCCCCAGCCACTAGAGGGCGCAGGGTCGCTCAGTCTAGCCTATTTTTATATAGGCAGGAAGTAAAAGGGGCGACCATGCCATGTGACAGCAGTTTCAGATAGGCTTTTTGGAGACATAGCGGCAGCCAATGAGTGAGTACTTGCTATGGGAGTACTGGGTGCAGACAAGTCATGATTACATGCTCCATATCTTCTGCCTATCTGAGGGGCCTGTAAATTAAGGTGACCAGATTTTTCAAATGAAATCCGGGGACATATTTTTTTTTTTTACTAGTAATGGCGGCAATCAGCGACTCTCTGCCCGTCGCCGCCCTCCTCACAGCCTCTCAAGTCTTACTCTTCAGGCCCCGGCTACTATTGTATGGGGAGCGGAGGAAGATCACTCCGCCAGGGAAGGCAAGGAGATAGGCAGAAGAACATGCAAGCGAAGCAGAATGGGCATGCGCCCGAAATTGAAGAAATATTCCCTCTGCTCCGACCAGCACATGATCATTAGAAAGGGGCACAGATAATGAAAAAAATACAACCCCCCTAAGCTAGTAGGCACAGCAGAGCGGGGGGGGGGGGGGGGTAATTCAAATTTTTATTTTAATTCTGCACTGACTGTCTTTGAAATTGCCCCTGTCCCTTATTAAATCCAATCTGGGGACAAAACCAGGGACAGACTTGGTCTGGGGACAGTGTCCTCAATCAGGGGCCTGTCCCCTGAAACTGGGGATGTCTGGTCACCTTACTGTACATCTGTAAGTAGATACACCCTTGGATGACTAGCAGTTCACTTTGAAGGTAACAACTGCTCGTAGGCAAGAACAGCATAGTATACGTGCTTGCAAATGTATTGCTTAAAGAGGGGGTTCACCCTTAAAACAAGTCTGTGTCATCCCATCCAGCTTACTGGCGTCAGCGCCAGTAGGCTGTTTTTTTTTTTTTAATCTTCGTACTTACCGTTTAATTGATCATTTTTTAATGTGCCTACCGCGGGTGAATGGCGCGTCTATCGAGCGCGTCACGGCTTCCTAAAATAGCCGACTAGCACTCGGGTATTCCCGGCGCTATAGGGCGCCTGCGCACAGACCTAGGAGCTGACTGCGCAGGCGCCGCATACATCCGAGTCCAATGGCTATGGCGCTTCACGCCCTCCGAAAAAAGCCGAAATAGGACTCGGATATATACGGCGCCTGCGCAGTCAGCTCCTAGGTCTGTGAGCAGGCACCGTCTAGCGCCGGGAATACCCGAGTGCTAGTCGGCTATTTTCGGAAGCCGTGACGCTCCATAGACGCGCCATTCACCCGCGGTAGGCACAATATAAAATGATCAATTAAACAGTAAGTATGAAGATTAAAAAAAAAAAAAAAAAAAACAGCATACTGGCGCTGATGCCAGTATGCTGGATGGGATGACACAGAGTTGTTTTAAGGGTGAACCCACTCTTTAAATGTTTGAAAAAACATGAGCATGGGTGCATTTTAAGGAGTTATATCTCCAGTATAGTGCAGCATATGTGCTTGGTATCCTTGGTCCAAGTATGGGACCGACTGCAGATGAGCAGGTACTTGCTTAGAAACTAGCTAAAGCGCACTATTGTTGGAATGCACAGTTGCTGAAGATACATGTTTTTACCAGTTCACAAATGTACATGGTTATACATGTTTGCATAAAAATACATGATCATGGGTGTACAAAATGCATGTTTGTGTAAAAAAAAAAAAAAAAAATGTTTATTGTTGATCACATAAAGATTCACATAAAGATGCATGTTTATGTTTGTATAGATATACCATATATACTCGAATATATGCCGACCCGAATATAAGCCGAGGCACCTTATTTTACCACAAAAAAATGGGAAAACGTATTGACTCGAGTATAAGCCTAGGGTGTCCATCTGCATACCTCAATGTGCCTCACTGTGCCCATGCTTAGACTGATGTTTAACATGGGAGTCTATGGAAAGGGGTGCCCGGCTTTGAAGAAAATTACTGCTCCCCGACCGTAGGTTCCCTAGACAACAAACTTTGCACAATTGTAGAGGTGAAATGGGGCTACATGTGTGCCAAGTTCCGGGTCCAGGGGACCTTACGACCGGCCAGTACCAGGTCCACAAAATCACCGGAGAAATTACAATTTAACATGGGAGTCTATGAAAGGGGTGCCCGACTTTGAAAAATCAGTGCTCCCCAGCCGTAGGTCCTCCGGACAACAAACTTTGCACATTTGTAAAGGAAGAGTGGGGCTCCAAATTTCAGGATATCAGGCGCAAAAGGGTGACACGAGTATAACCCGAGGGGGGGCATTTTCAGAACAAAAAAATTTGCTGAAAAGCTCGGCTTATACTCGAGTATATACGGTACATGGTTTTACAATGCTTATACACGGTTGCTTGAATATACATAGTTATTTAGGGTCGCATAAAGATGCTTGATCACATAAAAATGCTTTGGTCACATCAAGATGCTAGTTCACACAGAGATGCTTCATCGCACAAGGATGCTTGATCACACAGAGATGCATAATCGCATAAAGATGCTTGAACGCATAAAGATGCATAAAGAGGCATGTTAATACAGGTTAGCTTAAATACACACGATTCCTCATGGTCGCATAAGGATACAGGTCTGCTTAGATACGTGTTGCATAACATGTTTCATAAACACATGCTTGCTTATTACACAGAGGTTTGTTCCATGGGACACGTGTTATATGAATGTGTGTGTACAGCGCGCACTTTTCATATTTTACCTAAAAGCATATTTGTATGAACTCATGCTTCCAAGGCATATTACTTGAATACGTGCTTTTTCATAGGGGACACATGGCTGAATTAGGGACATGGCTGCATTAGGGACATAATGCAGGCATGTCCCTAATGCAGCCTTGTGTCACTAAATGCAGCCATGTCCATAAATTCAGCCATGTCCCTAATGCAGCCTTGTGTCCCCAAATGCAGCCATGTCCGTAAATTCAGCCATGTCCCTAATGCAGCCATGGCTGCATTAGGGACATGGCTGAATATAGGGACATGGCTGAATTTAGGGACATGGCTGAATTTAGGGACATGGCTGAATTTTTAAAAAAGTATCGGTAATCGGTATCGGCAAGTACATGAAAAAAAAAGAGTACTCGGTCCTAAAAAAGTGGTATCGGGACAACCCTACTATTTACCTATGTGTTTATTCGCACAGGACTACAGACGTGCCCGAGGGCAGAAACCTACAAAACAGAGTCCCAAGGCCTCCTTATGAAGGGGAAGACTTCAGTGGTTTTCAGGGGCTTGGCAAGAAGAGATCCTAGATGGATGGGTCACCTCTGTGGTAGCCCTAGGCTACAAACTGGAGCTTCAGAAGTTTCCTCCGGGTTCGCCTTCTAAGTTCGAACGTCCCCCAAAGACCCAGTAAAAAGAAGGTCTTTATTTCTGGCGATAGACGGATTGGTGGCTCAGGGTGTAATCATAGAGACCCCCTCAGAAGAGAAGGGCATGAGGTTTTATTCAAATCTCTTCACGGGAACCACAACCGAATGGAGATGTCAGACCCATTCTAGATCTGAATCGGTCCTTAACATCCACTCCTTTCGCATGGTCAGTCGTTTCCACCTTGCAGGGAGGAGAATTTCTAGCGCCAATAGACATCAAAGACGCGCTGCATATGCCAATTTTTTTCACCGCTTACCATCACTTTCTGCGTTTTGCGGTAGAACACCACCACTTTCAGTTCATGGCCTTGCCCTTGGGGTTGGCCACCGCTCCCCAAATGTTTACAAAGGTTCTGGCCCCGCATTTGGCGAGACTAAGAGCCCAGGGTATAGCAGTAATGACATACCTGGAGTACATCGCGGGAAACAGAGGCCCCTCCCCTCTTATTGGGAGATTATATATATTGCTTTGCTACAAAAACTGAGGTACTACCTGTGGGGGAGGGGTTATATAGGGGGACTTCCTGTCTTTTGAGTGTACCAGTGTCCATTCATCTATAGGTGACATATAACCCACATAGTACTTACTATGGCTGCTCTGTGTCCCGTTATGCCACATTGCAGTTTCCATAGCAAAGCTTTGCCTCCATCCCCCCTTATCTTTCTATTTATATGATGATATATACTTAGTCTTCAATGTTCTTCCCTTCTCCTGGAAGCCTTTCGCCTTGTTACAGCTACTCTGTGAATCTCCTTGAGTGGCCAGCCAGAGCCCAGACTTGAACCCAATTGAACATCTCTGGAGAGATCTGAAAATGGCTGTGCACCGACGCCCCCCCATCCAACCTGATGGAACTTGAGAGGTCCTGTAAAAGAACAATGGGAGAAACTGCCCAGAAATAGGAGTGCCAAGCTTGTAGCATCATACTCAAAAAGACTTGAGGCTGCGATTGGTGCCAAAAGGAGCTTCACTAAAGTATTGAGCAAAGGCTGCGATACTTTCTTATATACATGGGAGGAGCCTGTGATACTTCTATACATGGGATTTTTTTTCATTTTATTTTTAATACATTTGCAAAGATTTCAAACAAACTTCTTTCACGTTGTCATGATGAGGGATTGTTTGTAGAATTTTGAGGAAAATAAAGAATTTAATACATAATAAGGCTGTAACATAACAAAATGTGGAAAAAGTGAAGCGCTGTGAATACTTTCTGGATGCATTGTACATGTTGTGGGTCAATGACTTTCACTCCTGCTCTTCATACATGTTGCGGGTCAGAGACTCAATCCCCTACTCTACATTACATACAAGCTGTAGGTCAGAGACACGATCCCCTGCTCTACATACATGCTGCAGGTCAGAGACTCGATCCCCTGCTCTACATACATGCTGCAGGTCAGAGACTCGATCCCCTGCTCTACATACAAGCTGCAGGTCAGAGACACGATCCCCTGCTCTACATTCAAGCTGCAGGTCAGAGACTCGATCCCCTATTCTACATTACATACAAGCTGCAGGTCAGACACTCGATACCCTGCTCTACATACAAGCTGCAGGTCAGACTCGATCCCCTGCTCTACATACAAGCTGCAGGTCAGAAACTTGATCCCCTGCTCTACATACAAAGCTGTGGGTCAAAGACTCGATCTCCTCCTCTACATACAAGCGGCGGGTCAGAGACTCAATCTCCTGCTCTACATACAAGCGGCGGGTCAGAGACTCGATCTCCTGCTCTACATACAAGCGGTGGGTCAGAGACTCGATCTCCTGCTCTACATACAAGCGGCGGGTCAGAGACTCGATCTCCTGCTCTACATACAAGCTGCAGGTCAGAGACTCGATCCCCTGCTCTACATACAAGCTGCAGGTCAGAGACTCGATCCCCTGCTCTACATACAAGCTGCAGGTCAGAGACTCGATCTCCTGCTCTACATACAAGCTGCGGGTCAGAGACTCGATCTCCTGCTCTATATACAAGCTGTGGGTCAGAGACTCGATCTCCTGCTCTACATACAAGCTGCGGGTCAGAGACTCGATCTCCTGCTCTACATACAAGCGGCGGGTCAGAGACTCGATCTCCTGCTCTACATACAAGCGGCGGGTCAGAGACTCGATCTCCTGCTCTACATACAAGCTGCGGGTCAGAGACTCGATTTCCTGCTCTACATACACATTGTAGGTAGACATGTGCACTGCCGATAAAATGTGTTTGTTTTCGTTTCATTTGTTTCGTTTATAAGAAAGAAAATCTGAAATTTCAAAATAACCATTAAAATAATTAGGCATTGGAATTTACTTGGCCGTTAGTGAACCTAACAAATACGAATTTATCCGAAGTTAGGAATTTTCCAAAATAACGAATTGCTGCATCTAAGCCTATGGAACGGAACGAATAATAAAAATACGTTTTTATTATTGTTATTATTAATTCGTTAAGATGCGGCATTCGTTATTTTGGATCATTCGTAACTTCAGATAAATTCATTACATTTGCTAACAGTCAAATTTGAAAGGAAATTCCAATACCTATAAATTGTTTTTGTTAAAAATGTTGTTAATTTTTTTTCGTTAATTCGGATGTTTCTGAGTTAACAAAACTGTTGAAATTTGTTGAAAAACGAATTTGAAACGAACTGTCTAGTTGTGGGTCAGAGACTGGAGCTCCTGCTCTACATACATGTTGCCGGTTAGTGACGCCAACTAAAAAGGGGTCATCACTGCTTTGCAGTCGGGCAATTAGCTTTAAAATCTCACATCTCTCACAACAGGTTTTACCGCACATTTTGTGCGCTGAAAAATGCCCCCCCTCGGCTTAGACTCGAGTCACCTTTTTGCGCCTGATCTCCCGGATTTTTGGGGACCCGGTACCGGCCAGCCGTAGGTCCCCTGGTCCCCAAACTTGGCAACGCATGTAGCCCCACTCTACAAGTGTCTTCGGCCGCTTGCGAGTCTGCTGGACACTCATGCAGTGTTTAATCGGCTGTACGCAGACGGTGTTCAGTTGGTGGTCGACAGCCTATCCGACCCTGCACCCGGTCTGCAGCTCACTTCCTGCCTATCATTCAAACAGTGGATAGATCACAATTCTCTTAGTCTAAATGCTAAAAAGACAGAAATTCCCATCTCTGGAGGTATTGATCCAGCTGTCTTTTTGGGGAACTGGCCCATGAGCCTTGGGCCGTGTCCTGTTCCGGTGAATCAAGTCCATGTCCTGGGGACAATTTTTTTTTTTTTATTGTTTATTTATTCAGAACAGAAAAACTGGTCCA
Source organism: Rana kukunoris (assembly GCA_029574335.1). Classification (NCBI taxonomy): domain Eukaryota; kingdom Metazoa; phylum Chordata; class Amphibia; order Anura; family Ranidae; genus Rana; species Rana kukunoris. The sequence continues at coordinate 4,224,188 of CM056051.1, read as the reverse complement.
CACGAGCCGCAACAGTATCATCACACAATAGAACATAAAAAAGGTAGCACCAATCGGAGTGTTCACCAGCATAAATACAAATTTTCAATCAAGTGCGCCACTCGAGGCAAGCGGGCAAAAAGGTACGTAATAACATTTCTATCTACATCGAACCGTATCTTCCCGCGGTACGGCGCCTGTGGGGGCCCCGACAAGGGCCCCAACTCCGCAAGGTGCATCAACAAGGCAGCGCTCCGCTGGCCCAGTCCACTGAGTTTTCCTTTTTCTAAAAGCATGTAGATAGAGAGAAAGGAAAAAAGAAAATAAAAAAGATAGGCAAAGATAGGGGAGGGAAAAGGGGGGTGGGGAGAGAGCCGCGAGCATGTTCGGCTAGCAGAGATCGGCGGGCCCCGCCTTGAGGTCGAATTGAGATATCATTCTAAAGGACAACAGAGGGGATCCCCCGGTATCTGTAGCTAAGGGACACCCCTGAGGGCTTGGCCCTCCTCAGAATATTTGAAAGCGTTCCACAGAGACCATGTTTGGGAGTATTGTTCATTTCTATCCTGCTTCGTCAGGACCAGGTCTTCCATAATATTGATGTCGTCCACCTTTTTTAGCCACATGGCCAACGTCGGTGGACTCGGGTCCTTCCAACACAGGGATACACGCCTTCGCCGCATCTAACAGATGTCGGACTACCGATTTCTTGTATATCCGCGTCGGGGTGTCGTTTACATGTAGCAAAAAGAATGCAGGGTCATCCAGTACCTCACGGTCCGAGAACCTTTGCGTCACGCGTCTGACTCCCTCCCAGTATGTTCGTAAGCGGGGGCAGGACCAAAATACATGAAGAAGGGTGCCCCTGTCCGTCTGACACCTCTAACAAGTGTCCGGTACTGCTGGAAACAGGCGATGAAGAAGGGCAGGGTCTGGGGACAATTTTTGACTGTAATCTGAAATGGATACCCCAAGTCAATCATTGTATCCGCAATGCACTGTATTACATCAGGTGTCTGAGAAAGGTCAAAAATGTGTTTTCTCAGAACCACCGGAAAATCCTGGTTCAATCTCTCGTCAACTTCCGAATTGACTTTAACAACATTGTGTATCTGGGTATGCCTCTAAAGTGGCTGAGGAAAATCCAGCTCGTCCAGAACCAGGCTGCCAGACTAATCTCCGTCCTAAACAGGCGGGAGCACATTACCCCTACCCTACGATCACTGCATTGGCTCACTGTGGTAGATCGCGTTGAGTTTAAGGCTCTTTGTCTCGCCTATCGTGCGATGGGCCCGCAATATCTGAATTCTTTGATAACGTGATATGCCCCTGCACGAGCACTCAGATCACTAACAGCCGGTCTTATCATTTGTCCATCTGCCCGTTTGCTTACCTTTGGGGGCAGACGCTTTTCTGTGAGAGCTACGGCTCTATGGAATAGTCTCCCTGCTTCCATTCGGTCACTCCCGGCTATTATGGCCTTTCGAGAAAAAGCAGGTCGAGTTAGTTCTCCCTCTTGATCTGTCTCTTGGTTTTTCTTGCTCTACTCTTTTTCTCTCTCTCTCCCTGATTTGATCTATTTTTGTTATGTCTTCTGCGCTTAGACACTGCCCTGACGGGTCAGTATTTGGCGCGCTATAAATCCATTAAATCAATCAAGTGTGGAAAGTTTGTTGTCCGGGGGACCTACGGCCGGGGAGCACCGATTTTTTTAAAGCCTGGCACCCCTTCCATAGACTCCCATGTTAAACGGTCATTTCTCCAGTGAGTTTGGGGACTTGATATCAACTGGTCGTAGGTCTCCTGGACCTGGAACTTGGCACACATGTAACCCCATTTCTCCTCTACAATTGTGCAAAGTTTGTCATCTGGGGGACCTACAGGCGGGGAGGGACGATTTTTCAAAGCCGGGCACCCCTTCCATAGATTCCCATGTTAAAGTCGGTCTAGTCGACTGTATTGTACGCACTTGAGCTATGTATGTCTCTTGTTCTGTTTGTCTTGTCTTTCTTTTTTTATTATGAGAAATACCTTAACCACATGCCGACTGCCCACCGTCGTTATACGGCGGGACGGTGGCACTGCTGGGTGAGAGCACGTAGCTCTACGTCCTCCCTTTAGCGGCCGCTAGGGAGCGCGCGCTCGTTCGTTACAGCACGGGGACTGGGAGCTTTGTGTGTAAACACAAAGCTCTCGGTCCTGTCAGCGGGGGAAACGCTGATCTCCTGTTCATACAATGTATGAACAAAAGATCAGTGATTTCCCCTAGTGAGTCCACTTAACCCCTTCCCTGCCCCCTAGTGTTAACCCCTTCACTGGCAATGGCATTTTTATAGTAATCCAATGCATTTTTATAGCATTATTCGCTATAAAAATGCCAATGATCCCAAAAATTTGTCAAAATTGTCCGATGTGTCCGCCATAATGTCTCGGTGCTGAAAAAAAACGCTGATCGCCGCCATTAATAGTAAAAAAATAAAATGCCATAAAACTACCCCCTTTTTTGTAAATGCTATACATTTTGCGCAAACCAATCAATAAACGCTAATTGCGATTTTTTTTTACGAAAAATATGTAGAAGAATACTTAACTGAGTAAAAAAAATGTTTTTTTTATATATTTTGTGGGGATATTTATTATAGCAAAATGTAAAAAATATTGAATTTTTTTCAAAATAGTCGCTCTATTTTTGTTTATAGCGCAAAAAATAAAAACCGCAGAGATGATCAAATACCACCAAAAGAAAGCTCCATTTGTGGGAAAAAAAGGACGCCAATTTTGTTTGGGAGCCACATCGCACAACTGCGCAATTATCAGTTAAAGCGACGCAGTGCGGAATCACAAAAAGTGCTCTGGTCTTTGACCAGCAATATGGTTCGGGGGTTAAGTGGTTAATAAAAACTTAAAAAAAAAAAAAAAAAACGTTGGTCTAGTCATGGACACAGAGGCATCCAGATGGGCACTCTAGGCTTATACTCGAGTCAATACGTTTTCCCATTTTTTTTGTGGTAAAATTAGGTGCCTCTTCTTATATTCAGGTTGCCTTATACTCGAGTATATACAGTATTTATTCTGAATAGGAGACACTTATCTTGTCCTGCTAAATGCTTTAACCTCATTAGCATCCATCTCACTTTCAACACACTGAAATCAATACATCACATGCACTGGCAGACTGAGCGGGTCATGGGAGCTCAGCTCACCACCCGTCACTGCAAGGAGAAAATTGGCATCATTGTGCCACAGTCACTGTACCAAGCCGTGTGCCATCCGTCGGAGCGGGCTGAGGGATCACACTGACAACCAGGCAGGAAAAGAAGACAGTGGAAGTGCGCACACCGGCCCAACGCATGCGCAGTGATACTTCTAACATTCAGGCGAGGACCAATAAGCACTGTAAAAGTTAAACATATTTAATAGATATATTTTTTTTATACAAACAATTGTTGCACATGAAAAATACATACAAAGACAAAAAAATACAAAGTGAATCTAATAAAATTAATTTAATTTTAAAAACAGCTAATTCGTCCACAACTGGAATCATAAAACACACAATGCTATTAAAAATGTACTTTAGATACCCAAATTGTATTGGTAGAATTATTACCCAAATTGTATTGGTAGAATTATTACAACTAAATTTTACATAACATGTTAAAAAAAAACAATAAGGACTGTACGGCGGTGCGACATTTTGATCATCACGATAATCTAAACTTTGCACTTTTATGATCAACTCTTTTGAAAGTTGCAGATTTATTGTTCTCCCCTATTCTCCAGAGAAAGCGGGCTTTACCCTGCGAAAAGTTTAGAGGAAACAAGACCCCCGATGAAGTCTCGCGACGATACGTGTAGGGCGGAGCCAGGTGACAGCAAAGTCGGAGGACCGGAAATTTGGTGGGAAGAAGTTTTATACCCCGGGAGATTGTTACACATTCAGTGCGGTTTTGTAACATTCAATGCAGTTTTATTAGCCCGCAAAAAGTGTTGAGGAAACTGGATCCCCTGATGAAGTCTCGTGACTAGTGACGATATGCGTGGGGTGGAGCCAAGTGACGCCGAAGTTGGATCCTGATGAAGCCTAATGACGCTACGCGTGGGGCGGAGCCAGGTGACAGCAAAGTCAGAGGACTGAAAATTTGGTGGGAAGAAGTTTTATATCCCGGGAGATGCAGATTTATTACCCTGCAAAAAGTGTTGAGGAAACGGGATCCCCTGATGAAGTCTCGTGACTAGTGACGATATGCGTGGGGTGGAGCCAAGTGACGCCGAAGTTGGATCCTGATGAAGCCTAATGACGATACGCGTGGGGCGGAGCCAGGTGACAGCAAAGTCAGAGGACTGAAAATTTGGTGGGAAGAAGTTTTATATCCCGGGAGATGCAGATTTATTACCCTGCAAAAAGTGTTGAGGAAACGGGATCCCCTGATGAAGTCTCGTGACTAGTGACGATATGCGTGGGGTGGAGCCAAGTGACGCCGAAGTTGGAGGACCGGAAATGTCGGGAGTAAGACGTATGTCCCAAGAGATTGTTGCACAATACGGTTTTATTACTCAAACAAAAAGGGTCAAGGAAACAAGTACCCCTGATAAAGTACACTATATCAGCTTATTTGTGGCTCCGAGTTAAAGGATCACTAAAGGATTTTTTTTTTTTTTTTAGCTAAATAGCTTCCTTTACCTTACTGCAGTCCTGGTTTCATGTCCTCATTGTTCGTTTTTTGCTTTGAAGTTGCTGTAATTCTGCTCTGATCTCCACACTTCCTGCTTGTCTGGCTCCTTATGAAAAATCTCATGGCAGCTTTTCACTGTGGTCCAAGCTGTCATTACTGTGTGTCTAAAACTCCTCAGAACCAGATTCATTTTAAAAACAGAACACTGCCCTGGATGTGTTTGTTTTTGTTCTGTATGTCTCTCTAATTCACAGAAACATGAAACCAGTTTAAAAACTAAAGTGAAACTAGAGGCACAATATATGATTGATTTTTATCTATTTTTAATCATTTTAAAAAGGAATCAGTTAACTATTATGTCTCTATACCCTGTAAACAGTCATTTCAGCAAAACATTTTTTTTCCTTTAGTGACCCTTTAACCACTTAAGCACCGACTACTGCACATACACGTCGGCAGAATGGCACATCAACGTATATATACGTTGGTTTTAGTACCCAGCCGTGGGTCACGGGCGCGCGCCCCCGCGGCGAGCGCCCGTGACCCGGTCCGAAGCTCCAGGACCGGGACCGCGGGACTCGCGGACCCGATTGCCGCTGCAGTGCGGCGATCCGTCCCATGAGCTGAAGAACGGGGAGAGCCGTGTGTAAACGCGGCTTCCCCGTGCTTCACTGCGGCCGCAGCATCGATGACGTCATCCCTGTTAAAGGGGGACGTGATCGATGACGTCACACCTACAGCCACACCCCCCTACAGTTGTAAACACACACAGGGAACACTCAAAGTCACAGCGCCCCCTTGTGGTTAACTCTCAAACTGCAACTGTCATTTTCACAGTAAACAATGCAATTTAAATGCATTTTTTGCTGTGAAAATTACAATTGTCTCAAAAATGTGTCAAAATTGTCCGAAGTGTCCGCCATGTCGCAGTCACAAAAAAAAAAAAAAAAATCGCTGATCGCCGCTATTAGTAGTAAAAAAAAAAATTTTTTTTTTATAAAAATGCAATAAAACTATCCCTTATTTTGTAAACGCTATACATTTTGCGAAAACTAACCGATAAACGCTTATTGGGATTTTTTTTTTTACCAAAAATATGTAGAAGAATACGTATCGGCCTAAACTGAGGAAAAAAATGTTTTTTTTATATATTTTTGGGGGATATTTATTATAGCAAAAAGTAAAAAAATATTGCATTTTTTTCAAAATTGTCGCTCCATTTTTGTTTATAGCGCAAAAAATAAAAACCGCAGAGATGATCAAATACCACCAAAAGAAAGCTCTATTTGTGGGGAAAAAAGGACGCCAATTTTGTTTGGGAGCCATGTCGCACGACCGCGCAATTGTCAGTTAAAACGACGCAGTGCCGAATCGCAAAAAGGGGCAAGGTCCTTTACCTGCATTTTGGTCCGGGTCTTAAGTGGTTAAACTTAGACATGCAGGGGAGCAGACAAGCCCTTAAAGGCACAGTAACCCCTGATTATTAAAGCTGGCACACGGAGTACCTGTCAAAACTGAAGGGCAGTCTACACAATCCCCAGAGTGGCGGGGGGGCAGCATATTTAGACCTATATTACAGATAAAAGCTTTATCATCTTGAATTATAATAATCAACTCTTTTGTATTTTGCACATTTATTGCCCCCCCCATTCTTCTGAAGAAGCGGGTTCTACCCTGTGAAAAGTGTCGAGGAAATCCAATCCCCCGATGATGTCTCGTGACTAGGGATGATATGTGTGGGGTGGAGCCAGGTGACAGCGAAGTCAGCGGACCAGAAATGTGGCGGGAGTTGTATGTCCCGAGAGCTTGCTGCACATTCAATGTGGTTTTAGCAAACAGAGTCAAGGAAACAAGAACGCCTGATGAAGTCCCGTGACTAGTGATGACACGCGTGGGGCAGAGCCGTGCAACGCGGAAGTCGGAGGACTAGAAATGTGGTGGAGCGAGTCGTATGTCCCGAGAGATTGTTGCACATTCAATGGGGTTTTATTATCCTGCAAAAAGTGTCAAGGAATCAAGAACCCTGATGTCCCGTGACTAGTGACGACACGAGTGGGGCGGAGCCGGGCGATGCCAAAGTCGGAGGACTAGAAATGTGGCAGAGCGAGTCGTATGTCCCGAGAGGTTGATGCACAATGCGGTAGTAACCCCTGAATATTAAAGTTGGCACACGGAGCAACTGTCAAAACTGAAGAGCAGTCTACACAATCCCTAGAATGGGGGCAGCACATTTAGACCTATATCACAGCTAAAAGCTGTAGCGACGACACGCGTGGGGCGGAGCCATGCAATGCCAAAGTCGGAGGACTAGAGATGTGGCGGAGAGAGTCACATGTCCCGAGAGTGACGCACAATGAGGTTTTATTACCCTGTGAAAAAAGTGTCAAGCAAACAAGATTCCCTGATGATGTCTCGTGACTTGTAGAAACACACGTAGGGCGGAGCCAGGTGACAGCGGAGTCGGAGGACCGAAAACATGGTGGAAGAGTGTCGTATGTACTGAGAGATTGTTAGCCATTCAATGCAGATTTTATTACACCGGGGGAAAAGTGTTAAGGAAACTAGATTCCCTGATGAAGTATTGATTGAACTAGTTGGGACATCTGTCTTTTTTTTTTTTAACCTATGTATGACGCAAGCCTTGTGACGATACGTGCGGGGCGGAGCCAGGTGAAGTCAAAGTCGAAAAGAACCAGAAATGTGGCGGGAGCGAGTCGTACGTCCCGAAAGATTGTTGCACATTCAATGGAGGTTTTATTAACCGGGTGTTGAGGAAACCAGCTTCCCTGATGAAGCCTTGTAACTAGTAACGATACGTGTGCGACGGAGCCAGGTGAAGCCAAAGTTAGAGGACCGGAAATGTGGTGGGAGCGATTTGTAAGTCCCGAAAGATTGTTGCACATTTAATGAAGGTTTTATTACCCGGGTGTTGAGGAAACCAGATTCCCTGAAGAAGCCTTGTAACTAGCGACGATACGAAAGTCAAATTATTGATATTACCAGCAAGGATTGCTCAGATCTAACGTCCAGGGATCGCTAAATGGGAGGGAGTCGTACATTGTTCATCTTTTTTTTTTTTTAAGTGTATTTTTGTGCGTGAACTCGAGAGAGAGGAGCCGGACTGCAGGAGTTGGGAGTAGGCAGACCCTCCCCCCCGGAGGCAATCACCATCCTTCTCCATGCCCCTGGTGGCAATGGTGGGTGTGAAAGGGGGCCTCCCACTCACCCCGCCCTACCTGCTCCTCTTGGGAGCCCAACTGGGGCCCAACTGGACCCCAATGGGGCAGAGGGACTCCCCCTATGAGGGAGCCTAGCCCACCCAGCCAGCCCCGTAGGTCCTTCGCCTCTCTTTATTTTAAGAGACCGCATGGCCAAAGTGCATGTGTTTTTAAACCAATTTTGTGTGCGTGCAAGTGTGGTGGTTTTTGTGGGGGGGGGGGGGGTGGGTGTACTAAGCACAGGCGTACCTTGCATAGCACACCCACCGGGAGCCGGGCTGAGACCACCAAACTCAATTCACATGTAGCCGAGACCGGGATCCGAACCCTTGGCTGCAGAGGTGAATGGCTTGTCAGCGCAGTGCCAATCACGTTGAGCCACCACAGCTCCCGTTCATCTTTTTTTTTTTTTTTTTTTTTTTTAGCCACATCTTTTTTTTTTAACCACTTAAGCCCCGGACCAATATGCTGCTAAATGCCCAAGGGTGTTTTTACAATTCGGCAATGCGTCGCTTTAACGGACAATTGCGCTGTCGTGCGACGTGGCTCCCAAACTAAATTTGCGTCCTTTTCTTCCTACAAATAGAGCTTTCTTTTGATGGTATTTGATTGCCTCTGCGATTTTAATTTTTTTGCGATATAAATGGAAAAAGACCGAAAATGTTGAAAAAAAAAAAAAAATGATATTTTCTGCTTTTTGTTATAAGAAAAATCGAATAAAGCTAAATTTTAGTCAAACATTTAGGCCAAAATGTATTCTGCCACATTTCTTTAGTAAAAAACAAAACAAAAAAAAAAAAAAAAAATCGCAATAAAAAAAAACAAAAAAACAACTAGCTACCTAGCAGCAACAGTGACACTAATACAGCGATCAGAAAACGGATCGCTTAGTGACACTGGCAATAGGGGGTGAAAGGGTTAACTAGGGCGGTGATCAAGGGGTTAAACCTTTATTAGGGGGGGTATGGGGGCTACCCTGAACCTAACACTAACTGCCTGTCACACTGACACTAAATGCAGTGATCAGTAAATATATGATCACTGCAATCAGTGACAGTGTGATAGGGGGCTGGGTGAACTGAAGGGGTTAATGTGCCTATGTGTGTGGTGTCAGTGTGCTGTTGGTGCGACTTACTTGTGATGCCGTCTCTCCTCTCCGCCGAGAGGAGAGGTGACATCACTTCCTCTGCCTGCATTTACATTACACAGGCAGAGGGCGGGGGAAACCGATTTGCTGGGAGTGATCGTGAGGGGGCGGACAGGAACAAACAGCCGCCCCCTCATCCCGAAACGCTCCCAGAGGCTTACCGACCGCGCATGTAGCGGAGGAGGTCCCGATCGGACCCCAGGCCCACGGGAAGACAGGGACGTCAATCTGCCTCTACGTGCCATTCTGTGGACGTATATTTACATGCGGTGGGCGTTAAGCGGTTAACATGTTATGTAATTCGTAAGCTGTTAATAATGCGATCAATAAATGTGTAAAAAATATTTTATGATAGTTTAGATATTTTTTGAGTCTTTGGGCACCTGTAAAGTCAATTTTCAATAGCATTTTGAGTAGTTCTTCCGAAAATGGGGGATGTGGTGCCCCTGCAAATAACCCAACACCCAAGCTCGGTTCACACTGCTAAAGTCGTGCCATTTCCAGTTCCAGACTTTGCGCTGCGACACGCTTACGCCTTGGTGCGTTGCGACTTTGGCAAATCATAACAATACAGAGTGTGACACATTACTGAACTTACACTTTCTCATCGAAGAATATGCCTAGGACTCAGGAATTGGAACAGGGACCTCCCCCAGAGGTCAAAGGTCAGAAGGTGGGTTCCCAGAGGTCAAAGGTCAGAAGGCGGGTTCCCAGAGGTCAAGAAAGCGGGGGGGGGGGGAGGGTCCCCCCAGAGGTCAAAGGTCACAGGGCATGGCTGACCCACCCCCACCAAAGTGTACCGCCTACCCCAACTAAGTCGGGGGAATAAACAAGCTGGGGAAATAATCAAGCCGGGGAAATAAACAAGCCGGGGGAATAAACAAGCCGGGGGAATAAACAAGCCGGGGGAATAAACAAGCCGGGGGAATAAACAAGCCGGGGGAATAAACAAGCCGGGGGAATAAACAAGCCGGGGGAATAAACAAGTCGGGGGAATAAACAAGTCGGGGGAATAAACAAGCCGGGGGAATAAACAAGCCGGGGGAATAAACAAGCCGGGGGAATAAACAAGCCGGGGGAATAAACAAGCCGGGGGAATAAACAAGCCGGGGGAATAAACAAGCTGGGGGAATAAACAAGTCGGGGAACAAAAAAGTCGGGGAACAAAAAAGTCGGGGAACAAACAAGTCGGGGAACAAACAAGTTGGGGAATAAACAAGTTGGGGAATAAACAAGTAACCCTAACAGTTAGAAATTGCAGCCCAAGTCGCAAACATAAGGCAAAGAAACGACTTCCTTGCGACTCTTGTCATCGCGGTCACAAGGAAAAACACAGAAAAGTAACGCAGGAACCATTATTTTATGCCGCAATGAAGATGGAACATGTTGAAATGAATGCGATTTGCCTGGTCATGTAACTTTCGCTGTTGCACGTCACATGAGGAGTCGCAGCGGAGTGAACCCGGCTCCTGTATTCCTTCCACAACTGGAATCATCCAAGTAACACAACAACAACTGCAGCGGATTTATCGCGAACCGCGCAGCTTCCATCGATGGATTTCAGTCTGACCTCAACAGACCCTCCAGTATCAGGCAAATTGGTCCCGGAACAAATGTAGCCTCCCGCTGCAGTTCCCAGCCACCAAGATGCTCCTGGTGGGGTGCATGATGTTGATGGAGCACACAGAGTTCATGTTTTCATCACGGAATTTATTTACGAGGTCCCCGTTTTCATGGTAAACCTCAATCTGCCGAGGCCGATTCAGACTGCCCACCACGAAACAGTCCTCCTGCTTGGGGTCCCACGACGCTTGGAAACGGCTCAACCAGAAGTGGGTATGCCTACAATGGAGAAAGAAGATCTTACTCTGTTGTCCTAAAAGATCAGCGATTTTTCAAATGCAATTTTTTGGGGGGAAAACACAAACACACACACACATACAGCCCTCAAAATTTCCACTCGCCTTCTAGCATTTGGCAAGTAGATTTAAGCTGGGGGCGAGTGATGACAGGGCTGCATGACCAATCTCCCTCCAATCTGTGCCTACACTTAGAGTCCCGATGAGATTGGCAGCTGAAGAGGAAAGGTGCATGCTCGGGAAAAGTAGTCTGATGAGCCGCGCACAGGCAGAGCAGTACACAGGTGCTCTCCTTACAATTCTCATTAAGCCATGGGACCTCCTCTCCTCACTGCCAGCCTGAATAAAAGGGGGAAGTGGGGACATGCAAGCGTGGAGCCGCACACACAGGCTCCTGATGATGAGATGAATAGGAGAGGGAGGGATGGAGGGGAAGAGGGAGAGAGAGGGAGATGCAGAGGAGACAGCAAGAGAATGGGGACGAGACCCAGTTCTAGTGCCCTGTCCCTCTGGGCTGCCCCCCAGTGCCCTGTCCCTCTGGGCTGCCCCCCAGTGCCCTGTCCCTCTGGGCTGCCCCCCCAGTGCCCTGTCCCTCTGGGCTGCCCCCCCAGTGCCCTGTCCCTCTGGGCTGCCCCCCCAGTGCCCTGTCCCTCTGGGCTGCCCCCCCAGTGCCCTGTCCCTCTGGGCTGCCCCCCCAGTGCCCTGTCCCTCTGGGCTGCCCCCCCAGTGCCCTGTCCCTCTGGGCTGCCCCCCCAGTGCCCTGTCCTATTTTGGTAAAGTTGTTGTTGGTAATATTTAATTTTGTAACTTAATTCTGCATAAAACATTTACCAGTGTCATTCCATGAGATAATCTACGAGGACGTGTTTACGGGTGCAATTAGGCGCAGGGCAGTGTATGAATTAGGTGGGGCAACTGGTGGCAAGTAACTCTTGAGGCCTGGCTAGTAGCTCAGGACTTGAAATTTTGAGCCCTGTGTATATATATCTATGTGTGTGTGTGCGAGAGATTATATATATATATATATATATATTATATATACACATATATACATATATACATATACACACATTATATATATATATATATATATATATATTTTTTTATATTAACCACTTCAGCCCCAGACTATATTGCTGGCCAAAGACCAGGCCACCTGGTCACCAGTCATCTCTATGCTTTCCAGGCAGTGCAGACCGATTCGCTCTCCCGCCCCCGATGGCACGGGAGAGCCCGGAGAAGCACCGGATGGTGGCGGGAGGGGGGGGGGGGGGTGTTGGGGAGTCCCCTCCCGCTGCCTATAAGAACGATCAAGCGGCGGAACTGCCGCTTTGATCATTCTTATCGTGTGCAGAATCGGCGGCTGAAGACGGTGATATCTGAATGATGCCTGTAGCTGCCCCATCAGACGTCCTCGGTTGTCAAGAGGTTAATAATAATAATAGTTATAATAATAATGTGCCCACACACCAGTCAAGCCCCATCAGGGGCCACACACCAGTCAAGCCCCATCAGGGGCCACACACCAGTCAATAATAATAATAATAATTAAAAAAAATTTTTTTTGCTAAAATATGAAAGACTATATTAAGCCACGTAAAAAAAGATACCAAACATGTCACACTTTAAAATTCTGCATCATTCATGGAATAGTGCTAAATACAGCACTTAAAATAAATCTCTATAGGCGACGCTTTAAAAAAACTTTTACAGAGCACTAGAATTATTGCTCTCGCGCCAACGTCCGCAGCGATAGCTCACATGTGTGTCTGGAACATCGATTACATATGTGGGCGTGACTTGCCTATGTGTTCACCACTGTGCGTGAGCTCAGAGGGGGGGATAGGGGCACTTTAACCGCTTGACCACCGAGCCTGTTTTTCAGATTCGGTGTTTACGAGACTAAAACAGTTTTTTTTGCTAGAAAATTACTTAAAACCCCCAAACATTATATATTTTTTTCTAACACCCTAGAGAATAAAATGGCGGTCATTGCAATACTTTTTCTCACACCGTATTTGCGCAGCGGTCTTACATGCGCACTTTTTTTTGGAAAAAAAAAATCACTTTTTTAAATTAAAAAATAAGACAACAATACATTTGGCCCAATTTTTTTATATATTGTGAAAGATAATGTTACGCCGAGTAAAATGATACCCAACATGTCACGCTTAAAAATTGCGTCCGCTCGTGGCATGGCGTCAAACTTTTACCCTTAAAAATCTCGATAGGTGACGTTTAAAAAAATTCTACAGGTTGCATTTTTTGAGATACAGAGGAGGTCTAGGGCTAGAATTATTGCTCTCGCTCCAACGATCGCGGCGATACCTCACTTGTGTGGTTTGAACACAGTTTTCATATGCGGGCGCTACTCGCGTATGCGTTCGCTTCTGTGCGCGAGCTTGTCGGGACGGGGCGTTTAAAAAAAAAAATTTTGTTTTCTTATTTATTTTAATTTAGTTTTTAATTTTTTACACTAAAATAAAATAAAAATTATCACTTTTATTCCTATTACAAGGCATGACAGGTCCTCTTAAATATGAGATCTGGGGGTCAAAAAGACGTCACATCTCATATTTAGGCTTAAATGCAAAAACAAAAAAAAAGAAACTGTCATTTTTCAAATGACAGAAAATAAAAATGTTTTTTTAAGACGCTGGGCGGGACTGACGTTTTGACGTCACTTCCGCCCAGCAGAGCTATGGGGACGGGTGGGGGCGATTTTTCCCTCACACGCATCCCCCGGCTGAGGAGCCGAACGGACCCGATCGCCTCCGCCGCTACGGTAAGCGGCGGAGGGCACGGGAGAGCCCCTCTCCCGCCACCGATAACGGCGATCTCGCGGCGAATCTGCCGCGGAGACCGCCGTTATCGTGTACAGAACCGCCCCATGAAGAGATGGATATCTCGGTTGTGGCAGCAGCTGCTCCCGTTACCGAAATATCCATCTTTAAAAACAGGACGTATTTTGACAATGGGGCGGTGGTGGTTAAAGACACTTTTCTATTTTTTATTTATTTCATTCCTTTTTTTTTATTTTTTACACTGTACCTTTCATTTTTTTATTTTATTAATTACTTTAATTACTTTTCTTCCTATCACAAAAGAATGTAAACATATAGAAATCCTCCAGGGATGATCAATGGATCCTGTATATGCTGGAAGATATTACCTGATTTCAGTGAGAAGTTGAAAGGTGGAGGTCGTTCTGCTGCTATCGAACACTCTGCAAAAGAAAAATCAATGTCAATGCAAAAAAAAAAAAATGAAATTAACCTTTTGCTGCCCACACTATATAGACGAAAGATGGCTACAGTGCGGGCCTCCCCTGCATGCGAGGCCTGGGCGCCACCTGCTGGGCGCAAGCAGCTCGCTCTGTGATCAGAGAGTTCATGAGACTTGGTCCCTTAGCCAATGACAGCTGATCATGTGATGTAAACAGAGACGGTAATCTTTTTTTTTTTTCCCCTCATGCGTGAGAAAAAAAAAAATAGGATTTTTGTACTCACCGTAAAAAAATCAATTTCTCTGAGTTCATGGACGGACACAGCAGCAACTGACCTTAGGGTATTATATCCTTCCTTCCAGGAGAGACTAGGCAGAAAAAAACAGCACTTCAAGTGTTAAAACACTTCTCAGTATAGCTCCTCCCAGGGGGCGGGGCCCCTGGGTATATCCCTCACTCTGCCTATGCAGCCCCAGTTCGTAACAAGCAGTACAAAGCAGGGGTGGGTGCTGTGTCCGTCCATGAACTCAGAGAAATGGATTTTACGGTGAGTACAAAAATCCTATTTTCTCTTCCGTTCATGGACGGACACAGCAGCATTGACCTTAGGGATGTCCCCAAGCAGTGTCAAAAAATTCAAGGGGTGGGAAAACACAGCAAATTAAGCTTCACCCCAAACATACCAGAGTTCCTCAACGAAGGAACTTCAACCTTAAACAGCCGCCTGCAAAACCTTGCGGCCAAAGGAGGCATCCGCAGATGCACTCACATTCACCTTGTCAAATTTTGAAAAGGTGTGGGTTGACGACCAGATCGCTGTCTTACACACCTGTAAAACAGACAGACGCTTGATGGCGGAAAGCCCAAGAGGTATCAATCGGCCTGGTCGAATGCACCGTAACCAGAAAGGGAGGCGCCCGCCCCTTTAGGGCATAAGCATGGAGCACGACCTGTCTACTCCGCCTGAAAATGGAGGCCGACGAGACAGCAAGGCCTTCTTCGGACCAGTCACTGACACGAACGGTGAGAGCCTGAAAAGTGCCTCTCAAGCCAGCCCAGTATGAAAGCCTGAGTGCTTTCACACTGGGGCGGTGCGCTTGCAGGACAAAAAAATGAAAAAAGTCCTCCTAGCAGCATCTTTGGGGTGGAGCGCTGTATACACCGCTCCTCCACCACACCTGCCCATTGAAATGAATGGGCAGCGCTGCCAAATTGCTTGTAAAGCGCTCCGATAGCGCCGCAACACGGGTGCCGCTAGCGGGGTTAAAAGCATCCCACTAGCAGCCGAAAAGCACCGCTATAACTCCGGTAAAGCACTGCTGAAAACTAGCGCCACATTACCGCTAACGCATCTCCTCCCCTCAGCGGTATTCCCGAGTCTGGCACGGGATGGGATTTCACCACCAAAAGCGGTAACCCCGAGCCAGACTCGTGATCGCCTCACAGTGTCCACAGGCAGAGTTTACTTACCTTGTCCCTGGATCCTGCGATGCCTCCCCACTGTGTCCTCCTCGCTCGATAAATACACACAATACATACAGTATAATGTAATCTTATAGATTACAGTACTGTATGAAATAAATACACACCCATTGTCCCTAGTGGTCTGCCCAGTGTCCTACATGTACTTTTATATAATAAAATTAGCGTTTATTGATTGGTTTGCGCAAAAGTTATAGCGTAGGGGTCGTTTTTTTTACTAGTAATGGCGGCGATCAGCGTTTTTTTTTCAGTACTGCGACATTATGGCGGACACTTCGACACATTTTTGGGACCATTGGCATTTTTTTAGCGATCAATGCTATAAAAATGCATTGTATTACTATAAAAATGCCATTGGCAGTGAAGGGGTTAACACTAAGGGGCGGGGAAGGGGTCAAGTGTGTTCCTGGGTGTGTTCTAACTGTATGGGGGGGTGGCCTTACTAGGGGAAATCACTGATCTTCTGTTCATACATTGTATGAACAGGAGATCAGCGTTTCCCCCGCTGACAGGACCGGGAGCTGTGTGTTTACACACATAGCTCCCGGTCCCCGCTCTGTAACGAGCGAACGCGTGTGCCCGGCGGCGATCGTGCCCCCGGGCACGCGCACAGGACTCGGGCACAGAAGTGCCGACGTAGAGCTACGGGCTCTCGCCCAGGAGAGCTGACCTGCCGCCGTATAACGGCGGCCGGTCGGCAAGCAGTTAAGACCAGCTAGAAAACAACGATAAATTATTATCACTTGCAGAATTGAGCGATTTGTGGGGAATCTCGTCATTAGAAAATTAAAAGTAATAATTTTTATTATTATAATTAGTTATATTTATTTATTTTATAATTTTTGATTTTGTGTTTCAAATTTTATTACACCCGGGATGTAGACTCTTGTTTGGACAGATTTAAGCAAGTTATTACTAAGAATTGCAGGCCTACAGTATAAAAAGCCAAATTTCCATGCAAAATAACGGCACCGCTTTAAGCACCTAAAATCTGAAAGAATCATACCGCCAGGGAGGTTAACCACTTAAGCCCCGGACCAATATGCTGCTAAATGCCCGAAGGTGTTTGTTACAATTTGGCACTGCGCTGCTTTAACTGGTAATTGCGTGGTCGTGCGATGTTGTACCGAAACAAAATTTGCATCTTTTTCTTTGCACAAATAGAGCTTTCTTTTGATGGTATTTGATTGCCTCTGCGATTTTTATTTTTTGCGATATAAAACGGAAAAAGACAGAAATTATAAAAAAAAATAAAAAAATTTTAGTCAAACATTTAGGCCAAAATGTATTCAGCCACATGTCTTTAGTTAAAAAAAAAAAAAAATCGCAATATCAAAAAAACTAGCTACCTAGCGGCAACAGCGACACTAATACAGCGATCAGAAAACCGATCGCTTACTGACACTGGCAATAGGGGGTGAAAGGGTTAACTAGGGCGGTGATCAAGGGGTTGAACCTTTATTAGGGGGGGGGGCTAACCTGGACCTAACACTAACTGCCTGTCACACTGACACTAAATGCAGTGATCAGTAAATATATGATCACTGCAATCAGTGACACTGTGATAGGGGGCTGGTTCATCTGAGGGGGTTAAGTGTGCCTATGTGTACTGGTGTCAGTGTGCTGTTGTGCAAATCACTTGTGATGTCTTCTCTCTTCTCGCCGAAACGAAAATACCGCCGAGAGGAGAGGTGACATCACTTCCTCTACCTGTGTTTACATTACACAGGCAGAGGGCGGGCAGAGGGGGGGGGAAACCAGATTCGCTGGGAGCGATCGCGAGGGGGCGGACAGAAACGAACAGCCGCCCCCTAATCCCGGATCGCTCCCAGAGGCTTACCGACCACCGCATGTATCGGGGGGTCCCTATCGGACCCCCGACCCGCAGGAAGGCAGGGATGTGCCAGCACATCTATCTTCCTGTATGTGCCATTCTGTGGACGTATATTTACATGCGGCGGTCGTTAAGTGGTTAAAGAGGTATTTCTTGAAAACAAAATTATTTAATTGAAAACACTTTAGTAGCATATCAATGTTATTACACGTCAGCTTAAATTTTAACTAGTTTCCGACCAGCCGCCGCAGCTCTACGTCGGCAGGTCGACTCTGCTAGATCTACGTCACCTCGCCCGGCAGCCACCTCGCCGCCGGGCACACGCGATCGCTCGTTACAGAGCGAGGACCAGGAGCTGTGTCGGTAAACACACAGCTCCCGGTCCTGTCAGGAAGAGAAATGCTGATCTTCTGTTCATACAATGTATGAACAGAAGATCAGTAATTTCCCTCAGTCAGTCCCCTCCCCCCCTACAGTTAGAACACACCCAGGTTACACATTTAACCCCTTCCCCGCCCCCTAGTGTTAACCCCTTCACTGCCATTTTTTTTATAGTAATCAATGCATTTTTATAGCACCGATTGCTATAAAAATGCCAATGGTCCTAAAAATGTGTCAAAAGTGTCCGCCATAATGTCGCAGTAGCGAAAAAAAAAACATTACTAGTAAAAAAAAAAAAAATATTATTAAAAATGCCAAAAAAAACGACCCCTATTTTGTAAACGCTCTAACTTTTGCTATAACTTTTGCGCAAACCAATCAACGCTTATTGCGATTTTTTTTTTACGAAAGATATGTAGAAGAATACGTATCGGCCTAAACTGAGGATAAAAATATTTCTTTATATATTTTTGGGGGATATTTATTATAGCAAAAAGTAAAAAAATATAATTTTTCTTTAAGGCCCCTTTCACATGAGCGGACCGTTCGTCCGCTCATTACAAGTCCGTTTACGGACTTGTAATGGGCCCCTATGGGAGCGGGTCCGTTAGATGATGCATCCGCTTAACGTCCGCAAGATCCGCATCCGCTTTTGCGAACGGAAGAAAACCCTATTTTTCTTCCGTCCGGCCGATCGGATGCAAACAGACAGACGGTCCGATTCCCCATAGGGGATAGCGGAGGAGAGACAGGGCAGTCCCTGCACAGTGTGTGGGGACCGCCCTGTCTGGCCGACATCTCAGCGGAGACCCCCCGCTAAGCCGACGGACACACGGAGCGGACCGAAAAACGGACCGCTCCGTGTGAAAGAGCCCTAAAACTGTAGCTCTATTTTTGTTTATAGCGCAAAAAATAAAAACCGCAGGGGTGATCGAATACCACCAAAAGAAAGCTCTAGTTGTGAGGGAAAAAAAGGACGCCAATTTTGTTTGGGAGCCACGCCGCACGACCGCGCAATTGTCAGTTACAGTGACGCAGTGCCAAATCGCAAAAAGGGGCCTGGTCCTTTACCTGCATATTTGTCTTAAAGGATCACTAAAGGAATTTTTTTTTTTTTAGCTAAATAGCTTCCTTTACCTTACTGCAGTCCTGGTTTCATGTCCTCATTGTTCGTTTTTTGCTTTGAAGTTGCTGTAATTCTGCTCTGATCTCCACACTTCCTGCTTGTCTGGCTCTTTATGAAAAATCTCATGGCAGCTTTTCACTGTGGTCCAAGTTGTCATTACTGTGTGTGTCTAAGGGCCCTTTCACACTGATGCATTTTTCCCCACGTTTTTGCGGTAAAAATAGCGCTATTAAAAACGCCCCCCATGCCCCTCTCCCTTGAAATTAATTAAAAAACGAGGTAAAATCGCGGCGTTTTGCCGCGATTAAATTCGCGGCAAAACACTGCAATTTTTCGCGATTTTACAGCGTTTTTTAATTCATTTAAATGGAGAGGCATGGGGGGCGTTTTATGAGCGTTTTAATAGCGCACCAGTGTGAAAGGGCCTTTAAACTCCTCAGAACCAATCAGATTCATTTTAAAAACAAAACACTGCCCTGGATTTGTTTGTTTTTGTTCTGTGTGTCTCTTTACTTCACAGAAACATGAAACCAGTTTACAAGTGAAACTAAACTGCAGGCACATTATATGATTGATTTTTATCAATTTTTAAAAGGAATCAGATAACTATTATGTCTCTATACCCTGTAAACAGTCATTTCAGAAGAAAAAAAAATTGTGCCTTTAGTGGTTAGAGGAGGAATTTTTGGAAAACATTTTTTTTTTAAATTGAAAACACTTTAGTTGCATGGTCGTTATCACATGCATATACTACATGTCAAAATATACATTTTTCCATTAAAACCGAAGCCAACAAAAATAAACATTTGTTACCGTAAGTGATGATCAGCGCAGGTGGTGAGGATACGATTGCCGGTGACGGGGGAGAAGTATGCAGACGCCACACTTCTCGAGTGTCCAGGTAAGGAGACCACGGGGCGAACCTTCTTATTGGACATCTGTCTGATGTCATAAATACAGACATCTCTGCAAGGAGAGAGAAAAAAGAAAAAACACAAAAATGTAAGATTGTTGCGGTTTCCTCGTCTCGCTCTCTTTGTGGCTGAAGTGCGATAAAGTTTATTTTAAGGTAATTTTCCACAGATGTGGCCGAGCAATTTATCCGTCTCTAATAATGACTGTAGAATGGAAATGGCTGCACAGGGCACATCGCCAAATACTTCCGCACATGAATGTGTTCCCTCTGCTGACTCGGCACTGCAAGCTTCTCTTACACAGGAGGTATTGATAGATCCGCCACTATTCCTATACCATGCAGGCGGCTCCGGTTACTGCCAGACCATTTCCATGTATTTCACATCATGTATCAGGAACTCTATAAATCCCCAATTTACACACCCAGTTCTAAACAGAGCTCTGCATGTTCCCTAACTGGTCACTAAATCCACTTCATAAAAAAATAAAAAATATGAAAGAAAGGTGTATTCCCTGCTGTTCATACTCAGTCACCATGACCTTCCTTTTCTGTATTCTGCAAAAAAAACTGGTCAATATCCTGCTGCTCTCTCCCCCCCCCCCCTTCTGTCCATGTCCCCAATTCAGCTAGGGATCTTGCAGAGCTGTGTTGGCAGCTCTGCACATGCTCAGTTTTTAGTGAGTTTCAATGCTGAGCATTTCCTCCCCATCACATCTGAGCAGCCCATGTGACTTTAAGAGTCACACATGTGGGCGTATACACAGTGGTAAATGACAGCACATTCCCTCCAACACAATGGGGGGGGGGTGGGATATTATATGTAGATTGATGGAGGCTTCACCTCCCTCTTATTCTAAGACACTGTCCCGTATAGGCCCAATACTCATTTCCGAACACCTGCTTCCTAGATTGAAAAGCGCAGGCTTTTATCCCAGATCCCTTTCGGACCACTGCCCCAGGCCCGCCCCCTGCCCTCCTGGCGGTTAAACCCCTTTTGGTTAAATCTACTCCCAGAAAACGTTGACTTAGGTACAGACTTGGACCAATACTTTGACAGTAACTCTGATTCTGCGTCACCACACGTAGACACTCTCGACCCATATAAATACCCTCAAAAGGAACTCTGCTGAGGCTCTAGATAGAGCCACAGAACTTGTCCTTGCGACAGAAAGGGAGTTTGCGGAGAACCCCATCGCTGGCGTAAATGGTAGGCTTAACCACTTCCCGCCCGGTCAATAGGAGATTGACGGTCGGGAAGTGGTTATGAAATCGTGACTGGACGTTCTCCAAAGTCCTGGACGATTTCATGCCACGCGCGCCCGTGCACCTCCGATCTCGGTAACGAGTCTCCGGCGGAGGCTCGCTACCATGTGATCAGCCGTGTCCAATCACGGCTGATCACGATGTAAACAGGAAGAGCCGTAGATAGCTCTTCCTCACTCGCGTCTGACAAGACGCGAGTACAGGAGAGCCGATCGGCGGCTCTCCTGACAGGGGGGGGGTTCGCGCTGTCAGGAAAAAAACAAAAAAACATTCCAAGCAAAAAAAGAAAGATGCCAGTCAGTGCCCACATATGGGCACTGACTGGCAACAGATACATCAGTGCCACCCCACAAAGTCCATCAGTGCCACCCCACAGTGTCCTTTAGTGCCACTCAGTGCCAATCCATGCCCAGTGCCCACCTATCAGTGCCACCCATAAGTACCCATCAGTGCCACCCATAAATGCCACCTATGAGTGCCCAGTGCTGCCCATGAGTGTCCATCAGTGCCACCTATGTGTGCCCATCAGTGCCACCCATGAGTGCCCATCAGTGCCGCATACCAGCGCCGCCTCATCGGTGCCCATCAGTGCCACCTCATCGGTGCCCATCAGTACTACCTCATTGGTGCCGCCATATAAGTGCCCGTAATTGAAAGAGAAAACTTACTTGTTTACAAAAAAGTTAACAGAAAAAAATAAAAATGTATTTTTTTTTCAAAATTGTCGCTCTATTTTTGTTTATAGCGCAAAAAATAAAAACCGCAGAGGTGATCAAATACCACCAAAAGAAAGCTCTATTTGTGGGGGAAAGAAGGACACCAATTTTGTTTGGGTGCAGTGTAGCATGACCGCGCAATTGTCATTCAAAGTGAGACAGTGCTGAAAGCTGAAAATTGGCTTGGGCGGGAAGGTGCGTAAGTGCCCGGTATGGAAGGGGTTAAATTGTGTTCCAGAACAGTGGATCAACACCACTATGGAAAAAAAAAAAAAAATCAGAGTTAGTCTTACCGGAAACTCTGTTTCCAGGAGTCTTCCAGGACAGCCCTTGAGAGATGGAGCTCCTCCCAGGACAGGAAACACATCACCTCCAGCTCTTTAAAAGGCGGTCCCTCAGGCATCTGGTCAGTTTTAATCCAAGAACCGAAGGACGGAGCTGAAAAACAGTTAATGACATACATACATATTATCCATGCATATATACATACCCACATAAATACCTACCTTAAAGCATAGGGTGGGAACGTGCTGTCCTGGAAGACTCCTGGAAACAGAGTTTCCGGTAAGACTAACTCTGATTTTCCCAAGGCGTCTTCCAGGACAGCCCTTGAGAGGATGAGCAAGCACTCACCAAATTAGGGTGGGACTACCGCCTGCAGAACTTTTCTCCCAAAGGCCTGATCTTGGCTACTTAGGACGTCCAGTCGGTAATGTCTAATGAATGTGGACATGCTTGACCACGTAGCGGCCTTACATATTTGTTCCGGGGTAGCGCCGGCTCTCTCTGCCCAGGATGTGGCTAACGCCCTTGTAGAGTGAGCTTTCAAACCTTGCGGAGGATCCAAGTGTAGAGCTTTATACCCTTCTAAGATGGCCAATTTAATCCACCTGGCTAGAGTCCCTTTTGAGGCTTGTTTTCCTTTTCGATTACCAGAAAAAAGAACAAACAATGCATCTGATTTTCTAAAGTCTTTAGTTGCTTCCAAATAGACTAAAAGACATCTTCTAACGTCCAGCCAGTGTAGCTGTTCTTCTTTGCTATTTCTTGGCTTATTGCAAAAAGAAGGAAGTATAATGTCCTGACTCTTGTGGAAAGCAGAGGCTACTTTTGGCACAAAGGACTGATCTGTTTTTAGAATAACCTTATCCTCCAAAATTTGCATGTACGGATCCCTAATTGAGAGAGCCTGAAGTTCGCTGATTCTGCGGGCAGAAGTCATAGCGATCAAAAAAATTGTCTTTAAAGTAACCAGCTTTAAGGATGCCTCTGATATCGGCTCAAAAGGCTTTTTAATGATTGCTTTCAACACCAGAGATAGGTCCCACGTCGGTATCTTACGGCATGGGGCCGGGCGTTGTTTGGCAATTGCTTTGCAAAATCGACTAATAAGCGGGTCTTCTTGTAGGGGGCGCTGAACATAAACTGAAAGGGCAGCAATTTGAACCTTAATCGTGCTTAAGGCCAGTTTCTTGTCGATGCCTTCTTGTAAGAACTCCAAAATCGTTGGGGCATCATGTTCCCTCTTTCCATTCTCTTTTAGCCAGAGATTGAATTTTTTCCAGTGTTTCAGATAAATCGCTCTGGTAACTGGTTTGCGACTCTGTAATAGAGTTCTGATCACTCTATCGGATAGACCCTTAGACTTCAGGATGTCTATCTCAGAAACCAGGCCGCTAGATTCAGAAAGGCCGGATTGGGGTGCCGAACCGGACCTTGAGTCAACAGATCTTGACTGCACGGCAACATCCATGGTGGACGATCCGCTAACTCTAGTAGAAGCGAAAACCACGCCCTTTTTGGCCAAAAAGGGGCTATCAGGATAAGGGAAGTCTTCTCCACCCTGTACTTGGCCAGGACCTTCGGTAAGAGGTGCAGAGGTGGGAAAGCATATGTCAGGGAGAATGACCATGCGCTTTGAAGGGCATCGACTGCCACCGGCCGATCCCTGGGGTTCAGTGAGAAAAACTCTGGAAGCTTGGTATTCCTCCTGTTGGCGAACAAGTCGACCTCCGGAAGACCCCATTTGGACACTATCTTGGCAAAGACTGTCGGATCCAGAGACCATTCTTCTTGAGAGACTGATTGTCTGCTCAAAAAATCGGCTAGACTGTTTTGCGTACCCTTGAGATGGACAGCTGAAAGTGACTCGAGATTCTCTTCTGCCCAAACAAAGATTTCTTTTGTTATGCCCATCAGGGTGGGATTCCTGGTCCCTCCTTGTTTGTTCAAATACGCTACAGTAGTTGTATTGTCCGACCTGATCTGTAGATGTTGATGCTTGAGCCGCTCCTGGAATGCTGCGATCCCTTTGGTTACGGCTTTTAACTCCCGATAATTTGAGGAGCGTTTCTTTTCTAGATAATTCCAGGTGCCTTGTGCCAACTGACCTTCTAGGTGGGCTCCCCAACCTTGATTGCTGGCGTCCGTGGTCAAGATGCGTGTCACAGGTGGGTTCCACAGTAGACCTTTGTTCAGGTGGTTTTGGTCTCTCCACCACCAGAGAGCCTGCTTTGTTTTTTCTGGCAGGTATGTCTTCTCCTCTAAGTCTTTTCCTGTTAGATTTTGAAGAAGAAAAGACTGGAGTGGCCTTTGGTGGAACCTGGCCCATCTGACTGCTGGGATGGAGGCTGTCATGAGGCCTAAGACCGACATTATCTCCCTTACTGTGACCGGGAGATTTGTCTGCAACCGAGCTACTCGTTGATTTATGTGATCGATTTTTTGTTGTGGGAGAAAGGTCCTTTGCTCTGTAGAATCTACTATGTAGCCCAGGAACAGGATTTCCTGTGTGGGAATGAGGATTGACTTTTCCCTGTTGACTATCCAGCCTAACTGAGTCAACCACTGCTGGACGACCACTAGGTCCTTGAGTAGCTTTTGTTTTGTGGATGCCAGGAACAACAGGTCGTCCAAGTAGGGGACAACTGTTATTCCTTGGAGTCTTAGAGGGGCCAACGTTTCCGCAAGGATTTTGGTAAAGATCCTCGGAGACGAGGAGAGACCAAAGGGGAGGGCTTGGCTCTGATAGTGGAAATTTTTTTCCCCTATCCGGACAGCTATGCGAAGGAACCTTTGGGAGCTTAGTCTGATAGGAATGTGGAGGTAGGCATCCTTCAGATCTATCTTTGCCATGAAGCAGTTTTTCTGAAGTAAATTCTTGACAGAATAAATGGATTCCATCCGGAATTTTTTGTATCGAATGACTGTATTCAGTGGTTTTAGGTTGAAAATCAGGCGATACTTCCCTGATGGTTTTCGTACCAGAAAGACGTGCGAGTAAAAACCCTGGCCTTCTTCTTGTTTGGGGACTGGTATTAGGACTTTTTGATCTACCAATTCTCCTATGAGAAGTTGTAGTGCCTGTGCCTTTACCGGGTCCTTTGCCAGCTGTGTAACCAAGAATCTTGTTGGTGGCAACTGACTGAACTCCAGGGCATAACCCTTTCCTATGACTCCCCTGACAAAGTTGTTGGAGGTCAACTTTATCCATTGTGGAAGGAAATCCCCCAGTCTTCCTCCCACCTGGATCCTGGCCTCATTGAGATTTGGGGTTTTTATCAGGAGGGTTAAAGAGCACTTTTGCTTTTTGCTTTCCTCCTTGCGCCCCCCAGGGTCTATTTGGCTTGCCTTTCTCTTGAGTCTTCTTTTGCCCCTTGAAGGAACGAAAAAACTTCCTATTAAAAGGCTTTTTCTTTTCAGGAAAAGTCCTCTTTTTATCCGCCGTGCGTTCTAATGCTTCATCAAGCGGAGTGCCAAATAAAAGGTTACCTGAGAAAGGAACGCTACAAAGACGTAATTTAGATGTGGTGTCTCCTGGCCAAGTTTTGAGCCAAAGAGTTCTCCTCGCTGCGACTGATAGTGAAGCTGACCTGGCTGACAGCTTTACCGATTCTGCCGAAGCATCTGCGATAAAACCGACTGCCTTAAACAGCATTGGAAGAGATTTCAATAAATCCTCTCTAGGAGTACCCGCTGTCAGGTGTTCCTGTAGCTGTTTTAGCCAAAACTCTAAATTACGTGCTACACATGTAGTTGCCAGGGCTGGCTTAAGATTAGCCATGGCTGCGTCCCAGGATCTTTTGAGGATAACATCTCCCCTCTTGTCCATGGGATCTGCTAAATGTCCCATGTCCTCAAACACCAGGTCTGAGTGCTTTGATACTTTTGATAGGGGGGCATCCAGTTTAGGGGACTGATTCCAGACCTCCTTAGGGTCTTCATCAAAAGGAAACCTTCTTTTCAAACCGCTAGAAAAGAAAGGCCTTTTGTCTGGCTCCTCCCATTCTTTAAGCACCAAGTCTGAAACCAGCTTGTGCACTGGAAAAACTTTTTGTTTTTTCTTGCTTAACCCCTGATACATTTTATCATGCCGTGAGAGAGAAGTCTTTTCTTCCTTCATCTCCAACGTTTCATGAATGGCCCCAATTAATTCATCTACCTCCTCCTGAGAGAGCTTGAATCTAGTGGGTGTGCGGGAGTCACGCTGATCATCTTCCTGCCCAGAATCTGAGTGGGAGGAATCTGAATCAGGAATTCTAAGGGAAGTCTCCTCATTATCCACAGGATCACCTGTTCCTGACGCTACCGGAATGGGAGAGGTGGGCACCTCTTGTGTGATGGCCGGAGTTGAAATTTGTGAGTCAGCAATAAGTTTCCTAAAGGATTGAAAAGTTGCTTTCATTTCCTCTTTGAAAGAGCCTAAAAATTTGTTAAGCGGGGAATCCTCCTCACTGCTTATCACAGTTGTAATACAGGGTCCACACAAGCTTTTGGTATAACCTGAAGCAAGTCTAGCGTTACATGTGGCACACTTCTTCTTGCTAGAAGGAACTTTAACACTGTGATCCTTTGGCTCTTTCTGATAGGAAACAAAAGACAAGAGAGAGAGAGGGATCTCTTTTTAGAAAACAAGCCATCTCAAGGTGCCCACTGAGCTAAACATAGGTACACATCCTATTAGCTCCCCTTTTACATAGGTGAAATACACAGGAAAAAAGGCTCTGGCACAGCCAGCCTACCTGTGAAGAGCCGGCGCTGGACTCCCCTGGCACGTGTACCGCGTCCATCCTGATCTGGTATGCGGGCAGCGTTCAGCCCACGCTAGCTGCCCTTATACGCGCCGGCTCAGCCTTCCAAACTTCCCGCGCCAGAAACCGGAACCATAGCTTCCGGCGCACAGTGATGACGCGCATCCCGACCCGGAAGCTACGCCCAGCGACTTCCGGGTCACGGCATCCTCCACGAGGAGAGCGTTCCTTTGCTGCTGACACCGCTGCCTATGCCTGCCATCACTGCCTACTCCCTCGCCGGGCACCGGAGGGAAGAAGGAAACGGGGAACTCCAGACCCAGTCGGAGGGAACCCGCGGCCAGAAAAAACGGAGAGATTCGATAGGTGAGAGAAGGCCCAGCCCAGCTGTCTTCCCTCAGCCCTTTGGAGATGGACACTCTCCCAAATCCATCCCTCTGGAAAGACGGTTCCTCACTAGGCAACATGTCTCCTCCGACTGAGGAAACACATAAAAACTGACCAGATGCCTGAGGGACCGCCTTTTAAAGAGCTGGAGGTGATGTGTTTCCTGTCCTGGGAGGAGCTCCATCTCTCAAGGGCTGTCCTGGAAGACGCCTTGGGAAAATTCATAGACAAAGGTCGTTCGAACAAGGTAAGAGTGCTGGGAAACTACTAGCTTATTTAGTACATAGCGAGGTGAGACCAACTTTTGACGGAACCTGTGCAGGTCGCGTCAATTTTCCGAGACTTTTTCACCGCCCTGTATGCCTCAGTGGCACCAGACAATGACTCCTTGATAGAGACATTTTTTTACCGGCCTAACAATTCCTCGGCTATCTGCGGAACAAACCCAGGCATTGGAGGAGCCACTGTCGGCGGAGGAGATCTCCAAAGCACTGGCTAGCCCCCCAAATCCAAAGCTCCCGGCTCTGATGGCTTGCCATCGGAATTTTACTCAACCTATCCAGATGTGTTGGTCCCTTAGGCTACTCGCACTGTACAACTCCAACTTTGAAAATTCTGAACTCCCGCCCTCTATGAGGGAAGCCACTATAGTATCAATTCCTAAACCTGGAAAAGACCCCCACCTGCCGGAATCATATCGCCCCATTTCTTTGCTCCAGGTGGACATCAAGATACTTGCCAAGGTGCTTGCTGTCCGCCTCAACGCTGTAATTTTATCCCTGATTCATAGTGACCAGGCAGGCTTCATGCCGGGTCGAAATACTTCCTTTAATCTTAGGAGACCTGCAGACGGTACATGATAACTCGGGATCCATGATAATCGTAGCCTTGGACACTGCCAAGGCTTTCGATTCAGTAGAATGGAAATACCTTTGGATCTGCCTTGACAAGTTTGGTCTCGGCCCCAGATTTGTCAAATGGGTGCAACTTCTTTACCAAGCTCCGGTGGCCAGGTTTCTGGCCAATGGTTGGCCATCGGAGCAATTCCCCTTACACAGAGGCACGAGGCTGCCCCCTGTCGCTTTACGCCTTGGCGGCCGAGCCCCTTACGATCGCCATAGGATCACATCCCGGCATAGAAGGACTGCGAAAAGAGGGGGTGGAGGAGAAGATCAGCACCTACGTGGGCGATACCCTGTTGTATCTGGACGACTCCAATAATTCTCTTCCTCTAGCACTGGACTTGATGGAACGCTTTGGCACATTCTCAGGCCTCAGGATTAACTGGGATAAGTCCCAAATACTCCCTCTGGACAGTTATCCGCCCCCTAGAGACAGGGCCCTTCTCCCACTTCAAAGGGTAGCTGACATTAAATACTTAGGTATCCGGACCACTCGAGACCCGATAGACTATGTCTCACTTAATATTACACCACTGCATGAGATGCTGAAGCAGAAGACCCAGGCCTGTGCTCGCCTTCCACTGGGGGTTATGGGCCATGTAAATCTCGTGAAAATGGTTTTACTACCCAAAATACTTTACATGGTCTGGCACTCTCCAGTGTATCTTGTGCTCCGGCATTTCAAGACACTGGAAGTCCTTCTCAAGCCGTTCATCTGGGGCACTCCTAGACACAAACTCCCATGGCACAGACTGAAGAACCCTACTGAATTAGCCGGACTGGCGCTCCCCGACTTCAACGACTATTATCTTGCTGCTCAGTTATCATAGATATTTCACGTGGATAAGGTTTTTTTTTTAATCAGAAACAAAGGTTTTATTGAAAAAGTCAGGTGAAGACAAAAACATAAACACAGTATCAAACAAAGTGCACTTACAGTAAGAGTTACACCTAACAAAGTACTGACGTTTAGCTGAATAAAGAGATATATAACCCATAGTACTATGAGACATGAACAGTTTAAGGCTGGGTAATCCTCATTACAGGACTAATAGCCCTGGTTCAGTATCCAAAAGAGATCCAGTTCCATCTATATATCACTGAAAACTTAGCATATCAAAGAGATATGAACAAGAAATGTACATATAAACATAGGACCGTGTGCAATATTTAAAGCATGGCGCTCCTGCTCCCCCATGATACACAATAACAAATCCAGATGGTATATGTAATAAATCACATTAGTGTCTCCTATCCTAGTTGATCACATTTGCAATAGCCTCTCCATTACCAATTGAGGAGGGCCCAGCCCTGGTGTATCCAGCCAGGGCTGCCACATTGAATAAAATTTCCTAAGGGCATTACGATGTTGATATGTTATCTTTTCACGTATCAACAGGCTGTTAACCATCTCTACCCATTGTGTCTCCTTCGGCACTCTGGGAGTGATCCATAATCTTGCTATAGCCTTCCTGGCAACATACAGCAGACGTATAACAGCGGTGTGACCACCGGGCGAGAGAGAAGGTATCTCAAGCGCACCCAGTAGGCACACCAGGGGGTTACATGGCACCGGGAAGGCATAGACTTGGGATATAGTAGAGATAACATATTGCCAGTACCTAAATAACTTTGGGCATTTCCACATCATATGAAGCAAATCACCATCATGAGCGCAGCACTTTGGACAAAGCGGAGAGTCCCTAATGCCCCATTTATGCAGTTTGAGCGGTGTCCTGTAGACCCTATGTAGGAGAAATAAATGTGAGAGCCTGTGTGCTACCGAGACCGACACCAGGGGGGCGGAAGACAGGCATAGCTCCCACGTTTCCCCGTCAATGGGCCCCACATCCTTTTCCCAGCCCTTCTTACAGATCAAAGTGGACGCATCATGAGTGGAACTAAGCAGTCTAGCATAGACCCTCGAGATCATGCCCTTCTTTTCTCCTGTCACCAAGACATCATTATGTAGGGGATGCACTATCACTTGAGCCGGGGACAATCTCCTCTCACACTGGAGAGCATGCCTCAGCTGTAAGTACCTGTAGAATTGCGTCCTCTCCAGAGAGAACTCATCCCGCAGGTCCGTGAACGACTTCAGGACCTGTCCTATAAACAACTGGGGCACGTAGTGAATCCCCGCTTCCTCCCAATGTCTGAAGTCCCGGAGCTTGGAGAGCTCTTTATAGTAAGCATTCCTCCAAATGGGGGTGAAGGAACATACCCCTTTCACTCTAAAGACAGATCGGACATATTTCCACAGTGTGTTTAATAAAATTATTGTGGGAAGAGCCTGTGAGACATGCATAAATCCCGCTTCCAGATGGGATACAGCTGGGAGCTCTGATCCATAGGGGACCAGCAAGGCTCTTATTTGATCCTCCTCATCCACAGTCCCCCAGTTGCCGATATGTTGGATCTGGGAGGCAATAAAATAGTACCGGGCGTGTGGGACTGCCATGCCCCCTTGGTCCTTAGCCAGGTGTAGCGTGGATAAACTTATCCGTGCCATTTTATATTTCCATATCGGTTCCCTGAACTGCGAATCTATCTGGGAGAACCACTTGTGTGGTATCCAGATTGGAGAATTATGAAATATGTACAATAGCTGCGGGGCCCAGACCATCTTGATAAGATTAGCCCTGCCCGTTACCGATAAAGGAAGCTTCGTCCATGCTGAGCACTTCGCTCTGAACTTGGTGAGCAATGGCTTCAAATTCAGAGAGAGGTATTGGGTTGGGTCAGATGTCACCTGAATTCCTAGACAGGGGCGGACTGACAACTCATGGGGCCCCCGGGCAACAGAAGATTATGGGCCCCCAGGCTTACAGATGGCCACCAAGCCAGGTGGCAGTACAGAGGCAGTGCAGCTAAAATCTCAGGATTTTCACATCAAAAGCATGTAGGTTTTGGACATATCAGGGAGAGATGTAAAAAAAACACAGATCTTTACATACTGTCCCTGGTTTTAATGAGCCTGGCAACCCTGATGGGGCCCCCTAGTGGCATGGGGCCCTCGGGCAGTGCCCGAGTTCCTCAATGGTCAGTCCGCCCCTGTTCCTAGATAGCGAAATTGGGTCACTACCTGTATGTCCGAAGTGCAATCAGGTAAGGGAGCTACTATAGGGTCCAAGGGCATAATCACTGACTTATCCCAATTAATCCTGAACCACGACA
Source organism: Rana kukunoris (assembly GCA_029574335.1). Taxonomy (NCBI): domain Eukaryota; kingdom Metazoa; phylum Chordata; class Amphibia; order Anura; family Ranidae; genus Rana; species Rana kukunoris. Next base: position 4,192,869 of record CM056051.1, on the reverse strand, counting down.
ACCCTCCAAAGTCTGCGATCAAAGCCATCACATTCCTCAGAGAGGCATCGGTATCCCCCAGGTAAATTAAAGTGTCGTCTGCGAACAGGGACACCACATCCTGTCTATCCCCCCTGATAAATCCAGTTATATCGGGCGAGGCTCTAATATGGATCGCCAGGGGCTCCAGGGCCAGGGCAAACAGCAGGGGTGAGAGAGGGCATCCCTGCCGCGTGCCCCTGTAAAGCCGAAAAGAGTCTGAAATCTCCCCATTGACCCTCAGCCTAGCCATCTGTGAGCTATAGAGCAGCTGAACCCATTTTATGAAGGAGGGACCCACCCCAAACCTACGCAAAGCCTCCCACAAGTAGGGCCATTCAACACTATCGAATGCTTTGGCAGCATCCAAGGAGAAAATGGCCCTATTACCTGGATTATCCACGGGGACCTGCATATTAAGAAATAATCTGCGCAAGTTCTGGGACGTGGACCTGGTCGGTATGAAGCCGGATTGGTCCCTATGTACGACATGGTGAATGCATTTAGCCAACCTCGTTGCTAACACCCTAGCTAGTAGTTTTATGTCAAATGTCAGGAGGGAAATGGGTCTGTACGAGTCCGGAGAAAGAGGGTCCTTCCCCGGCTTCAACAGAACCACTATCAGTGCTTCATTCATAGATGAGGGGAGTGAGCCAGTTTTGAAAGCTGTGTTATAGACCTTCAGTAGGGTACGAATCAACTGAGAAGAGTAGCGACTGTATACCTCCGAGGGAAGACCATCAGCTCCTGGGGCCCGCCCATTCTGTGCCTGCGCCAGTGCCTCCAGGAGCTCCTCCTCTGTCAGAGGGGCCTCCAGGAGTGCTACATCCGGAGCAGGCAGACAAGGGACGGGATATCTATCCAGGAAGGAGCAAAGCTCAGCAGATGAGGGCTGAACCCTGGATGTATACACATCCTGAAAAAATGTTGTAAAGCATGCCATAATGGACTGAGTGGAGTAGCAACTCTCTCCCCTATCATTGGTCATGGCTACTATGTAGGCAGAGGGTTGCTGGGATCTAGCCAAGAGGGCGAGCATGTGCCCTGTGGTCTCCCCCTCCTCAAAGTGTTTCTGCTGTAAGAAGAAACGTTTGTTTTCTGCTAATTGTATGGATAGGTCTTTAAGCATAGACTGAGAGGCCAACCACCGCCTTTTGTTATCATCGGAGGGGTCCGCCACATAGTCTACTTCAGAACTACGAGCTTCCTCCAAGACCTGCATTTCCCACTCCTTAGTATTAGTTTTAACACGGGATATGACTCTAATAAATTGACCTCTCAAGTAGGCTTTGGCTGCATCCCACACCGTCCCGAGACTAGCCGACTCCAAGTTATCATGAAAGAAAGCATTAAGGAGTAAAGGGATCGGGTCAAGGTCCGGTATGAGAGACAACCAGAATGGGTTGAGTTTCCACAGCCTATTGCCCGCCATTCCCCCAGCCCCAGGTCTACTGTCAGCGGGGAATGATCTGACACATGTCTTGGGTGATACTGGGACGTCTTCACCAAAGGTAACATGAGGGCATTTCCCAGACCCAGATCAATCCTGGACAAACCTCCCACAGACGCCGATTGACAGGAAAAAGCACAGGCATCAGGGTTATGTAATCTCCAGACATCAGTAAGATCTAGCTCTCCTATAAGGCGAGCAAAAGGCGTGGGACCCCGACTCACACTCGGGGGTCCAGCCCCTCTAGGCCTGAACTTATCCTTCTCATGATCCAGGAAATTATTAAAGTCCCCTAGAACCATGACTGGGATACCCGGAAGTCTCGACATAAAGTCAGCCAATTTCGTAAGAACACTGGCTGAAAATGGGGGTGGGATATATATTCCTGCTATAACACACTTTAGCCCTGATAGGGAACAGAAGGGAAACACATATCTACCCTCTGGGTCAATTTTTACTTCAATAGAGGAGAATTGAATACCCTGGCGAATCAGGATACTCACCCCCCTCGAGTACACCGAATGTGTGGCATGAAACTGGTGATCATATTGCCTAGAGGCAAATTTCGGAGTCGATCCCGAGGAGAGGTGAGTCTCCTGCAAGCAAAGCACATCAGCTCCCAACTTTTTTACCGTGCGTAGCACAGCTAGACGTTTAACAGGATTATTAAGACCTCCAACATTCCAAGAGAGACACCTAGTTAGCTGAGACATTGCATAGCAAAAAACATAGTAGAAGGATCCAGGTAATTATGCAGGGTTAACTGAGAGACAAGACTGGCAAAATAACATGTAATGAGACAAGACATATTTAGGACACAGAGAAGCACCGGGGCCTCAAAAAAAAAGGAAAGCCATTGGGGCAAAGTCATTGACATGTGGTTGCATGAGATGTGGGTCGAAGAGAGCAATAAAAGAAAAAGGGTGGGGGGTAGCAGAATGTGGACACGTGTAAAAACAAAATTGAAGTTTGTGATCATGGTGGAGTTCTCAGGTAGCAAAAGCACACTCGAAATGGCCAACATGGCCAAGGAACTGTTCCAAAGGGTACACAGGGTCTAATGTAGACCCCTCCGGGGGCAACAGTGGAAGCGCACAACAGTGTCTTAAAAACTTCTCAACAACAAAAAATAAGCTGTAATGGCCGAAGCGAGCATAGGCCGCCTTCCCACAGGTTGCGGGGACAAAACTTGACATCAGGTATTATCATTATAAGGTACTTCATGTGTCAGCTGGACGCCGGTTCCGGGCATCTCGAATCGATCTCTCTTCACGGTCCAGCCATTGCATGGTAGAGGCTGGGGAGTCAAAGAATTGCACCGAGCCAAATGCCTCCACCCGAAGGCGGGCCGGATATAGCATAGCATACTTGAGATCCAGGTCACGCAACCGACGTTTGACTTCAGTAAATTTGCTTCTCCTTTTCTGCAATTCCGCTGAGAAATCTGGGAACAACGATATTTTAGCATTGTCCATCCTCAAGGCTGCAGGGTTGATCCTAGCATTATGTAGAGCAGCATCTCTGTCCTTGTAGTGAAGGAGTTTGAACAGGAATGGGCGTGGAGGTGTTCCCGGTGGTGGGGGCCTGGCTGGTACCCTGTGTGCACGCTCCACTGAAAACATGGGGGAAAACGCCTCCCTCCCAAACGCGGTTATCAGCCATTGTTCAATAAACTCTACAGGGTTCTTTCCCTCCATCCTTTCCGGTAGACCAATCATTCTCACATTATTTCTTCTCATTCTATTTTCCAAATCATCTAAACGGGAAGAATGTTGGTCTATAAGGTGGTTGTTGGACGTGAGGTCCCGCTGCATGGGACCCAGATCATCCTCAACAGTGCTCACTCTTTCCTCCAGCGCGGAGGTTCTTTCTCTCAGCTTCTGAGCATCATGCCGTAAGAATGAAATCTCAGCCTTTACTCCCTTTATCTCAGTAGTGAGCACTGTAATAGACATATTGCAGGATGTCACCGCAGCAAATATGTCACGCAGTGTGGGTTCCCCCTCCACAACTGGGCTCACTGGTGCATGGGGCCTATCAGATCCCTGGGTAGGAGTACTCACTGTGTCCCACGCATTGCCAGCATTAGATGTCTCCTCCAGAGGCACCGTGTCATCCGCTTCCGATCCACCCCCGGACGAATCATCCGGAGTGCTGGAGGACGCCACCGGATCCTTCCCGAGAGGCATGGAGAACAGCTTTTCAGCTGCTTCTTTATGGATCTCCCCGGCTGTGCGGCCTACGTAGGCGCCATTTTGGGACATGAGGTCCACCGGTTTGTTAACCACTTGGCGTTTTGCAGACGGCATACTGCGGCAATCGGGCTTGGTAATGTATGTGGGGTGTCCCGGGTGCCTTCCGAAGTCCAGCAAGGTTAGGTAGGAGCTGTAAAATATGATTCCACAGGATAACAGGACGGATTCTCGGCGGAGCTCACCTCAGACACGTCCGGCTACATCCGCTGCCTGGCCACGCCCCTCACGTGGATAAGGTTGACAGGGACAGGTTCCTACGTTTCCTCTGCCCTGCTTGGACACAGTGGACAGAGGACCCATGAGTGGCGATAGCGGGTGGGACGGGAGGAGAGGGGCCGCTGACGGACCGCCGAACACTACTGTACCACTACAGAAAGGTGTGGAGCATGACTTCGGACAGGCTCCACCTCACGTCCCCACACGACTACACCCCTCTTTGGCATAACACGGCATCGAGTACCATCTGATTCAAGATAGTGAGGTGTGGATCTCTAGGGGAGTATACTACCTGACTCATGTCACCTGGGTTGGAAACTAAAGTCCTTTGTTGTCTTAAAACGGAATTCGACCTGCCGGGCCATATGTTTTTTAGATATGTCTAGCTACGCTACGCCACACTCAATTCCATCAGGATGATCTCTCTTTAGCTGACAATTCCCTAATGCCAGCAATTAAATACCCTGACCCCAAAAAACTGATCTCCCAGTTTCACACGATGCTGACTCTCCCGAAGGCGACCACGTCTGCCTATGCCCTAAAATCACGATGGGAGGGGGAGGTGGGCCTGCTGGAGGACGACGATGAGTGGAGTGATGCCTTAGACTTAAACTTTCGGATCGCCTCACACAAACCTTTATTATTCATAAGGCCACTCAGAGTATCTAGGTACAGGAGGGGACTGTCTAATGTGCGGCCAAGCTATAGGTACTTTTTTCACCTACTGTGGCAATGCCCCAAGATTCAGGCATTCTGGGAACAGGTGATGAAGTTCCTACATGACACAATGGGGTCCCCTATCACCCTTCAGCAGAAGCCGTGCCTTCTGGGTAGGGTTTTCCCGATAACACTTTTTTAGGACCGAGTACAAGTACCGATACTTTTTTTTAAATGTGTCCCCAAATGCAGCCATGTCCCCCCACATATATCCAGCCATGTCCCCCCACATCTATCCAGCCATGTCCCCCCACATATATGCAGCCATGTCCCCCCACATATATGCAGCCATGTCCCCCCCACATATATGCAGCCATGTCCCCCCCACATATATCCAGCCATGTCCCCCCCACATATATCCAGCCATGTCCCCCCCACATATATCCAGCCATGTCCCCCATACCTAGTAGATGATGATGCAGCCGCGGTAATTAGCGTGCGGGGAACATTACAGGTAGAATAGCTGTCCATTCCTTGCCGCGCCGTGTATAGACACTCCCCCCCTTGCTCGGGATTGGACTGGCTTTGCAGTATGCGGCGGCAGGGGGGGGGGGGGGGGGGGGGGGAGTATTCTATTTAGGCATCGGGGGCATTTGCGGGAGTACAAGTACTCCCGCAAATACTCGGTATCGGTCCCGATACTGGTATCGGGACAACCCTACTTCTGGGTATTTTCCCAGACACGGAACTTAACAAATTTCTTAAGTGTTTTTTGCATGAAACACTTTTTGCGGCTAGGAAAGTCATAGCTAGAGTCTGGATGAGACCCGATCCTCCCGAATTTTCTCATTGGGTAGCGGAGGTAAACAATGTTTTACCTACAAGAAACTTGTGTATTTACATAGAGCTTGCCCATCAAAATATGACAAGATCCCGGTGAGGCCATGTGCATGGAGCCCAATCAAGCTTTACCATTACTTCAGCGCTGTGAATTCACAAAGGATTTAAATGCAATAAAAAAAAAATTGCAGCATGCAACAAAACCAGGAGGAAAGAAAACATGTGGTCCAACACTTACTCAGCTCCTGCTACAACGCACAGCTCTCTCTGCAATGGATGGACATTGACAGTGCGGGGGCTCAGTAAGTCTACAGGCGATCGTACTTCATAGGTTGTTCCAGGGGTTCTGCGATCTATCAGCGCTAACTTGGAATCCCACTGACTGACTATCAGGACAGAACCATCAGCCGAATAGAAATCAAAGGAAGAGAAGCTTAACTCCTCATCACGATAGATCTGTAAAGAAAAATAGGACAAGTCTTACATCAGAACTGTACCAGGAAACTGACAAGTCCATGGTCAAGGAACTTTTACATAATTATTTAAAATCTCCCTCTATAATAAAACCCCAATTCCAGCCTTTACATTGGATAACATGTTAAAAAAAAAAAAAAGTTATCAGTTTAGAGTTACAGAGGAGGTCTAGGGCTAGAATTATTGCTCTCGCACCAACGATCACAGCAATACCTCACATGTGTGGTTTGAACGCAGTTTACACACACATAATAAAAAATTAAAAAGGGTAAGTGTAAAAATATAAAAAAAAAAAATGTATTGTTTAATATTTTTACACGTTCCCTTTAATTTTTTAATATTTCTGATCGCCTTCATTTCTATTACAAGAAAACATGAACACATGAAATACATCTTTTTTTTTTAACAGGGAAAAATAGGACAAGTCTTTCATCACAAATGTACCAGGAAACTGACAAGTCCATGGTCAAAGAACGTTTAGATAATTATTTAAAATCTCCCTCTATAATAAAACCCCAATTCCAGCCGTTACATTGGATAACATGTAAAAAAAAAAAAAAAAAAAAAGTTCTAAAAAAACGTTACTAAAAACTTTTTTAGCTGGCTCTTAGCTGACGCTTTAAAATATTTTGCAGGTTATCAGTTTAGAGTTACAGAGGAGGTCTAGGGCAAAAATTATTGCTCTCGCACCAACAATCACAGCAATACCTCACATGTGTGGTTTGAACACCGTTTACACACACACAGTTAGCATGTGTAGCGCTATACAAGTTATTCACTCACTCACACATATAATAAAAAATTAAAGGGAAAGTGTAAATATATACAGGGCTTGACAAATTTGCTTGGAATCTAAGAGCCAGCTAAAAAAGTTAGGAGCCAGAAAATGCGCCGCGCCCCGACGAGCTCGCGTGCAGAAGTGAACACATACGTGAGTAGCGCCTGCATATGTAAACGGTATTCAAACCACAAGTGAGGAATCGCCGTGATCGTTAGAGCGAGAGCAATAATTATAGCCCTAGACCTCCTCTAACTCGAATCATGCAACCTATAGAATTTTTTAAATGTCGCCTATGGAGATTTTAAAGGGTAAAAGTTTGACGCCATTCCACGAGCGGACGCAATTTTGAAACGTGACATGTTGACATTTACTCGGAGTAACATCTTTCACAATATAAAATTTTTTTGGTATAACTTTACTGTTTTATTTTTTAATAAAATTTTTTTTTATTTTTTTCCCAAAAAAGTGCGCTTGTAAAACCGCTGCGCAAATACGGCGTTACACAAAGTATTGCAACGATCGCCATTTTATTCTCTAGGGTGTTAGAATAAAAAATATATATATAATGCTTGGGGGTTCTAATTATAGGGAAGGAGATGGCAGTGAAAATAGTGAAAAATTATATTACAATTGCTGTTTAACTTGAAATGCCAAACTGCCACCACCAGATGGCGCAAGCACACAGAAGGAAGAGCCTGGGATTTCACAAGGCCGCAAAGCCGCGGCCTCAATTATCGTTTGTCGCGGACCCGCGGCGAAGGCGCACGGAGGCATCCTGTGCCTCCGTGCTCCCCCACCGCTCGATCGCGGCAGACCCGGAGGCCGGTAATTGAGGCCGCGGCTTCGCGGACTTGTAGGCAAAGCCGTGGCCTCAATTACCAGCCGCCGCGGGTGCCAGGTCACAATTGTGACCTGGCGCCCGTATATTGTCGACCCCTGAATATTTCAGAAGGGACGCTATTATAAATTTAGTAGGGGTGAGAGACTCATTTGCCCTCACCCATGTTTGATTTGCTAAATTAGGCTGCTGTCATTTCTGAACTGTCCTGTGGGCCAGTCTGTGTTCAGAGATGCAGTTCCATCTCTGGACGGCAGGTGGCGCCAGAGGGGTTTAGGCAGAGCCACTTTTCCCCAGCAGCCAATTGGAGGAGTTTTCCTTTGCGGGGCATGCTGGGGGAGGGTATATCTGTGGCAGACGCCATTTTCCTGGGTTCTTCGCAGGTTCCTGGTTCCAGGTGCGGCACCCACCTTAAGGGTGTGCGAACATCACGGGCCCCACCACCCGGGCTGCTGATAGGGGGGGGGGGACCACCAGCCCTCCTGTAGGGGGCCTCGGCACACAGAGGGGCCCAGACAGCAGGAGGGTTGGTGGAGAACAATGCCCTCCATGTCTCTCACTCAGACTTCTTCCCCTTTCCCTCCCGCCGGCTTTTAGCTGCTGGGTGAGAGACATGGAGGGATATTGAACCTGGCTAGCCCCCGCCAAGCTTCTTCCCCTGCCCCGAGAGGGGGTTGTGCTAGGAGGGATTTGTTGGAATGTGTCCTAGGAGAGGGATCGAAGAAAGGAGATTGTGTACCAGGAGCCGATGAGGGAATTTGGGGCTAATAGGAGGGATTGGGGGATTTGTGCAGGCAGGGGAGATTTGTACTAGGAGGAGGAATTTGTGCCCATTAATAATGTATTTTTTTTTGTGAAAATATTGTTTAGAATACCATTAAGTGTGTGTGTGTGTGTGTGGGGGGGGGGGGAGCTGGGGGCCACTGTCAGGTAGGCTGTACGGGACCCCCATGATTCCTAACAGCGGCCCTGCCCACCACTATGGCCTACCTGGCCGGGGCCCGTGCTACGCGGAGTTCCAGACTCTGGGCCCTCGTGGCTCAGAGCAATTGAAGCTGCAGAAGGGCCCCAGTGACTTATGTACACACACACACACACACACACACACAATATATATAATATTAATCGATTAGTTGGCTGATTATTGTTTCGATTAAATCGGATAATAGCCTTTTTTTGGGCCAATTTGTTGTTGGGCAGATTACAAAAACACGAATTGCCGCAACACCACATGACATGCTTTTCTGCAGCTTCTCCATTGAAGTATATTAAACAAAAAAAAAAAAATAGCACCGTTTCGCGTTAAAAAGTCCTTGCCCTTTCCAAATACGCAGCAGCTGGAAAAAAAATCCTGGATGTGAACGTGTCCCATAGGAAAACATGTAAATAACCTGTAGTGTGTTTCTGCAAAAAGCACCAAAAAAAAAAACAAAAAAAAAAACAGGTGTGACCCGGCCCGAGATGTTTAGTAATATAATGGGGGTTAAAAAAAAAAAGAGCAGCAAATAATCACTACTGTAAGGGGTTAATTTTTTTACCGTGGGACAGTGAAAGTAATATTTACAGTAGTGATTTGCTTTTTTGTATTATAAAGCCAATTTTAGTTTTTTTTAACCCCATTATGTTACTGGCCAATTAATCGATTATGAAAATTGTAATCGATTAATTTCATAATTGATTCGTTGTTTCGGCCCCAATTACGAAGTACTCCCGCAAATACTCGGTATTGGTCCCGATACCGATATCGGTATCGGCACAACCCTATATAAATCGTAGCAATTCTTCCATTACTGGGTACCAAATATTACTTATTAAAATAATCGATTAATTAAAAGTTAATTTGCACAGCCCTAATATATATATATATATATATATATATATATATATATATATATATATATATATATATATATATATATATATATATATATATACATATACACACACACACACATATAATTAGGGCAAAAAAATAAAAATAAAACAAACACATAAAAAATGTCAGTGTTTACATCTAAATAACCTTGAATAAGGCTTACCTATAGGTAGTGGAAATATCTCCTAAATGTGTGCCGTTTAGGAGATATTTCACTTGTAGTCCGCCGCTAATCTTCACGGGGGGGAAGAAACAAAACTAAGTGCCGTTTCGTCCCCAGCAAATGCCGTGAATCGCTGCTCCAGAAGAAAGAGGAGGCAGGAGATGGACGCTTTCTGCAGTGGGGACAACGCTGGATTCTTTCCCAGAAAAGTGGCACATAATGGGCTAGTATGTGATGCATACTAGCTTATTATGGTTTTCATTTGCAGGCTGTACAGCGGACTAAAGAGGAAGTAAAACCAATCAGGGATTACTTCCTCTTTAAGGGCGGATTGCTGGCGCTATTTTTTTTAAACGCTATAGCGCCTGCAATACGCTCCAGCGCGAAAGGGTTCCTAATGCAAACCGTGGTGAAGTTGCACCAAAAGTAGTGCAGGAACCCTTTTTCGTATCGGCTTGGGTCGTAACGATTAGAATGGTTCCATTGCAATTAATGGGACGTGACTTATGCGACTTTGAACGCTCAAAGTCGCAAGACAAGTCGTGGCAAGTGTGAACCAGGGCTTTTAGCAAACAAAAAAAATAAAGTATTAAAGCTGTATTACAATGTAACATTGTTTGAACAGAAAATGCAAGATTAAAAAAAAAAAAAAAAAGTACAAAGAATAAAACACTGACCTCATCAAAGACAGCGCGGGTGACATCACCACAGCGCACGGTGCCGTCATAGCTGAGCGACAGCAAACAAGCCGGATTCCACGGACAGAAAGAAAGGCAACCAACTTTACGTGAATGGAGTTCAAACATATAAACTTCCTTTTCAACCGAATTGTCATCCTACAAAAAAACAAAAATAAGATAAACAAGGGATTAACGGATCTGTAATTTTATCACCACAGCGGTGATAAGTGAGGGCTACCATCCCCCATAAAATCTGTCTGGCAAACCTGATCTATACGTCTGGCCATACAAGCCTCGTACAGCTCAATGGAGTCTGTGCCGGTTTCTGTAGATCCGGGAATGCCGAGTACAACGGCTCATCAAATATCAGGGAGATGAAGCAGAAATCATTCATGTACTCGCCGATACCGAAACTTTTTTTTAAATGTGTCCCCAAATGCAGCCATGTCCCCCACATATTGCAGCCATGTCCCCCCACATATTGCAGCCATGCATGTCCCCCCACATATTGCAGCCATGCATGTCCCCCCACATATTGCAGCCATGCATGTCCCCCCACATATTGCAGCCATGCATGTCCCCCTACATATTGCAGCCATGCATGTCCCCCACATAATGCAGCCATTTCCTGTCCCCCACATAATGCAGCCATGTCCTGTCCCCCACATAATGCAGCCATGTCCTGTCCCCCACATAATGCAGCCATGTCCTGTCCCCCACATAATGCAGCCATGTCCTGTCCCCCACATAATGCAGCCATGTCCTGTCCCCCACATATTGCAGCCATGTCCTGTCCCCCACATATTGCAGCCATGTCCTGTCCCCCACATATTGCAGCCATGTCATGTCCCCCACATATTGCAGCCATGTCATGTCCCCCACATATTGCAGCCATGTCATGTCCCCCACATATTGCAGCCATGTCCTGTCCCCCACATATTGCAGCCATGTCCTGTCCCCCACATATTGCAGCCATGTCCTGTCCCCCACATATTGCGGCCATGTCCTGTCCCCCACATATTGCAGCCATGTCCTGTCCCCCACATATTGCAGCCATGTCCTGTCCCCCACATAATGCAGCCATGTCCTGTCCCCCACATATTGCAGCCATGTCCTGTCCCCCACATATTGCAGCCATGTCCTGTCCCCCACATATTGCAGCCATGTCCTGTCCCCCACATATTGCAGCCATGTCCTGTCCCCCACATATTGCAGCCATGTCATGTCCCCCACATATTGCAGCCATGTCCCCCATACCTGTAGTAGATGCCGCTGCTGCCGGGTTAATCCCGTGCAATACAGCGCGCATTAGAAGCTTTCGTTTGTATACTTGTAATGCCCGCCTCGCCGTCCAATCCCGAGCAAGGGGGAGTGTCTATACACGGATCCGTGCATAGACACTCCCCCTTGCTCGGGATTGGACAGATCCGTCCAATCCTGAGAAGGGGAGTGTCTATACATGGCGAGGCGAGCATTACAAGTATACAAACGAAAGCTTGTACTGCACGGAGATTAACGCGGCGGTATGCGGCGGCGAGGGGGGGGAATGTATTCTATTTAGGTATCGGGGGTATTTGCGGGAGTACAAGTACTCCCGCAAATACTCGGTATCAGTCCCGATACCGATACTAGTATCGGTATCGGGACAACCCTAGTGCACAGTATTGTACTACTGGCCACATCACTGAGATAATCTTATTGGGTGACAGGCAGACTGACTACAATACTTCTAAATATCAGTGCCTATTACAGCGATCAGTCATAGCATTTTGACCACTTGACAGGTAATGTGAACATTGATCATTGTGTTACAATGGTATCTGAAAGTGGGTAGGATGATATATTAGGCAGCAAACATTTGTCGATAAAGTTGATGTGTTGAAAGCAGAAAAAAAATGCATTTTTGTACTCACCGTAAAATACATTTCTCTGAGTTCTTGGACGGACATAGCAGCAATTGCCCTTAGGGGTTATACCACCTTCCTTCCAGGAGAGACTAGGCAGAAAAACAGCACTTCAATTGTTAAAAACCCTTCTGCAGTACAGCTCCTCCCAGGGGGCGTGGCTCCCTGGATATATAACCCACTCTCTGACTGAACAGCTCCAGTTCGTAACAAGCAGTACAAACAAAAAGGAGGGGTGGGTGCTGTGTCCGTCCATGAACTCAGAGAAATGTATTTTACGGTGAGTACAAAAATCCTATTTTCTCTTGCGTTCATGGACGGACACAGCAGCAATAGACCTTAGAGACGTCCCCAAGCAGTGTCAAAAATTTCGAGGGGTGGCAATAGAGACCGGTCATATGTGCGCCCTAGAACATGTAGTTCTCCGGCCACCCCTGGAGCAACATGGCATGTCGTGGACGACCCAGAGCTGAGCTGAGGGCCGGCAGACGCTCGATGGCTGAGCATGGGGGCACTAAAAGGATTGAGGATCCAGTCTGTCACCCAGTCGGCAGATGATGGTAGATCTCAGGATCTAAAAATGCAGGAACAAAAACCATAAAAGCGGGAAAAAAAATAAAAAATTGCAGAAAAAAGTCCAAAGTACATGGACTCCAGAAAGGCCATGTCTACTCCTGATGCTAGGCAGAAAAAAACTGGAGCTGTTCAGTCAGAGAGTGGGTTATATACCCGGGGAGCCACGCCCCCTGGGAGGAGCTGTACTGCAGAAGTGTTTTTAACACTTAAAGTGCTGTTTTTCTGCCTAGTCTCTCCTGGAAGGAAGGTGGTATAACCCCTAACATCAATTGCTGCTGTGTCTGTCCATGAACGGAAGAGAAATGTATGATTTTATATATATATATATATATATATATATATATATATATATATATATATATATATATATATATATACACACACACACACACACACACACACACACACACATACATATATAACAGATATGCGTCGGCAGAATGGCACGGGCAGGCAAAAGGATGCCCCTTTAAAAGGCAGCATTGTGGGCGTGTGCGCGTCGCCGGAGGTATACCCACGGACTATGTCTGCGGGTATACTCGCGATCGTGTCACAGTGAGGAAGAAGGGAAAAATGCTGATGTAAACAAGCATTTTCCCAGTCTTCTTAGTGACAGGACAGTGTACACAGCTTCCTGCAAATCGGGAGCGGTGATCACTGTCCTGTCACACACAGACCACCCCCCTACAATTAGAATCACTCCCTAAGGCACACTTAACCGCTACACTGCCACCTACAGGTTAACCTCTTCACTGCCAGTGTCATTTTCACAGTAATCATTGCATTTTTATAGCACTGATCGCTGTAAAAATTACAATGGTCCCAAAAGTGTCCGATGTGTCCGCCGCAATGTCGCAGTTATGATAAAAAAATAATAAAAGGCCATAAAACTATCCCCTATTTTGTAGACGCTATAACTTTTGCGCAAACCGATCAATAAACGCTTATTGCAATTTAATACCACCAAAAGAAAGCTCTATTTGTGGGGGGAAAAAAAAGGACGTAAAGTTTGGGAGCCACGTCGCACGACCGTGCAATCGCAAAAAGTGGCCTGGTCCTTTATCTGCATAATGGTCCGGGGCTTAAGTGGTTAATGTAACAGTGCCATATTGCAAGAATTTTTTTTATCAAATTGCCATGGTCATGAAGGGGGGCAAACCTTTCTGAGGATAAAGTGGTTAGAAAGGTATAAAACCTGGGCAAGTGTGTGTATCGAAGAGATATACTGCCTATGGTTCCCCGTCCCCTTCCCCCCATTTTGCCTTGACATTTTAACCACAGACATTTTCTGTGGGCGAGCGGCCTGGCACGGGCAGGCTGGATCACATACGCGCACTTCTTCCAGCCTGTTCCGTGTTAGGGGCGCACAGCACACCGCTCTGATTGCAGGTGCCGGGGGGGTTCATGAATGAAAACTTATATAGCGCGGCACATGCGAACTGAATCGCCTCTGGACGCTTGTTGTTCCTGTCTCCTTTGATATCAAAAGAGAAGAGTCTTGACCTTTTTCCTGAATGCTAGGTGGTTCAGGTGATAACATTGTCAAAAAAATGATTAATACAATTCCCATTCATAACAACTGTGTTTCCTATGCTGTGATTGGCCACAGCTATCACATGGTACCTGGGCCAATCACAGCACCCTGTACCATGTGATTGGCTGTAGCCAATCCCAGATCACTAGTAATTCCTGGCACCCATTATTGACAGGTCAAAAAACATTGCTATTACAATGATCATCAGTGTACAGCAGACCGCGGAAAGACTGCATGGATGTGAACCAGGGCATAGCGGTGATCATAACTTTTCTCCAAATAGTTAAAAAAGTCTTCTGGACGCCATTAAAAAAAAAAAATCATCAGGAAAGGGCCACAGATAACATAAGAGTCTATCACTTACCACATTCCAGAGTCCAACATTCCCGTACCTATCTCCGCATGCCAGAAGTGTTTGTCTTTCAGAGGGATGGATGGCTACAGACATAATTCGACAAGGAACAACTTTGGCAACGTCCTCGGCTCGCAGTTTCATTTTTTTCAGACTTTCTACATAGCTGACAAGTGACATGAAACAGAAAATCGTTACACAGGTGTCTGAAAGGAACTCAAAATAGGAGGTGAACCTTAAAATGATTGCCATTTTAATGGGGGAGATTTACTAAAATTGGAGAGTGCAAAATCTGGTGCAGCTGTGCATGGGAGCCTGTACGTTGGCTCCTTTAACCACTTACGGATGTAAGGTGTTTTTCAGATTCGGTGTTTACGAGACTAAAACTGTTTTTTTGCTAGGAACCCCCAAAACATATATATATTTTTTTCGAACACCCTAGAGAATAAAATGGCGGTCATTGCAATACTTTTTGTCACACCGTATTTGCGCAGTGGACTTACAAGCGCACTTTTTTTTTTTTTTATTTACTTTTTTTAATTAAAAAATAAGACAACAATAAATTTGGTCCAATTTTTTAATATATTGTGAAAGATAATGTTACGCTGAGTAAAATGATACCCAACATGTAAAGCTTAAAAATTGCGCCCGCTCGTGGAATGGCGTCAAACTTTTACCCTTTAAAATCTCGATAGGCGACGTTTAAAAAATTCTATAGGTTGCATTTTTTGAGTTACAGAGGAGGTCTAGGGCTCTAACGATCGCGGCGATACCTCACTTGTGTGGTTTGAACACCGTTTTCATATGCGTATGCGTTCGCTTCTGCGCGCCAGCTCGTCAGGACGGTGCGCTTTAAAAAAAACGTGTTTTCCTATTTATTTTTATTTATTTTAGCATTTTTTACACTGAAATAATTTTTTTTATCACTTTTATTCCTATTACAAGGAATGTAAACATCCCTTGTAATGGAAAAAAGCATGACAGGTATAAATATGAGATCTGGGGGTCAAAAAGACGTCACATCTCATATTTAGACTTGAATGGAAAAAAAAAATGGAAATTGTAATTTTTTCAAATGAAAAAAAAAAAATTTTTTTCTTTAAGACGCATGGGCGGGACTGACGTTTTGACGTCACTTCCGCCCAGCAGAGCTATGGGGACGGGTGGGGGCCATCTTGCCCTCGCTCGCATCCCCACACAGAGCCGAAGTGCCAGAACGCGTCCCCCCCCCCCTACCGACGGCTCCGGTAAGGGGGGCCCCTCTCCCGCCACCAATAACGGCAATCTTACGGCGAATCGGCCGCGGAGACCGTCGTTATTTACAGGACCGCTCACTGAAAAGATGGATATCTTGGTTGTGGCTGCCGTTATCCATCTATATACACAGTGGGCGGTCGTTAAGTGGTTAAGAGCCATAGCAGGCGTGGGCCTGCTGCATGGCAAGGGACGCAGGCGCGAGAGTCACAATGGGGATTCTTTCAGTAGAGGAGAGACAGATCGTGTGTTCCTACTAAGTAGTACTAGTAAGTCACATCCTCCCCCCCCACACACAGTTAGAAACACCTTGCAGGGAGCACTATTTACCCATTGATCACCTCCTAGTGTTAACCCCTTCCCGGCCAGTGACATTTATACAGTAGATCAGTGGATTTTTATAGCACTGCTGATCGCTGTATAAAATGTCAATGGTCCCAAAAACGTATCAAAAGTGTCCGCCGCCGCAATGTCGCAGACCTGCAGAAAAAAAAAAAAAAAAAAGCCAAATCGCTCATCACCAGCACTACTAAAAAAAGGTTTAAAAAATAAAATTCCATAAATCTATTCCCTATTTTGTAGACGCTACAACTTTTTCACAAACCTACCAATATACGCTTATTGTGATTTTTTTTATTTACCAAAAAAAAATAAAAAATGTGTTTATATATATATATATATATATATATATATATATATATATATATATATATATATATATATATATATATATACACACACACACACACACACACACACACACACACACACACAGTTCAGAGGGGATGAGCCGAACACCCCCCTGTTCGGTTCGCACCAGAACACACCAAATGTTCGTGTAAACTTCAGAACCCCATTAAAGTCTATGGGACTCGAACATTTGAAATCTAAAGTGCTAATTTTAAAGGCTAATATGCAATTTATTGTCCTAAAAAGTGTTTGGGGACCCGGGTCCTGCCCCAGGGGACATTAGGTATCAATGCAAAAAAAGTTTTTAAAACTGCAGTTTTTTCGGGAGCAGTGAATTTAATAATGCTAAAAGTGAAACAATAAAAGTGAAATATTCCTTTAAATTTCGTACCTTGGGGGGGGGGGGGGGGGGGTGTAAAGTTAGCATGTGAAAAAGCGCAGGTTTCCCGTACTTAGAACTGTCCCTGCACAAAGTGTCATTTCTGAAAGGAAAAAAAAGTAATTTAAACCGCACTTGCGGCTATAATAAATTGTCGGCTCAGGCAATTCAGAGATAATTCATTCATAAAAAATAAAAAAAATAAAGTGTGGGGGTCCCCCCTAAATTTAATTACTAGGCCCTTCAGGTCTGGTACGGATTTTAAGGGGGAACTCCACCCCCAAAAAAAAATGGCGTGGACTTCAGCCAAAAATCCACACCAGACCCCTTATCCGAGCACATTAACCTGGCCGGCCACAGAAAAGAGGGGGGGACAGAGTGCGCCCCCCCTCTCCTGAACCGTACCAGACCACATGCCCTCAACATGGGGAGAATGTCCCCATGTTGATGGGGACAAGGGCCTGATCCCCACAACCCTGGCTGGTGGTTGTGGGGGTCTGCGGGGGACTTATCAGAACAAAGGGGACCCCCAGATCCTGGACTCCCTATGTGAATTGGTAATAGGGTACATTGTACCCCTACCATTTCACGAAGGAAGTGTAAATTGTTGTAAAAAACACACACACACACAGAAAAAAGTCCGTTATTATTAGAAAGAAAAATCCAGCGGTGGTAATCCACTCGGTCCCTGCTCCAACGTTATCCGTCTGTATCCAGCGATGGGTAATCTCCTCTCTGGTCCAGCGAAGAGAAGATCAGCTGGGATCCAAAGCAGCACCTTTTAAAAAGGCATGTGGTCCTATACTTTGGATCAGCTGAAAAACAGCCCGTTTCAGTTTAAGCGTTATTTTCAATTATTCATTAATTAAATGCTCAAAAAATGTTTTGTCTTACTCTCATTTCTTCTTGTCACATGTTGAAGCTCTACTTGGAACCTTGTTAAGATCCAACAATGTAAAAATAGGATTTTTAATAACAGCTTACCTGTAAAATCCTTTTCTTGTAGTACATCACGGGACACAGAGCAGCATAGTCATTACTATGTGGGTTATATTCTCACCATCAGGTGCTGGACACTAGTGTAATGAATTAGACAAGAAGTTCCCTCCCTATATGACCCCTCCCATACTGGGAGCTCCTCAGTTTTTGTAGCAAAGCAATGAGTGTCTCAACATCCCCAAACAAGAGGGGTGGGAGCTCTGTGTCCCGTGATGTACTACATGAAAAGGATTTTACAGGTAAGCTGTTATTAAAAATCCTATTTTCTTTATCGTACATCACGGGACACAGAGCGGCAATCCATTACTATGTGGGATGTCCGATAGCAATGCCAACTGAGGGGAGGGAGACACAAACTACGCAGACTGCCCTCAGACATGAGGACCTATAATGCTGCCTGCAGCATACTTCGTCAAAAAAGCTGCATCCTCTTGCCGTCCTACGTTCACCCGATAGGGCAGTGACGGCGAACCCCGGCACCCCAGATGCCCTGGAACCACACCCCCCCACGCACTCCGCAGCGCAGTTGAGCACCACGGGAAATGCAGCCCCAAAACACCCGGGGCGCCAAGGCCCGCCACCACCGCGACAGGAGATATCGAACGCAAGCACAGACGACCAGATGCGGCCTTGCAAGTCTGAGTCCTAAAGGCTTAGTAATTCATCGCGCTTTAGCGCTTACCATCCTGGTAGGGAGCCCCTCAACAAGAAACATGGGGAATCTCACCCTTTAAAACACAAGCCTGAATAATAACCTGATGAATCAACATTGAAAATAGTTGAATTAGATGCTGCCTGCCCCACCCTGGGGCCTCCTGGTAGCGCAAAACGTCAGTTTTCTGTATCCGAGCAGCTGCTCCAGATAGGCCTTGATCCTTCTTACTCTAACAAGAGAGAGAGAGAGAGAGAGAAACCATCTTAATAGCTGATCTGAATACTACCTGCCCACCTCTAGGGTCTTCTGGCAGTACCATAAAAAACTTCAGCTTTCTATATCTGAACCTTCAGATAAGTATTTAACTGCTCTCATCTATATTAGGAAAAAGACAACAACTTTTCCTTCCGTGAAAAAGCTTCCTTTTTTTTTTTTTAAAGAGAATGCAAGAATATCTTGATTCCAACGAGCACAGATCCTTCTGGGTGAGGATTAACATCACCCTACTTGTAAGAAGAATTAAGTATGGCTTTATACCAAGAAAGTTGCCAATGCTGAAACTCTTGCGGAGGCTACCACAACCAAGAACACCAATTGCCTTGTAAAAGGATGAAGGCAAATATGGTGCATCGGCCAAAATGAGCTGACCCTGTAAGCCAACAAAACTAGATCCAATCCTCCAAGCACAAGGGTGACCAAACTGGTGGACCTATGCACGTCACCCCCTGTATAACAGCCCGGATCTAGAGCGTAAAGCAAGCAACCTTTGCAAACAAGGCCGAGATTGGATCCGTGATGGGACTCAGGGCCAGCTCTGTCTCCTTTCCAAAGGTAGGAAGGCAAAATTTTTACCTATGCCATACTTCCAAGGATGCCACATCTGGTTTCCCACCAGGAACATGGGCCTTCCAGGTCCTAGGATATCTGGTCCTGGAGGTCAGCTCCCTTGTATGAATCAAAGGAATTGCCGCCGACTCTGAAAACCACAATCCTCAAGAATGTGGGCTACAATAGCCAGACTATTGATTCGCTCGTTTGCAAGACAGGATGAAATACCCCCTGCAAAGTAGGCCTAGACAAGATGTAAGGGACCCTGGGTCCTCTACTACCACCTTTACTGTTCATGTACAGTGAGGCCGTCAGGGTTATTCCGGAGAAATCAGGATGGCTTCCGTTCTCCTCTGATGTTGCATCAAAGCCACCAAAATCACAGCACTGGGGGCAGAGACACAAACCAGTGACACCTGGTCTTCTCGGGTCACTAACACATCTGTCCCTCATGCAGGTGGATCCTTTGTCCTTGACCCAAAGCTGTTCAATTTCTTGTTGAACCTGGATGCCAATACGTCTTCTGTACAGGGTACTCTTTCTGTGGTATTTGGTCAGAAAGAAGTCGGGTGTAGAGTCATTCTCCCGGAGACAATTGTTGACGGCTCCAGCGAATCACCTGCCAATTCTGCATTCCATGAAATGACGATTGTCAAAAGGCAAGGCACAAGCTCCTCCATGGTAAATAGAATAAATCACTAGTATGACATAGTCTGATTGTACTCTAACAGAACAAACCTGTCCCAAAACGTTCAGGCTTTTAAGCCAGATGCTAAATCGGTAGCTCTAGCTGACGGATAAGGCTCACTTGGAGCTTTCCCCTGGGCCGTGATTTCTACCAGGCCTAGCAATCTTTTTAGTCAAGAACCACCAACAGGAAATCCAGCATGTCTCTGGGATCAGATAGGGAATTGTTTTGAATGAAGCCAGCATCTTCCCTAGCACCTTAAGCAAAAGGCAAAAAGTAAGGAACTGTTCCTTGCTGTGACCACTTAAGACCAGCTTTCTTATAGCGATGGTCTTGCCGAAGGCCATAAAAAAAGAAACCCTCCTTTTTTGGATTGTGCCAAACATTCCTACCCAGATACATGACCATGCTGAACACCCCTAGGTCCAGCCATGCTACTGACTGATCCATCAGCAGGAGTGCCTCGGTATGCCATTAGTGCTATACCCTGGGCCCTTAAGACTTGCTAGAGGCGGGCCCCAGCACCCCGTCAACCCGGACACGGTGGCTAACCCAGGGGGCAAGACCACCAACCGGAGACAGTGCTGTTCCCCTGCGAAACGCAGCCCACCTCTGCAGTCCCCTGTAAATAAACACATATGCAAACGGATCCCCATATGTGTATGTGGCCAGTGTTAAGCCATCTGCCTTGATCATGGAGGTGTGTGCTCATGGAAACCTGAATTCATAAAAATATGGAACAAACATCTTGCAAGCAAGCATGCATTATCATGCGATTAAACATCTTATGCATTTTAACCACTTTGCAACCGCCCTATACCGAAAGTACGGCTATAGGGCGGTTGCTTGATTCTAAGTGGCCGTTAATTAACGGCCTTTTAGAATCGCGCTCCCGCGCGCCCCCTGAGGCGCGCACACAGGAACATCCGTGACCGCCGCATCACGGATCACGGTAAATCGCCGCTGATAGCGGCGGTTTACCACGTGATCGCGCCGTTCAATGACGGCGCGATCACTTGTCAACAAAGCGGCGTCATGTGCTGACGCCGGTTCCTCCCTCCTCTCTCTGTACCGATCGGTACAGTGTGAGAGGAGAGGGGAGGGAGCGGATGGCAGCGGCAGTGCTGCGGGCTGGATCTGTGACAAATGTAGTCACAGATCCATCCATCCCTCCCTGCTCAGCCATCCCTGCTGCAATACTCTGGGCATACAGCGCCCCTGTCCCGTGAGCTCACATGCAGAAGCGAACGCATACGCAAGTCCCGCCCACATATAAAAACGGTGTTCAAACCACACATGTGAGGTATCTTTATATCATGTTTTGGGGTTTTATGTAATTTTCTAGCAAATAAATGATGATTTTTACAGAGAGAAATGTCAGAATTGGCCTGGGTGCTCCCTGCATGTTGGGCCTCTGTATGTGGCCTCACTGTGTAAAAGTCTCACACATGGGGTATCGCCATACTCGGGAGGAATAGCAGAATGTGTTTTGGGGTGTAATTTGTGGTATGCATATGCTGTGTGTGAGAAATAACCTAATATGAAAATTTGATGGAAAAAAAAAATCTTGATTTTGCAAAGAATTGTGGGAAAAAATGGCAACTTTAAAAAACTCACCAGGCCTCTTTCTAAATACCTTGGAATGTCTTCTTTCCAAAAAGGGGTAATTTGGGGGGTATTTGTACTTTTCTGGCATGTTGGGGTCTCAAGAAATGAGAGAGGCTGTCAGTACATTAGGTGTGATGAAATTCATCAATTTTCAGTAATTGGTACCATAGTTTGTAGACCCCATAACTTTCACCCAGACTAAATAATATCCAACATTTTTTTTTTTTTTTTTACCAAAGATATGTAGCAGTATACATTTTAGGCCAAATTTATGAAGAAAAATTACTTTTTTGCAAAATTTTATAATAGAAATGAAGAAAAATTATAATTTTTTGCAAAATTTTCGTTCTTTTTTCATTTATAGCAAAAAAAAAAAAACGCAGAGGTGATCAAATACCACCAAAAGTAAGCTCTATTTGTGGGAAAAAAAGGACAAAAATGTCATTTGGTTATAGTGTTGTATGACCGAGTTATTGTCATTCAAACTGTGAGAGCACCGAAAGCTGAAAATTGGTCTGGTTATTAAGGGTGTTTAAGTGCCCAGTGGTCAAGTGGTTAAGCACTGCCGTGCAGATAAGTACCCTTGTGTGACCAAGGACCCCAGCATTTTTATGCCATCAAGCAACTTAATGCGACCTTAGGCATTTCTGTGAAACAAGCCTCTCTATGTGATCAAGTATTCTTGGGTATTCAAGGACTCGGTTGATCAGACAACCATGTGTGATCCAGCTTCTTCACGCATTCAAGCATTTTTTAAGCGATTATAGGCATCTCTGTGGAAACAAGCCTCTCTGTGTGACCCAATATACTTGGCTAATCAAGACTTGGGTGATCGGGTAACCACGTGCGATCCAACATTTTATGCATTAACGCAACTTATGCGATTTTAGGCATATCTGTGGACACAAGCTCTCTGTGTGACTAAATATCCTAGGGTAAACAAGGACTTGAGTGATTGGGTAACCATGTGCGATCCAACATCTTTTATGCATTAATGCAACTTATGCGATTTTAGACATTTCTGTGGACACAAGCCTCTCTGTGTGACCAAATATCCTAGGGTAAACAAGGACTCGGGTTATCAGGTAACCATGAATGATACCGCATCCTTTATGCACTTAAGCATTTTTATGCGATCTTAGGCAATTATTATGCGATTTTAGGCACCTTAAGTGACCATGAAAAAGTATACCAACAAAACCCATGTATCTTTATGTGATGAACAATAAAACATGCTCTGTTATTTTTACCCCACATGCATTTTGAACAATCCAAATTCATGTATATCATGCAAACCTGTGGACTGGTAAAGAGGCAGTTATGCTCTGCAGATGTGCGACTCTGCAAACCTGCAACGTTAGCCATGTGCACCACAACTGTGCATCCCCCCCGTTGTGCATTCAGTTAGCCTAAAGCCAACACCAGCATGAGGACTTATGGAGCCAGCGGCTCTGACCGTCTAGGCCAGGGGAAGTTATATGCAGCTTGAGCCCTGGTTCACACTGGGCTGCGGGAGTGAAATCGCGCGATTTCAGCTGATTTCGCACGATTTCACTCCCTCTGGCAGTCCCGATTTCAGCGCGATTTAGGAGACATTTGTGCAGGGTTCTGCACAAATGTCAATGTAAATCGCGTCCTGAAATCGCAAAAAGTAGTACAGGAACTACTTTTTTAAATCGGTGCCGCGCCGCAGATGAGGTGTCGCACCGATTAGGACGGTGTCATTGCTGGCAATTGCCGCCGATTTGAGATGCGATTTCACATGTGAAATCGCATCTCAAATCGAACTAAATCGTACCCAGTGTGAACCTGGGCTTAATCTCTGAAAGACTGCAGCTGGGAGCCGAGCCTGTGAGCTTCTGCCAGCTTGCTCCTCATTAGGCACCTGTCCTCAGGTCTTTTAATCCACCTGTTTGAGGATTTAGAGCAGGGAAAAGGACACACCCTGTTTTCTGCTTGTGAGGATGCTGCGAATATAGCAGTTAACCTCTAAAGACCCATAAATGCAGAGTAACTGAAATGTTGGGGGAGGCTGCAACGTCTGACAGGGCTGATAGCCAATTCTGTGAGCTGTCTTAAGCCTCTACAGGGGAGGATGGTATCCTAAGCCAAAAGCAGAGGAACTTGCCCTGGTGCATCCACAGCTGAACTTAGTCTAGCAAAATAATGCCTGCTAATCTGCACAGCTAGATGATGAGTAGGCGTCTTAGATGAATCTGCATTCAATCCACACAAGGTGCTTATGTGCCCCAGGCTACTCTGTCCCCCTGGCTTTACAGAGCTCTGACACCCGGGCCTTTTGAAGGGGCCACCCTGCGTCTGCACCATGAGCCGGCAAGCACCACATCGTCCCCCGCCTACAAATGGCGCCCGCGCGCGTGTATGGGATGGTAGAGGCGGGGGGGAAGAGAGGGATCCCCCCAAGGAGCGCCGTGGACCCGGACTACGAGGGATCCCCCCCCATCGTGGCAGAGCCTGAAGCGGGGAAGTAAGCCGCACCATAGATTAGCTAACCTTGAGCTTCCGGAACAGCGTCGAATTTTACGTTGTTTGCGCAAGTCGTACGCGAATGGGGATGTGCGTAAGTTACGTTCACGTTGTAGGCAGTGTTCAAAGTATCTTAGGCATTCTATCCAACGCATGCGCACTGGGATACGTCCACGGACGGCGCATGCGCCGTTCGTTCGGCCATGCATCTACATGGGGTCACGCTTCATTTAAATACAACACGCCCCCTACCTGCCTACTTTGAATTACGCCGGCCGATTTACGTTACGCCGGCACACATATGGGAGCAAGTTCTTTGAGGATACCATAGGAGCCACTCTGACTTACTGCCGCGTAGCGCATACGAGATGCGCTACACCCGCCTAAAGATACGCCGGTTGTTGTGGATCTGGCCCTTTTTTTCTTAATCGGTCTTTCAGAGCTGAGCAATGTTGTTTGACAGCTGTGAGCAGGGAACGGCTCTGCACTTGTTACAAGAGTCGTGGAAATGCTGATTAAGATCATGGGGGGGGATCGAGATCGCGTTTTTTTAAACAATTAATCGTGCAGCTCTAGTACCTATACATTTTTAAAAGGAACTGTTCAGACACAGCCTGTTGCTGAGATGTTCAACCCGTGCTTACCTCTTTAGGTCTTTCATAGTCTTATTTGTTGGGGTTTTAAAAGTCTCCTGTATCAAAAAAAAAAGAAAGAAGAAGTTACCTTTTTTTACCACTTTCAACCGCTTCCTTCCCAGGCCAATTTTCAGCGCTGTCAGACTTTGAAAGACAATTGCACAATGCAACACTGTACCCCTATGACATTTATATCATGTTTTTCCACACAAAGAGCTTTCTTTTGGTGGCAAAAAAATAGGATTTTTGTACTCACCGTAAAATCCATTTCTCCGAGTTCATGGACGGACACAGCAGCAATTGACCCTAGGGTTATACCACCTTCCTTCCAGGAGAGACTAGGCAAAAAAAACAGCACTTCAAGTGTTAAAGCACTTCTCGGTATAGCACCTCCCAGGGGGCAGGGCCCCCGGGCATATCCCTCTCTCCGCCTCAGGCAGCCCGAGTTCGTAAAAAATATTTACAATGATGGTGCACACTGGCAAGTGATATATTAATGTTCCATAAAAAAGTTCTTTGAGCTAAAAAGCTCTAGAGTGAGAGAACAGTAATTAGATCCGGGCATCCTTGTATGGGGAGCCGAAGCCGAACTCCAAACATGGAACAGAAGAAACAACAAAACAAAGGCCACTTAGAAGACTGTAAACTTTAATAAGAGATCAGCATTTAAGCACTCACATAGAAGTAGTTGAATACAGGCATGTAGACAAGGTCCGGGAGTCAGTCAGTTCACAGCCGTGATGTGGAAGTCCCCTGTAGCTATGTAGACCGCAGCGCTTGTGCTGTACATGGAAAAACAGAAGCCTGGTTTCACCATAGATGGTTTCCGGGTGAGCTGTGCGGTGACCAGGCGGAGGGCTGGAGCGCAAGCTGGGGTGCAACGGCGTCAGGGGGGACGACGTCACTACAACGGACCAGAATGCAACGCGTTTCGGTGCGTGCACCATGGATAGTTGGAAGGACATACAGCGCGCACCTTTCTCAGTTCTTAAACAAGCAGTACAAACAGAGGGGAGGGTGCTGTGTCCGTCCATTAACTCAGAGAAATGGATTTTACAGGGAGTACAAAAAAACTATTTTCTCTTTCTCTCTGTTCATGGACGGACACAGCAGCAATTGACCTTAGGGACGACCCCAAGCAGGAACATCAACCGTAAATCGCCGCCTATAAAACCTTGCGGCCAAAGGAGGCATCCGCAGATGCACGCACATCCACCTTGTAAAAACCTTGAAAAGGTGTGGGATGACGACCAGGTCGCTGCCTTACACACCTGTAAAACAGACGCTTGATGGCGGAAAGCCCAAGAGGCACCAATCGCCCTGGTCGAATGCGCCATAACCGGAAAGGGTGGCGCCCGCCCCTTAAGGGCATAGGCCTGGAGCATGACCTCTCTGATCCACCTAGAAATGGTGGCCGACGAGACCGCCAGACCCTTCTTAGGACCAGTCACCGACACGAACAGTGAGTCCGACCTCCGAAACGGAGCCGTGGCAGACAAGTACGCCCTTAGGGCTCGCACCACGTCCAAGGAAAGTAACGTGGCCTTTTTTGAGTTCTTCAGCTGAGGGCATAAGGATGACAAAACAAAGTCCTCATTAATGTGAAAAGCCAAAAAAAAATTTGGGAGGAACGGCCGCAGCACCACCTTATCCTTATGGATGACCAAGAAAGGAGCCTTGCAAGACAAGGCCTCCAGTTCAGAAACTCGTCTGACCGAGGTAATGGCTACCAGGAAGACCACCTTCTTGGACAGTCAACAGAGCAATCTCCCGAATGTCCTCAAATGGAGAATCTTGAAGCACCGAGAGGACTAAATTCAAGTCCCGCAGAGGTAGTGGAGGATGCACAGGAGGGGCCACATGCAGGACCCCCTGTACAAACGTACGCACCAGGGAGTGCACCGTCAAGGGTCTCTGAAAGTAGACAGCCAATTCATCTCTCTAGGCCTTCCATGTAGGATGGTAAATCCTACATGAAGTAGACTTCTGTGCTCGTAGCATGGTATATATCACCGAGTCCGACAGACCTCGGTCCTTCAGCACCTAGCTCTCAAAAGCCACACCGTTAAAGCCAGCGACTGTAAAGAAAAATCGGACCCTGCGACAGAAGATCTACTCTCAGAATCCTGCGACCAGGATTGTTGGTATCCCCTCCGCTTTTACTCTACATAAACAGGCGAGGGAGAAGTTTCAGAGGAGGGAAGGCGTAAATCAGGCAATAGTGACACCATGGTGCCACCAACGCGTCTGACGTGTCCGCCCAAGGGTCTCTTGACCTGGCCACGAATCGTGACACCTTCCGATTGAGACAGGACGCCAGAAGGTCCACATCTGGAGTGCCCCATTTTAGACACAAACACTGAAACACTTCTGGGTGCAGCAACCATTCTCCTCGGTCCAGCACTTGCCGTCTTAGGTAGTCGGCTTGCCAAATTTTCAACCCCGGAATGTACACTGCCGACAGCGCCGGAACAGACCTTTCGGCCCACCGGAGGATGCGTGCAACCTCCGCCGCCGAGCTCTGCGTGCCCCCTTGATAATTGACATACGCCATGGCCGTGGCGTTGTCGGACTGGATCCTGACCGGACGGTCCTAAAGACCCAGAGATTTAGACAAACTTCAGGCCTTGCACCAACTGGTCAGCCAGGTCCACACAGAGCTCAAGAGCATTATGCGCATTCAGCTCCTGCAGCAGGTCACCACTGTGAACATGGAGCGGGCCACAGTCTCAGCGCTCATATCTGCAGGATCCTTAAAGGCGGGAGCCCTTTCACAGGTAACATGGTACCCTTGTTCAGTCTGGACACAGGGGGGTCCACCGACTGAGGAGAGACCCACCGTTTTTAAAAAGTCTTCCTCAAAAGGATAACGGGGCGCAAATGAATTTGGTACAGCAAAACGCCCTGCTGCCGATCCCATTCCTTGTACAAGGAAACACTTTTGCGGTGCGGGGTGGCTTGCGGAACCCAAAAGGGACCGGCATCTCTGATGGCTCCGGCGAATCCTCAAGTTTTTGAGTATTCCGCACCGCAGTGATAAGAGCTCCAACAAACGCCTTATCTTGCGCTGACCCTGATGCAGAGTCATCCTCACTGTCCGTGTGGGCTAGGCCTGCATCATCTGATATAACGGAAATAGAGTCGGACAAAAAAATAAAAAATAAAAAAATCGCAAAAAAACTCTAGAGCACATGGACTCCAGAAAGGCCATGTCTTCTCCTGAAAATAGGGAGAGAAAAAAAAAACTGAGACTGCCTGAGGCGGAGAGAGGGATATGCCCGGGGGCCCCACCCCCTGGGAGGTGCTATACTGAGAAGTGTTTTAACACTTGAAGTGCGGTTTTTTCTACCTAGTCTCTCCTGAAAGGAAGGTGGTATAACCCCAAGGTCCCGTCCATGAACGGAAGAGAAACTAATTTTTCTTTGTCATAAAATTCTATTCTTCTTCTACGAGAGAGCGAGAGAATTCGATTTTTTTTTACCATTTAATTTTTTCATTACACACATACTGTGTCACGAGTGCAATATCACAGCATCATATATCAGGTGTGGTGGTGATCAGGGACAATGACTGGTGACAATATGGAAATAAAAAACACACTGACCACAGCAATAAAGTGTTACCATAGTAGCACTGTACTATAAGTGAGTGATCATTTTTTTTTTTAATACACATTATGATAGCTTAGACCATAGAATTTCACTGGTATAAGCAACTATTTTTGCGGGAATAAAACCGATTCATTCAATTTGTACTAATGCTATTAGCTTTGCTTGGGCACAGCTAACCACATAGTATAGATGGGCTGCGATTGGCCTTGTCTGTACCATGCGATCACTGTGACCAAATCGCAGCTAGCAACACAATTGTACACAAAGAATGGCATTAAAAAAAAAAAAGAAAAGAAAAGAGAAAAGCCATCCATTGTTTACAACTGTCATGTGATCTGCTGCGATTGGTCACAGTGATCACATGGTATCGGCAGTGGGCCGGTATAGTGATCAAATTATCAACAGTGTTTGGTGGACACAACCAGCGACAGTTTGCACCCGCACTATTGCAAAATGACAGCCTGGCGCAACTTTTTGTTCCGGGTGGAGATCACATGGTTAAACCATTCAACATTTTTTTTTTTTATATAAAAAAGGTAAGCAAAATAAAACTTTCTAATATCAGACCTGGCTGATTGAAGTCCACGTTCTCATGAATTGGTCCATTGCCTGTTGGTTCAATTGAATCATCTCTATGGGACCTGGAGGTTTCATATGCAACACCTTCTATAATAAAAACACAGGAACTTGTAAAATATACACAAGATGAAAGTTGCAGATTACAAAAAAAAAAAAACCACACATCGGCAATCTTATTGGACACAGAGTGACTATTCGAATGATAAAAATCCCAAGTCAAGTACACACGACAGAGCAGTGATGGTGAACTTTGGTACCCAAGATATTTGGGAACTACATTTCCCATGATGCTCAACAAGACTGCCTGAGAATCATGGGAATGAAGTTAAAAAACATCTGGGGTGCCAAGGTTTGCCATCCCCGCTCTAGGAGGGATATGCTTTGTTCATATGGAGGTTTACAACCACTTTAACCCCCTTCAATACTGGACACCGTCACCCCCTTCCTGTGCCCAGGCCACTTTTCAGAGCTATCACACTTTAAATGACAATTGGGCGGTCATGCTACACTGTACTCAAATTACATTTTTACAATTTTTCTGCGACAGAGCTTTTTGTGGTGGCATTTAATCTCCACTGTTTATTTATTTTCTGCTAAATGGATGAAAAAAAAAAAAAAGGATTTTTGTACTCCCTGAAAAATTCATTTCTCTAGAGTTCATGGACGGACACAGCAGCATTGACCTTAGGGTATTATATCCTTCCTTCTAGGAGAGACTAGGCAGAAAAACAGCACTTCAAGTGTTAAAAAATTCTTCAGTACAGCTCCTCCCAGGGGGCGTGGTACAACCCACTCTCTGACTGAGAAGCTCCAGTTCGAAACAAGCAGTACAAACTAAAGGAGGGGAGGGTGCTGTGTCCGTCCATGAACTCAGAGAAATGGATTTTACAGGGAGTACAAAAATCCTATTTTCTCTTCCGTTCATGGACGGACACAGCAGCATTGACCTTAGGGATGTCCCCAAGCAGTGTCAAAAGTTTCTAGGGATGGGAAAACACAAAGCAAACCAGGGTTCACCCCAAACAAA
Source organism: Rana kukunoris (assembly GCA_029574335.1). Taxonomy (NCBI): domain Eukaryota; kingdom Metazoa; phylum Chordata; class Amphibia; order Anura; family Ranidae; genus Rana; species Rana kukunoris. The sequence goes on along the minus strand of CM056051.1, from coordinate 4,162,815 downwards.
ACAACCAGAGTTTCTCAACGGAGGAACTCTAACCTTAAACTGCAGCCTGTAACACCTTGCGGCCAAAGGAGGCATCCGAAGATGCACTCACATCCACCTTTTAAAACTTAGAGAAGGTGTGGATTGATGACCAGGTCGCTGCTTTACACACCTGTAAAACAGAAGCTTATTGATGGAAAGCCCAGGAGGCATCAATCGCCCTGGTGGAATGCCCTGTAACCTGAAAGGGAGGCGCCCGCCCCTCTAGGGCATAGGCCTAAAGAACGACCTGTCTGTAGGGCCCGAACCACATCCTAGGAATGCACAGTGGCCTCCTGTTTTTTTGGCTGAGGACATAAGGATGGTAACACAATGTCCTCATTAATGTGAAAAGCCGAAACAACCTTTGAGGGAAAATTATGGTTGTGGCCGCAGCACCACCTTATCCTTCTGGATGACCAAGTAGGGGGCCTTGCAGGGAAAGGCCGCCAGTTCAGACACAAGTCTGACTGAGGTCATTGCTACCAGAAAAACCACCTTCTGGGACAGAGACAACAAGGGGATCTCTCAAATGTCCTCAAAAGGAGCGTCTTGAAGCACTGAGAGGACTAAATTCAATTCCCATGGAGGCAGTGGAGGACGCACAGGCGCAGACTGTAGTGTCTGAAGTTTTTCCAATGGGAGGAAAACTCTCACCTCCGAGGAATCCAGGATTAACCCCAGGTATTCCAACCGCTGAGACGGTATCAACACTGACTTCTGGATATTCAGAAGCCAGCCGAATTCTTGGAGGGTCTGGCAGGTGATGGACACGTCCTCTTCTAAGTCTGAGCTTGAGGAAGCTCTCAGGAGAAGGTCGTCCAGGTATCCCACGATAGCGATCCCGCGCTGCCTCAGCAGGGCTAGAATCGGAGCAAGCACCTTGGTGAATACCCGTGGTGCCGAGGCCAGGCCAAACGGGAGGGCCACAAATTGAAAGTGGTCCCCTCCGATCACAAAGCGCAGAAATCTCTGGTGCTTTGTACATATGGGGACATGCAGGTATGCATCCATGATGTCCAGGGACACCATAAAAGTCCCCCTGATGATGCGCTGCTACTACCGAGCGAATCAACTCCATTCTGAATTTTTGCACTTTGACAAAACAATTGAGGGCCTTGAGGCCCAGGATTGGACGAACCCCTTCCTTCTTGGGGACTACAGATTGGAGTAAAACCCATAAACCGTTCCATTGAAGGAACTGGCACAATCACTCCCCTGACCAGCAGATCCTGGACAGCCCCTGACCGATCCTTCTGGTGAACCGGAGGAAGCTGGAAGGAAAAAAATCTGTTTGGTGGACAAGAGAGAAATTCTATCTTGTACCCCGAGGAAACTACCTCGCAAACCCAACGGTCGGATAGAAGAGACCTCCACCGAGCCGTGAAATTCGCGAAGCCGGCCCCCCACCCGAGACATGGGTGGAGGCAGACCTTGATGTGGAAGCAGGCTTGTCCACAGGTTTTTTAGGCTTGCGGTACCAGGTGCGTTTCTGCCCTGTAGCGGGCGCTTTAGCACCTTGAAATCTTTTTCCTGCCGCACTTAGAGGATGAAAAAAACGCTTGGGGGTAGTAAAGGAGGGACCTTGCTTACGGCGAGGCTCCTTACCCTTCCCAGATTGTGGGAGAAGTGTGCTTTTACCACCTGTGGCATCATTTATGTCATCCAGGAACCCCCCAAAAAGCTGTTCACCCTTAAAGGGTAAATCTACCAAAGCCTTTTTGAAGACTGGTCCGCAGACCAACACTTCAGCCACAGAAGGCGGCGCAGTACCACCGCATAGGCGGAGGCCCTAGAAAGCAAGGGATGGCAAGGCAAGCGTATCCAGGGCCGACTCACAGACAAACTTTAGACCTTGCACCAACTGGTTGGCCAGGTCCACACAGATCTCAGAAGCATTCTGTGCCTCTAGCTCTTGTAGCAAGACCTTTGCCCGTTTGGCGAGTGCCTGCGACACCAAAACCCCCGGCCAAAACCGGTCTCACAGCCGAACCCACTACTGTGAACATGGAGCGGGCCATAGCATCAGCTCTCCTATCCGCGGGGTCCGTAAACTCGAGAGCCCCTTCCACAGGCAACATGGTGGCTTTGCTCAGTCTGGACACAGGGCGGTCCACTGAGGGACGAGAGATCCACTTTTTTAAAAAGTCCTCCTCAAAGGGATAACGGACCGCAAAGTATTTTGGAACAGCAAAAACTTTCTGCGGTTAATCCCATTCCTTGTACAACAGTTTGTCCAGATATGGAACACAAGGAAACACTTTCGCGGTGCGGGGTGGCTTGCGGAACCCAAAAGGGACCGGCACATCCGATGCCTCCGCCAATTCCTCAAGTTTCTGAGTATCCCGCACCGCAGGGATAAGGGCTCCAATAAACACTTCATCATGCGTTGGCTCTGAAACAGTCACCCTCACTGTCCGCGTGGGGTAAGCCTGCATCATCTGACATGACAGAACCAGAGCCAGAGGCAGTAGCACGGTCTGGTTCCGCATCAGAGCCATCCCAGAAGCTGGCGCAGGGAGGGGGCGCTTTTTACCCCCCTTCTGCCCACTCATCGCTTCAATCCTGGCGAGAAACGCTTCAGGGACTGCCGTCATAGCCTCCACAGAGACCGCAGGGGCACTAAGGGCTAACTCCGGCATGGTTGGGGTGGAAGCCTCTAGTTCAGACTCCATGTTGACCCACCGTTCATGCCTCCATAGTACTGCAAGGCAGACACCCACCGGCCACCCTCCCGGCTGCAAAATAGAGAGCAGGGGACCCCCAGGAAACTCACCACCCAACCCAGTTGTAACTGTAGCAGAAGCGCTGAGAAGGCTAGCTGTGCTGCGCTGTCCCTCAGGAAGCGATTTGCGGGCTTTTGCTGGGGTATTTCAGGCACTAGAGGCCAAGACAATTTGCAAAATGGCCACCGTATGCCAGAAAACAGCATGCGGGCTACAGGAAAATGGCCGCCGACCTATACAAACCATGTCCGCGGCAAAATGGCGGCCACACACGAGTCAGAAACACAGTGACGCAGCAGAAATACAGCCCAGCACACACAGCAGCTCCCCCAACACAAACCAACAGTCCCTCACAGCACACGGTCCCCGGTAGTGACAGAACCCCAGGAGGGGCCCCCCCACTTACAGTCGCCACCCAGCATGGGGAAGGAGGGAGAGGAATGCAGGGCGAACCCTCAGTCGACCTCCCAAGGAAAGCACCAGCCATACCACCTTGCCGGGGCAAGGGGCCTACTTTCCCGTCCTACGACCACCCGCTGGAGGCATTCCTGACAGAACCAATGTCCGCTAAACGGCATAGAGACCGGTCATATGTGTGCCCTAAAACATGTAGTTCTCCGGCCACCCCTGGAGCAACGGGGCATGTCATGGACGACCCAGAGCGGAGCCGAAGGCCGGCACACGCTCGATGGCCGAGCATGGGGGGACTACAAGGATCAAGATCCAGCCTGTCACCCAGTCGGCAGTTGATAGTAGATCTCAGGATCCAAAAATGCAGGAACAAAAACAATAAAAGCGGGGGGGAAAAAAAAAAAATTGCAAAAAAATTCCAGAGTACATGGACTCCAGAAAGGCTACACCTGACGCTAGGCAGAAAAAAACTGGAGCTGCTAAGTCAGAGAGTAGGTTGTACCCGGGGGACTACAGCCCCTGAAGAAGTGTTTTTAACACTTGAAGTGCTGTTTTTCTGCCTAGTCCCTCTTGGAGGGAAGGATATAATACCATAAGGTCAATGCTGCTGTGTCCATCCATGAACGGAAGAGAAGAAAATAATTTTCCCTCACCACTGATAGGGACCACCCCGACGAAGCACCACCGATGGGGACCACCCCCTCCCCAACAGGGACCACTACCCCCCGACAATGGGGACCCCTACCCCCCCGACGAGGCGCCACCGATGGGGACCCCTACCCCCCGACGAGGCGCCAAATATGGGGACCCCTACCACCCCGACGAGGCGCCAAATATGGGGACCCCTACCACCCCGACGAGGCGCCAAATATGGGGACCCCTACCACCCCGACGAGGCGCCAAATATGGGGACCCCTACCACCCCGACGAGGCGCCAAATATGGGGACCCCTACCCCCCCCCCAACAAAGCACCACAGATGGGGACCCCTACCCCCACGAGGCTCCAATGATAGGGACCCCTACCCCCCCGCCCCCGACAAGGCGCCACCGATGGGGACCCCTACCCCCCGACAAGGCGCCACCGATGGGGACCCATTACCCCACGACGAGGCGCCACCGATGGGGACCCCTACCCCCACGACGAGGCGCCACCGATGGGGACCCCTACCCCCACGACGAGGCGCCACCGATGGGGACCCCTACCCCCCACAACGAGGCGCCACCGATGGGGACCCCTACCCCCCACAACGAGGCGCCACCGATGGGGACCCCTACCCCCCACAACGAGGCGCCACCGATGGGGCCCCCTACCCCCCACAACGAGGCGCCACCGATGGGGACCCCTACCCCCACGACGAGGCGCCACCGATGGGGACCCCTACCCCCACGACGAGGCGCCACCGATGGGGACCCCTACCCCCACGACGAGGCGCCACCGATGGGGACCCCCTACCCCCACGACGAGGCGCCACCGATGGGGACCCCTACCCCGACGAGGCGCCACCGATGGGGACCCCTACCCCCGACGAGGCGCCACCGATGGGGACCCCTACAAACGAGGTGCCACCGATGGGGACCCCTACCAACGAGGTGCCACCGATGGGGGACCCCTACCAACGAGGTGCCACCGATGGGGGACCCCTACCAACGAGGTGCCACCGATGGGGGACCCCTACCAACGAGGTGCCACCGATGGGGACCCCTACCAACGAGGTGCCACCGATGGGGACCCCTACCAACGAGGTGCCACCGATGGGGACCCCTACCAACGAGGTGCCACCGACGGGGACCCCTACCAACGAGGTGCCACCGACGGGGACCCCTACCAACGAGGTGCCACCGACGGGGACCCCTACCAACGAGGTGCCACCGACGGGGACCCCTACCAACGAGGTGCCACCGACGGGGACCCCTACCAACGAGGTGCCACCGACGGGGGACACCCCCACCCAACTAGGCGCCACCGATGAGCTGCACTGATAATCAGGGAAATACAACATTTTAGAAAAGTCACCAGAAGAAGAAGTGAAGGGAAATCTGTTCTGTTGTCAACAAGGGAAATTCTTCTCTAAATTACTGTCACTTCATGTTGCGTCTTGGGGACAGGAAGGAAGTGAACAACAAGCCAGACACCAATAGCTTGACAGGCTTTGACCCTTCACTACTCAAACCAATAGAAGTTTTTTTTTTTGTTGCAACTGCATCTACTGTACATACTAATTGCCGGAATTTTTCAGCCTCTTACATTCTCTTCCACAGCCGGGAATTCATCTTCCAGTTTATCTTCAGAAGGAGCTACGTTCTGCAGCCGCTTGGAAAGGCGATGCCCCTTGTTCTGAGGCTCTCTAAAAGAAAAAAGGAACCGCAAAAAAAAATTAAGTCTATATTAATAGGTCTATAAATTTAACATACAAAATGTTACACTTATCATATGAAGAGCGAAATAGTCAATTTCTCTTACCGTGCACAACTTCTAACCGGTTCCCACCCAGGACAATTCTTACATTCCTCTCCTACATGTAAAAATGTGTATTTCTCTTCCGTTCATGGACGGACACAGCAGCATTGACCTTAGGGTATTATATCCTTCCTTCCAGGAGAGACTAGGCAGAAAAACAGCACTTCAAGTGTTAAAAACACTTCTTCAGTACAGCTCCTCCCAGGGGGCGTGGTCCCCAGGGTAAAACCCACTCTCTGACTGAGCAGCTCTAGTTTTTTTCTGCCTAGCGTCAGGAGTAGACAAGGTCTTTCTGGAGTCCATATACTCTGAATTTATTTTTTTGCGATTTTTTCGCGTTTGTCTTGTTCCTGCATTTTTTGCATCCCGAGATCTACTATCAACTGCCGACTGGGTGACAGGCTGGATCTTGATCCTCGTAGCCCCCCATGCTCGGCCATCAAACGTTTGCCGGCCCTCAGCTCCGCTCTGGGTTGTCCACAACATGCCCCGTTGCTCCAGGGGTGGCCGGAGAACTACATGTTCTAGGACACACATATGACTGGTCTCTATGGCTTTGTCACAGTGTGTCTGGCCGTCAGCCATGCCGTTGGTTCGGTCAGTAATGCCTCCAGCCGTTGGTTGCAGGACAGGTAAGTGGCTGGTCCTTTCCTGGGAGGTCGACTGAGGGTCCGCCCTGCTTTCCTCTCTTCCTTCCTCTCCCTCCTTCCCCATGCTGGGTGGTGGCAGTAAGAGAGGGGCGCTCCTGGGATTCTGTCACTACTGGGGACAGTGTGCTGTGAGGTGTGATTGGTCTGTGTTGGGGAAACTGCTGTGTGTGCTGGGCTGTATTTTCTGCTGCGTCACTGTGTCTTAGACTCGTGTATGGCCGCCATTTTGCCACGGACGTGGTTTGTAGGGGTCGTGGCTATTTTCCTGTAGCCCGCATGATGTTTTCTTGCATACGGCGGGGATTTGGAAATATTCTTGGCCTCTAGTGCCTGAAATAGAGCGGCAAAAGCCCGCAAATCGCTTCCTGAGGGACAGCACAGCACAGCCAGCCTTCTCAGAACTTCTGCTACAGCTACAACCGGGTCGGGTGGCGAGTTCCCTGCTCTCTATTTTGCAGTCGGGAGGGTGACCGGTGGGTGTCTGCCTTGGAAGTACTAAGGAGGCATAAACGGTGGGTCAACATGGAGTCTGAACCAGAGGCTTCCACCCCAACCATGCCCGAGTTAACCCTTAGTGCCCCTGCGGTCTCTGTAGAGGCTATAACGGCAGTCCTTGAGGCATTTCTTGCCAGGATTGAAGCGAAAAGTGGACAGAAGGGGGCCGGCTTCTGGGGATGGCTCTTACATGGAACCAGACCATGCTACTGCCTCTGGCTCTGTCATGTCAGATGATGCAGGCTTAGCCCACACGAACAGTGAGGATGACTCCGATTCAGAGTCGACGCATGATAACGCGTTTATTGGAGCCCTTATCACTGTGGTGCGGGATACTCAAAAACTTGAGGAATTGGCAGAGGCATCGGATGTGCCGGTCCCTTTTGGGTTCCGCAAGGCACTCCGCACCGTGAAAGTGTTTCCTTGTGTTCCATATCTGGACAAACTGTTGTACAAGGAATGGGATAAACCGCAGAAAGTTTTTGCTGTTCCAAAATACTTTGCGGTCCGTTCTCCTTTGAGGAGGACTTTTTAAAAAATGTGGGTCTCTCCTCCGTCAGTGGACCCCCCGGTGTCCATGCTGAGCAAAGCCACCACGTTGCCTGTGAAAGTGGCTCCCGCGTTTACGGACCCCGCAGATAGGAGAGCTGAGGCTGTGGCCCGCTCCATGTTCACAGTAGTGGGTTCGGCTGTGAGACCTGTTTTGACCGGGGCTCTGGTGTCGCAGACACTCACCGAACGGGCAAAGGTCATGCTACAAGAGCTAGAGGCGCAAAATGCTTCTGAGACCTGTGTGGACCTGGCTGACCAGTTAGTACAAGGTCTAAGGTTTGTCTGAGTCGGCCCTGGATAAGCTTCCCTATCTTTCTAGGGCCTCCGCCTACGCGGCGGTACTACGCCGCCTTGTGTGGCTGAAGTGTTGGTCTGCAGACCAGTCTTCAAAAAAGGCTTTGGTGGATTTACCCTTTAAAGGGTGAACGGCTTTTTGGGGCGTCCCTGGATGACATCATAAAGAATGCCACAGTAATTTGGATACCACACAAATTTCGTAGACTCCTTCCCACCGCTTCACCACTGACTAGATCCTCTTTTGCACTTTGGGATTCTTTGTGTAAACATCAAGAATGGCTCTACAACTCCCCTCTTATGCAGCTAACTGGTCACGACTACTTCCCCCTGGGAAAAATGGATCGCACCTGCAGCAATTGGCTTTTTACCACCCCTCTCTTGCTTCATCAGGTGACTACACCTACTGGGGTCCCTCTCAGACCTGATCACAACATCACCGGTCTCTTTCATGGATCAATGGAAACATATTCAACTGACGGCATTTATTAAGTCACTCCCCCAACCTCTCAGGTCGGCATTGGCTCTGAATCCAGTGGAAAGTTTATTTGTTGGGGCTCAACCGCCTATTAAACCCGTGTCTGCCTTCTACTGTGCTCTGCTATCCCTACCTCCTGTTGCTACACCATCGTTTATACCCAAGTGAGAAGTGGACTTCCAAACCTCCTTTTCGGACACTCAACGTTCTACTATTCTCCAATTGGCGCACATTTCAGCTATCTCCTCGTCCGTAGCGGAAGTCAACTACAAGCTAGTGACTCGCTGGCACTACACGCCAGTGATTCTTCACAAACTCTTTCCTAAAGTATCTAGTCTTTGCTGGAGAGGGTGTGGTCATCCTGGGTCACATGCTCATGTATGGTGGTTTTGTCCTTTGATCAAACCTTATTGGTCTGATGTGCTACATTGGATCAAGGAGATCCAGGGGGTTGCTGTCCCTGCTGACCCTTGGGCTGTTTTGTTACACTGTACTAGCGAACCAATAGGTTCATATAAGAAAAGCATTACGCCCCACCTTCTAAACGCTGCTAAGTCTCTCATCCCGAAGTTGTGGAAGAGTCCAACGATTCCTGGGATTAGAGACTGGTTTATACGTGTAGATCATTTCTACCTAATGGAAACTAGCACGCTTGCGTTGCGCAAGAAGTCAGATTTGGTGAATAAAATATGGTCCTGTTGATTTGCTTTTAAGTACACAAATGCTTACGCGGCTATCATGTCACAGGGCAGTCAATGATGGCTGTTAGGATTTTTGTCCTTGGCTTTATGCTATGTGGTTTGGCTATACTCCTTTGCTTGGTTTGGCACTCTTTTCTTCCCCCTCCCCCCTCTTTTCTTCTTCCTCTGTCCATTCTATTCTGTTCTTCCTCTCTCTCTTGCGGGTACTTAAAGCGGAGGTTCACCCTAATTTTTGAGTTCATGGCAATAAAACAGCATTGCATTGAAAAGAACAACTACGTTTTTTTTTCTTTAGCCTTACCCCTTTTCTTCAAGGCTTTCTGTCCTGTCAATCACCTTCCACTGCGGGGGAATGGGCGTGTGTTTTGATTTTCCCCCGACGGCGCTATGTCTCCTGGGACTCAGTCCTCACAATCCCAGGAGACGCGCTCTGCTGTGTTAGCGCGAGATTTCGCCGTTGATCATCCTTGGGACCTATGCAGAAATCGGACCCGCGTCACTTCCGGTGCTCGTACGTCAGAGCACAGCTGATCGCGGGTCCACGGCGCATGCGCTTTTTTCGGTCCGTGAAACTGATAGACTCGGATCGGCGGGCGGAGAAGGATTCTAAATCACATTATCTCCAGCACCGCCTCCAGCCCCGTCCCTATAGCAGGTCCGTCAACAACATAGACTTGGGTGGGCGGAGGCGGAGCAACATTCTGAATGACATTATCGCCAGCACCGCCTCCAGCCCTGTCCCTAACAGACACTAGCCTGCTGCTGAGAGCGGAGGAGGGGAGGACATTGTATATAGAGTGTGGGGGACTCGTGTCTACTGTATACATTGTATCCTCTACGGGAGGAGCTGCCTCCCATAGAGCACCGAGCACGAGCACCGGAAGTGACGCGGGTCTGATTACTGGGACAGCATTCACCGCATCCCGGATGTCTAGACAGGTGGGCTTCAGGAGTGCCCACACTAAAGATGGAAACGTCCATCGCTGTATTTTATAAAACATCGTTTTGGATAAAATGGGGACACATGTGGCTGCAAGAACGGGAGAGGTGAGTGTAAGTTTACATATACAATCCGTGCACGAATGACAGGGAAAAAAAAAAAAAAACGTTTTTCCCGCAGAATCGCCGCTTTAATTTGGGGTTTTCTTTAGTGGTATATGTGCCAGACTTGCACCGGTGTCAGTGAGCGGGCTCGGTCAGGCACTATGCCAAGGGCTTGCTGGAAAGGGATATTGATGTAGTATGTTATCCTTACTGCAGTTAAGGTGGAAGTGTGTTAGTATATTTGTTTTAGTCTGTGGGTCCATTCTTGCAGGTCCGGTCCTCTGCCTTATACTTCCACAAGTAGTCCCTTTCAGTTATGAAAGTATGTTATGTTTGTTATGGATGTTTTTACCTGCAAGACCTTTGTTGAGGCTTGTCTGCCCAGTATTACTGTATGTACCTGCTTGTACACATTTTTTACAATAAAAACGTATTGAACAAAAAAATAAAGAATGCCACAGGTGGTAAAAGCACACTGCTCCCACAATCTGGGAAGGGTAAGGAGCCTCGCCGTAAGCAAGGTCCCTCCTTTACCGCCCCCAAGCTTTTTTTTTCGCCTGCCAAGTGCGTCAGGTAAATGTTTTCAAGGTGCTAAGACACCAGTTGCAGGGCAGAAACGCACCTGGTACCGCAAGCCTAACAAGCCTGCGGACAAACCTGCTTCCACATGAAGGTCTGCCCCCGCCTGTGTCTCGGGTGGGGGGCCGGCTTCGCAAATTCGTGGCTCGGTGGAGGCCTCTTCTATCCGACCGTTGGGTTTGCAAGGTAGTTTCCTCAGGGGACAGGATAGAATTTCTCTCTTGTCAACCAAACAGATTTTTTCCTTCCAACCTCCAGCTTCCTCCGGTTCGCCGGAATGATCTGTCAGGGGCTGTCCAGGATCTACTGGTCAAGGGAGTGATTGTGCCAGTTGCTTCAATGGAACAGTTTCAGGGGTTTTACTCCAATCCGTTTGTAGTTCCCAAGAAGGAAGGGGTTCGACCAATCCTGCCCCTCAATTGTTTTGTCAAAGTGCAAAAATTCAGAATGGAGTCGATTCGCTCGGTAGTAGCAGCGCTCCATCAGGGGGACTTTATGACCTCCCTGGACATCATGGATGCATACCTACATGTCCCAATATGTACAAAGCACCAGAGATTTCTGCGCTTTGTGATCGGAGGGGACCACTTTCAATTTGTGGCCCTCCCATTTGGCCTGGCCTCGGCACCACAGGTATTCACTAGGGTTGTCCAGATACCGATACTAGTATCGGTATCGGGACCGATACCGAGTATTTGCGGGAGTACTTGTACTCGCGCAAATGCTCCCGATACCTAAATAGAATACTTTTTTTGTATTTATCAACATGTTCTGTGAAAAATCTTTGAGTTTTTTACTACTGCGTGACAAGAAAATAAAACATTTTTATTCATTTTTACTCATTTTTATTTTTTATAATGTCTTGAGTTAGAGTTCTTCATAATTCTAAAGAAAATATCCTTAGTCTGTATTGTGGTTTGAAAACTGTCGCATGACATTTAAAAAAAGTATCGGTATTCGGTATCGGCGAGTACATGAAAAAAAGTATCGGTACTTGTACTCGGTCCTAAAAAAGTGGTATCGGGACAACCCTAGTATTCACCAAAGTGCTCGCTCCGATTCTAGCACTGCTGAGGCAGCACGGGATCGCTATCGTAGGATACCTGGACGACCTTCTCCTGAGAGCTTCCTCAAGCTCAGAGTTAGAAGAGGACGTGTCCATCACCTGCCAGACCCTCCGAGAATTCGGCTGGCTTCTTAACATCCAGAAATCAGTGTTGGTACCATCTCAGCGGTTGGAATACCTGGGGTTAGTCCTGGATTCTTTGAAGGCGAGAGTTTTCCTCCCAATGGAAATGCTTCAGACCCTACAGTCTGCGGTGCAGCGGTTGACGACCCATCACTTTGATTCTGCATGAGGGTTCTGGGTCTGATGGTGGCCTCTTTTCGAGGCAGTCCCGTATGCCCAATTTCACACCCGGGTGCTACAGAATGAAATTCTGTCACGTTGGGACAAGCTCCCTTCGCCCCTGGATTGCCAGATTCAGGTGAGTCGACTGGTCAAGTCCTCCCTGGTGTGGTGGCTGACGTCTCCGGTCCTTAGAACCGGGAAGTCGTTTCTGCCGTGCCATTGGACAGTGGTCACGACGGATAACAGCCTCTCCGGCTGGGGGGTTGTCTGGGGTACCCAGTCAGCCCAGGGGCGCTGGACTCAGGAGGAGTCTGGCCTTCAAATCTATGTACTGGAGCTCCATGCAATCAAGTTGTGCCTCACCAAATGGTCCCGGGGTCTGCAGGACCGACCGGTCAGGATCCAGTCCGACAACGCCACGGCCGTGACATACGTCATTAATCAGGGAGGCACACGGAGCTTGGCTGCAGCGATGGAGGTCACGCACATCCTTCGATGGGCTGAACAATCCGTTCTGGCTCTGTCGGCCACGTACATTCCGGGGGTGCAGAATTGGCAAGCCGACTACCTAAGTCGCCAAACACAAGATCAATGAGAATGGTCACTACACCCAGAGGTATTTCGGAGTCTGTGCCAAAAATGGGGCACTCCAGACGTGGACCTCCTGGTGTCCCATCCCAATCGGAAGGTGTCACGTTTCGTGGCCAGGTCAAGAGACCCGTGGGCGGACGCGTCAGAGGCACCATGGGGTCACTATTGCCTAATTTACACCTTCCCCCCTCTGAAGCTTCTTCCTCGCCTGCTACGCAGAGTGGAAGCCGAGGGGATTCCAACAATCCTGATCGCCCCAGATTGGCTGCGCCGTTCCTGGTACGTCTGATGGCAGACGTCCCTTGGAAATTCCCCCTGAGAGAAGATCTCCTGTCACAGGGTCCGATCTTTCACCCCGCTTTACAGTCGTTGACTTTAACGGCTGTTGAAAGCTAGGTACTAAAGGACCGTGGTCTGTCAGGCCCGGTGATCTCTACCATGCTACGAGCATGGAAGACTACTTCACGCAAGATTTACCATCGTACGTGGAAGGCCTACATCTCTGTGTGAAGAGATTAAATGGCACCCCCGTACATATGCGATGTCCCGGATTCTGCTGTTCTTACAGCGTGGAGTGGATTAGGCTCTCGCCTTAATTACGGTTAAGGGTCAGATTTCGGCTCTAGCTGTTTACTTTCAGTCTCAGGTGCGTACGTTTGTGCAGGGGGTCCGGCATGTGGCCCCTCCTGTGCATCCTCCACTGCCTCCATGGGACTTGAACTTAGTCCTTTCGGTGCTTCAAGACGCTCCCTTTGAGGACATCCCATTGTTGACTCTGTCCCAGAAGGTGTTTTTTCTGGTAGCAATTACCTCAGTCAGACGGGTGTCTGAACCGGTGGCCTTGTCTTGCAAGGCCCCCTACTTGGTCATCCACAAGGATAAGGTGGTGCTGCGGCCACAGCCGTCTTTTCTCCCAAAGGTTGTTTTGGCTTTTCACATTAATGAGGGCATTGTGTTAGCATCCTTATATCCTCGGCCGAAAACCGTTCATGAACGGAAGAGAAAATAGGATTTTGGTACTCACTGTAAAATCCATTTCTCTGAGTTCATGGACGGACACAGCACCCACCCTTTCTTTGGGTTGTACTGCTCGTTACGAACTGGAGCTGCTCAGTTAGAGAGTGGGTTATAACCTGGACACCACGCACCCTGGGAGGAGCTGTACTGAAGAAGTGCTTTTAACACTTGAAGTGCTGTTTTTCTGCCTAGTCTCTCCTGGAAGGAAGGATATAATACCCAAAGGTCAATGCTGCTGTGTCCGTCCATGAACTCCATGGATTTTACGGTGAGTACAAAAATCCTATTTTTAATAAATTTTGGGCTAGAAATTACTAATACAGAACCCCCAAACATTATACTCTGTTACTCTAGCAAAGACCCTAGAGAAAAAAAAAGTGGTTGTTTTTTTAACCACTTAAGGACCCTGCACTGTATATATACGTTCTATTTTTAAAGATGGATATCTCGGTAACGGCAGCAGCTGCTGCCACAACCGAGATATCCATCTCTTCAGTGCAGGGTCCTGTACACGATAACCACGGTCTCCGTGGCGGATTCGCCGCAAAATCGCCGTTATCGGTGGCGGGCCCCCCCTCCCGCCGCTTTCCCGTGCCCTCTGCCGCTTACCGTTGCCGTCGGTAGCAGCGGAGGCGATCGGGTGTGTGCGGCTCCTCTGCTAGGCTATGAGTGAGGGAAAAATGTCCCTCACCCGACCCCATAGCAGTGCTGGGCGGAAGGGACGTCAAAACGTCAGTCCCGCCCAGCGTCTTAAAGAGACATTTTTTTTTCTGCATTTAAGCCTAAATATGAGATCTGAGGTCTTTTTTGACCCCCAGATCTCATATATAAGAGGACCTGTCATTCTTTTTTCTATTACAAGGGATGTTTACATTCCTTGTAATAGGAATAAAAGTGATCAATTATTATTATTTATTTATTTTCAGTGTAAAAAATGTTAAAATAAATACAAATAAATAGGAAAACAAAACATTTTTTTTTAAATGCCCCATCCCGACGAGCTCGCGCGCAGAAGCATACGCGAGTAGCGCCCGCATATGAAAACGGTGTTCAAACCACACAAGTGAGGTATCGCCGCGATCGTTGGAGCGAGAGCAATAATTCTAGCCCTAGACCTCCTCTGTATCTCAAAAAATGCAACCTACAGAATTTTTTAAACGTCGCCTATCGAGATTTTTAAGGGTAAAAGTTTGACGCGTCACGCCCTCCGAAATAGGACTCGGAGAAATACGGCACCTGCGCAGTCAGCTCCTAGGTCTGTGCGTAGGCGCCGCATAGCGCCGGAAATACCCGAGTCCTAAATCAAGTATATTCGGAAGCCGTGACGGGCAATAGCGGCGCCATCCACAGCGGGGGAAATAAATCAAAATTAAGGATTACACAGTAAGTGAGGCATTTAAAAAAAAAAAAAAAAGAAAAAAACAGCATACTGGCGCTGACGCCAGTATGCTGGATCACATGGGAAAGAGTATATTTAGGGTGAACCTCCACTTTAAGGACCCATTCACGCCGATATATGTCAGCAGAATGTCACGGCTGGGCGTCACAATCACGTACCTGTACAGTACGTGTCTCTAAGCCCAGCCGTGGGGTCCTAAGCTCCGTGACCGCGGGACCCGATAGCCACCGGTGTCCCGCGATTGGTCACTGGAGCTTAAGAACGGGGAGAGGAGAGTGTAAACACACCTTCCCCGTTCTTCATTGTGGCAATGTCAGAGATAGTCTGTTCCCTGATATAGGGAAAGACTATCACTGACGTCACACGTCCAGCCCCACCCCCCTACAGTTAGAAACACTTATGAGGCCACACTTAACCGCCACAGAGCCCCCTAGTGGTTAACTCCTAAACTGCAATTGTCATTTTCACAGGAAACAATGCATTTTTATAGCACTTTTTGCTGTGAAAATGGTCCCAAAAATGTGTCAAAATTGTCCGATGTGTCCGCCGTAATGTCGCAGTCACAAAAAAAAAAAAAAAAAAGAATTAATCGCTGATTTTTTTAAAAATAAAAATGCAATAAAACTATCCCCTATTTTGTAAACGCTATAAATTTTGCGCAAACCAATCAATAACCGCTTATTGCGATTTTTTTTACCAATAGATATGTAGAAGAATACGTATCGGCCTAAACTTTTTTTGGGGATATTTTTGTTTATAGCGCAAAAAAAATAGGATTTTTGTACTCACCGTAAAATCCATTTCTCTGAGTTCATGGACGGACACAGCAGCAATTGACCTTAGGTTATACCACCTTCCTTTCAGGAGAGACTAGGCCAGGGATCCTCAAACTACGGCCCTCCAGCTGTTGCGGAACTACACTTCCCATGAGGCATTGTAAAACTCTGACATTCACAGACATGACTAGGCATGATGGGAATTGTAGTTCCTGAACACCTGGAGGGCCATAGTTTGAAGACCCATGGACTAGGCAGAAAAAAACAGCACTTCAGGTGTTAAAACACTTCTCAGTATAGCTCCTCCCAGGGGGGCGGGGCCCCCGGGTATATCCCTCACTCTGCCTTAGCGGCCCCAGTTCGTAACAAGCAGTACAAAGGAGGGGAGGGTGCTGTGTCCGTCCATGAACTTAGAGAAATGGATTTTACGATGGAGTACAAAAAGGGGCCTGAGCTTAAGCGGTTAAAGCCCACCCACCAAGAGGTCGCATATATGCATGCGGGAAGAGGTTAGAGAATAGCGCAGTAGACATTAAGATTTTTTTTTTTTAACAAAGTAAAAAGTCAAACCCAATACAAATACTCAAACTACAGTTTAGTGCATGCTGCTGGATTAAACCTTTATGTATGAATAAATTACCTTTTGGCAACCTGTTTCTGATACTTCCTTTTTGGTGGACGAAAGCTTGCTACAGACTTTAGGAAAGAAAAAAAAACACAAAAATCAAACACATAAAAGATCAATCCGAATTAAAATTTACATAAAAATGTAAACATTTGTTCCAAAGGCCAATCATAAATGGGTTGAAAAAGGTACATTTTTTTTCCTAAATACCTTCCTTTACCTCAGTGCAGTCCTCCTTCACTTACCTCATCCTTCCATTTTGCTTTTAAATGTCCTTATTTCTTCTGAGAAATCCTCACTTCCTGTTCTTCTGTCTGTAACACCACACAATAATGTGAGGCTTTCTCTCTGGTGTGGAGTGTCGTGCTCGCCCCATCATTTGGGCTACAGGAGAGTCAGGATGCCCACTAACACACAGCTCCTTTATCTGCAACGTAGAGAGCGTCCTGACTCTTCTGTAGTCCAAGGGAGGGGGAGAGCACGACACTCCACACCAGGGAGAAAGCCTCGCATTGCTGTGTGGAGTTACAGACAGAAGAACAGGAAGTGATGATTTCTCAGAAGAAATAAGGACATTTAAAAGCAAAATGGAAGGATGAGGTAAGTGAAGGAGGACTGCACTAAGGTTAAGGAATTTTTTTTTCTTTTTATCTTTACAACCCCTTTAATTTATAGTGTACAAAAAGGGTCAATTCTTTGCAATTGGCTTACATATAGAAATATCAGCAACCTCTGGTACTAGCAGTGGTGGTACATCCATAAGGGGCGCAAGGGGGCTGCCCCCTCTCTCACCAATAGATAGATTCTTGCATTGCAAGTATCTATCCATGGTCACCGTTGCCACACCCTATTCAGGCGCCCCGGTCCTTTTCAGGCCCTGGGAGCCGGAATTACAGCGGCGAGGTATTTTTTTGAAGCGCCCGATTAGAGCCGTAGGCTCTAATAGACGTCGAAAAAAGGTGAACAGCGGACGCCATGCTGGGCGCTCGCGGTTAACTCAGCTTTGTATTAGCTTTACTAACACTGAACCGACTCTCTCAGACAATCAGGTGCTTGGGTCTGTTACCCGTCACCTGATAGGCGTCCAATTACAGCGACTGTCGTTTCAGCCAGTCAGGTGTCCAATTATAGCAGAGGATGGGAAGAGAGCACGGGAGAAGACATTGAGGAGCGTGGAGGACACCGCCGCCATGACCCGCCGAGGTAGGGTAAGTGCTGTGTGGGTGGGGGCTGCACAGTGGCAGCGTTTAAGGGGCACAGTGGCTGCGATTTTTTTCTGTTTGTTTGCGCCCCCCCACAAAATTTTCACCCGTCACTGGGTACTAGGGCTAGTGGAAAAAAAGGAAATAAAAAAAAATACAAAAAAAAAAAAAAAATAGTATTTTTGTACTCACCGTAAAAAAAACATTTCTCTGAGTTCATGGACGGACACAGCAGCAACTGACCTTAGGGTTATACCATCTTCCCTCCAGGAGAGACTAGGCAGAAAAAACAGCACTTCAAGTGTTAAAAACACTTCTCAGTATAGCTCCTCCCAAGGGGCGGGGCCCCTGAGTATATCCCTCACTCTGCCTCAGCAGCCCCAGTTCGTAACAAGCAGTAAAAACAAAAAGAGGGGAGGGTGCTGTGTCCGTCCATGAACTCAGAGAAATGGATTTTACGGTGAGTACAAAAATCCTATTTTCTCTTCCGTTCATGGACTGACACAGCAGCAATTGACCTTAGGGATGTCCCCAAGCAGTGTCCAAAATTTCGAGGGGTGGGAAAACACAGCAAGCCAGGGTTCACCCCAAACAAAACCGGAGTTTCTCAACGGAGGAACTCCAACCTTAAATTGCCGCCTGTAACACCCTGCGGCCAAAGGAGGCATCCGAAGATGCACTCACATCCACCTTGTAAAAATTAGAGAAGGTGTGGATTGACAACCAGGTCGCTGCTTTACACACCGGTAAAACAGAAGCTTGATGATGGAAAGCCCAAGAGGCACCGATTGCCCTGGTTGAATGCACCGTAACCGGAAAGGGAGGCGCCCGTCCCTTTAGGGCATAGGCCTGAACGACCTGTCTGATCCACCTAGAAATGGGGGCCGACGAGACCGCCACACCCTTTATAGGACCAGTCACCGACACAAACAGTGAGTCCGGAACGGAGCCGTAGCAGACAAGTACACCCGTAGGGCCCGAACCACATCCAAGGAATGCAAAGTGGCCTCCTTCTGGTTCTTTGGCTGAGGACATTAAAGGATGGTAACACAATTAGAGGTCGACCGATATATCAACGAATATTTGGCCGTTTTGGAGAAATCGGCATCGGCCGAATTTTATCCAAATCAGGCCGATATTTTACAATTCCCGCTAGCGGTGCCACGGATCGGAAGTTAGGCCGAAGCCGCGGCCTTTCCTGATGCTGTGACCACGGCGGCAATCCGTGGATTCCCGTCGCAGTCACAGCATCAGGAAAGACGGCGGCTTCGGCCTAGCTCCGGAGCCGCGACCATCTTGGCACACCAAGCGCGGCGTCCCTCCTCTGTTTACGCCCACAGAGGAGGGGCCCGTGCATGGGACACACACCGCTCTCTGGTAGAGTCTGTACTATGGGGGGGGGGTGTCTATACTGGAGGGAGAGGGGGGTCTGTACTGAGGGGGGTGACACCATTTTGTTGCACCAGTGCCAATTAGTGCCACTTGCCATCCAGTGCCATCTGCCAGTGGCAATACCAGTGCCACCATCCAGTGCCAATTAGTGCCACCGTCCATCCAGTGCCATTCCGCCAATGCCACCTTCCAGTGCCAATACCAGTGCCACCTGCCAGTGCGATCCAGTGCCACCTAAAGCCATCAGTGCCACCTGCCAATGCCAACCAGTGCTAACTATCGCCACCCAGTGCCACCTGCCAGTGCCAACCAGTGCTACTTGCCAGTGTCACCTGTTAGTGCCACGTGCCATCTGCCAATCGGTGTGACCTGCTAGTACCATCTTTCAGTGCCATCCAGTGCAACCTGCCAGTGCCAATAAGTGCCTTCTGCTAGTGCCATCTTCCTTCCAGTGCCAATTAATGCCACGAGCCTGTGCCACAAATAAACATGGGCCTAAAATATTGCCCGCAAACATCGGCATCATTTATCGGCCATCGGCCTCCCAGATTTCTAAATATCGGCATCGGCCAGAGAAAAACCCATATCGGTCGACCTCTAAACACAATGTCCTCATTAATGTGAAAAGCCGAAACAACCTTTGGGAGAAATGATGGCTGCGGCCGCAGCACCACCTTATCCTTGTGAATGACCAAGTAGGGGGCCTTGCAGGACAAGGCCGCCAGTTCAGACACCCATCTGACTGAGGTAATTGCTACCAGAAAAAACACCTCCTGAGACAGTCAACAGAGGGATCTTTCGAATGTCCTCAAAAGGAGCGTCTTGAAGCACCGAAAGGACTAAATTCAAGTCACATGGAGGCAGTGGAGGACGCACAGGAGGGGCCACATGCCAGACCCCCTGCACAAACGTATGCACCAGGGAGTGCGCCGCCAAGGGTCGCTGAAAGTAAACAGCAAGAGCCGAAATCTGACTCTTAACCGTACGTAAGGCGTGAGCCTGATCCGCTCCTCGCTGTAAGAACAGCAGGATCCGGGACATTACGTATGTACAGGGGTGCCATTTCATCTCTTCGCACACGTGAAGTAGTCTTCCGTGCTCGTAGCATGGTAGAGATCACGGGCCTGACAGTTCACGGTCCTTCAGTACCTGGCTTTCAACAGCCACGCCGTTAAAGCCAGCGACTGTAAAGCAGGGTGAAAGATCGTGTGACAGGAGATCTTCTCTCAGGGGTAGACGCCAAGGGACATCTGCCACCAGACGCACCAGGTCCGCGTACCAGGAACGGCGCGGCCAATCCACTCCACGTAGCAGGCGAGGAAAAAGCTTCAGAGGAGGGAAGGCGTAAATTAGGCGATAGTGACCCCATGGTGCCTCTAACTCGTCTGAAGCGTCTGCCCACGGGTCTCTTGACCTGGCCACGAACCGTGGCACCTTCTGATTAAGATGGGGCGCCAGGAGGTCCACGTCTGGAGTGCCCCATCTTAGGCACAGATTCTGAAAAACCTCCGGGTGTAGAGACCATTCTCCTTGGTCTAGTATTTGGCGACTTAGGTAGTCAGCTTGCCAATTATGCACCCCCGGAATGTACACGGCCGACAGAGCCGGAACGTAGCGTTCGGCCCACTGAAGGATGTGCGCGACCTCCTTCGCTGCAGCCGAGCACCGTGTGCCTCCCTGATGATTGAAATATGCCACGGCCGTGGCGTTGTCGGACTGGATCCTGACCGGTCGGTCCTGCAGACCCCGGGACCATTTGGTGAGGCACAACTTGATTGTACGAAGCTCCAGTACATTGATTTAAAGGCGTGACTCCTCCTGAGTCCAGCGCCCCTGGGCAGACTGGGTACCCCAGACACCCCCCAGCCGGAGAGGCTGGCATCTGTCGTGACCACTGTATAATGGCACGGTAGACGCGACTTCCCGGTCGAAGCACCAGAGACGTCAGCCACCACACCAGGGAAGATTTGACCAGTCGACTCACCCGAAAAAAAAAAAAAAATCACAGGGGGGAGGTAAAGGAGGGACCCTGCTTATGACGAGGCTCCTTACCCTTTCCAGATTGTGGGAGCAGGGTGCTCTTACCCCCTGTAGCATCTATAATGATGTCATCCAGGGATGCCACAAAAAGCGGGGGGGGGGGGGGGAATAACAGGGGGGAGGTAAAGGAGGGACCCTGCTTATGACGAGGCTCCTTACCCTTTCCAGTTTGTGGGAGCAGGGTGCTCTTACCTCCTGTAGCATCTATAATGATGTCACCCAGGGACACCCCGAAAAGCTGTTCCCCCTTCAAGGTTAAGTCCCCTAAGGACCTTTTAAAGGTTTGGTCCGCAGACCAACACTTTAGCCACCCAAGGTGGTATAGTACTACCGTGTAGGCGGAAGCCCGGGAGAGCAAGAGTAGCGTATCCAGGGCCAATTCACAAACTACAGGCCCTGCACCAACTGGTCAGCCTGGCCCACACAGAGCTCAGGAGCATTATGCACCTCCAGCTCCTGCAGCAGGGACTTTGTCCGCTCTGTCAGTGTCTGTGACACTAGAGCTCCGGCCAAAACCGGTCTCACTGCCGACCCCACTACTGTGAACATGGAGCGCGCCACAGCCTCAGCTCTCCTATCTGCGGGGTCCATAAAGGCGGGAGCCCCTTCCACAGGTAACGTGGTAGACTTGTTCAGTCTGGACACAGGGGGGTCCGCTGACGGAGGCCTTTTTTTTTTAAAGTCTTCCTCAAGAGGAAAACTGACTGCAAAGTTACTTGGTACATCAAAAACTTTCTGCAGCCGATCCCATTCCTTGTATAATACTTTTTCCAGGTAAGGAACACAAGGAAACACTTTTGCAGTGTGGGGCGGCTTGCAAAACCCAAAAGGGACCGGCATCTCTGATGTCTCCGCGGTCCTCAAATTTTTAAGTATCCCGCACCGCAGTGATAAAAGCTCCAACAAAACGCCTTATCAAGCGCTGACCCTGAAGCAGAGTCATCCTCACAGACCGTGTGGGCTAAGCCTGCATCATCTGACATGACAGAAACAGAGCCAGCAGCAGGGTCTGGTTCCGTGTCAGAGTCATCTCCAGAAGCAGGCGCAGGGAGGGGTTTTTTACCCCCCTTCTGGCCACTTGTCACTCCAATCCTGATGATAAACGCCTAAGGGACTGCCGTATGGGCTCTACAGAGACAGCAGGGGCACTAAGGGTTAACTCAGGCATGGTTGGGGTAGAAGCCTTCGTTCAGACTCCATGTTGACCCCCCGCTATGCCGCCTTAATACTGCAAGGCAGAGACCCACAGGTCACCCTCCTGGCTGCAAAACAGAGCAGTGGACCCCCAGGTAACTCACCACCCGGCCAGGCTGTAGTGCTGCTGAAGCGCTGAGAGTGCTGTCCGCTCTGCGCCGTCCAGCAGGAAGCAATTCGCGGGCTGCAAAAAATGGTGGCCATACACGTGTTTAAAGTAACAGTGACACAGCAGAAAACAAATAGGAAGGGAGAAGCTGCCGCTCCAGGTGAGCGCACCTGAGCAATTATTGTCCACTCAGAAACAGGTGGGTGCTGGCAATGCACGAGGCAAAAACTTGAAGGAAGGGTATGGACAGCCGCACACCAATAAATCTTAAAAAAATAAGCCTTTTAATGGTGAAAAAGGAAAGGCACTACAAAAAAAAAAATAGCACCACACAGCAGCACAGCCCCCATAGTGACAGAGCCCCAGACGGGCACCCCCTTACAGCCGCCACCCAGCATGGGGAAGGAGGGAGAGGAAAGGAGAAAGGAAAGGAGAAAGGAAAGGAGAGAGGAAAGCAGGGTGGACCCTCCACAGGAAAGCACCAGCCATACCACCTTGCCAGGGCAAGGGGCCACTACTTACCCGTCCTGCGACCACCGGCTGGAGGCATTCCGGACAGAACCAATGTCCGCTAAACGGCATGGCAGTCGGCCAGACACACTGTGACAAAGCCATAGAGACCGGTCATATGTGTGCCCCGGAACATGTAGTTCCTTGGCCACCCCTGGAGCAACGGGGCATGTCATGGACAACCTCGAGCTGAGCTGAGGCCGGCACACGCTCGATGGCCGAGCATGGGGGGACTACAATGATCAAGATCCAGCCTGTCACCCAGTCGGCAGTTGATAGTAGATCTCAGGATCAAAAATGCAGGAACAAAACAAAATAAAAGCGAAAAAAAAAAAAAAAATTCAAGAGTACATGGACTCCAGAAAGGTCATGTCTACTCCCGACGCTAGGCAGAAAAAACTGGGGCTGCTGAGGCAGAGTGAGGGATATACCCGGGGGCCCAGCCACCTGGGAGGAGCTATACTAACAAGTGTTTTAAAACTTGAAGTGCTGTTATTTTCTGCCTAGTCTCTCCTGGAAAGAAAGGAAAGGTCAATTGCTGCTGTGACCGTCCATGAACGGAAGAGAGAGAGAAAAAAAAAAAAAAAGGGAGTACACTACGGCTGCAGCTGTGCTTTTAATCCTTTTTTCGGTACTTTACCGCCAACGCCTGCCCGCTCCAGGGTGAAAGGGTCCTACAGGCCAGAATAATGGAGCATATTTAAACATAAAACTAACCTCCAGCAATTTTATGGAGTTCAGGAATATTGCATTCTCCTTTATATTTTTCAGTCTTTCACGCTCGTATTCTGAGAGTTCCACCGATTCCTGAAAAGCAAAAAAAGAATGTGAAACTAAATGTGGCAAAAAAAAATAATTGCTGTTTGATTGCTGATGCTCCAAGTCCAAAGCTGGGAGACGGGAGGTATTAGCAGGGGAACTGTATAGTACGCAATTTTTTTTTATTTTTCTAAAAAAATTTAAAGTGTATTTTTGTGCGTGAAGTCGAGAGAGAGGCCTCCCACTCACCCCGCCTTACCTGCTCCATTTGGAGCACAGGCGTACCTTGCATAGCACACCCACCGGGAGCTGGGCTGAGACCACCAAACTCAATTCACATGTAGCCGAGACCAGGATCCGAACCCTTGGCTGCAGAGGTGAACGGCTTGTCAGCGCAGTGCCAATCACGTTGAGCCACCACAGCGATTTAATGGGAACCAGTGACGCCAACAGCGATCAGTGCTAAAAATATGCACCGTCACTGTACTGATGACACTGTCAGGGAAGGGGGTTAACATCAGGGCTGATCAAAGGGTTAAACGTGTTCCTAGGGAGTGCTTGCCAACTGTAGGGGGAGGTGCTTGTACTAGGGAAAGCAAAGATCGGTGTTCCTGCTTTGATTAAACCGGAGGTTCACACAAAGTGAACCTCCGCTTTTTTGATCCCTACCACCCTCCGGTGTCACATTTGGCACCTTTCAAGGGGGGGTGGGGGGTGCAGATATTTACACCACTTCTGGGTTCCAAGTCCAGCGGGGAATCCAGCCTTGCACTTTAAACCCCCCCCCCCCCCCCCGCTGTCTTCTGGGAAACACTGTTCCAAGGAGAGAGCGGGGACCAGCGACGGCAATTCGCGATCCTTGCGCAAGCGAAGTAGGGAATCGGGCAGCGAAGGTGCAAGGCTTCACTGCCGGATTCCCTCACCGAGGATGGCGGCAGAAGCAGCCAAAGACCGAGCGATTGCTAAGCCTCGGCTGCTGACATCGTGGGCGCACTGGACAGGTAAGTGTCCATTTTTTAAGTCAGCAGCTGCAGTATTTGTAGCTGCTGGCTTTAAAAAAAAACAAAAAAAACGGCAAGAACCCCCGCTTAAAGGCAGATCACAGAACGGCGATCTGCCTTGTTTACATAGGCAGACTGCCATTCTGCCTGTGTCCCAGCAAACATGGCGACCTCCAGACCCGCCAATTAGCTCACGCCATGTTCAATCACAGTGGGTCGCCGGTGGCGTGCATGTAGTCCCGGAAGTGCAGGTTCACATAGAGGTATGTGATGCTTCACAGGAGAGCGGACTTGTGTGTAATATACAGTACAGACCAAAAGTTTGGACACACCTTCTCAGTCAAAGAGTTTTCTTTATTTTCATGGCTATGAAAATTGTAGAGTCACACTGAAGGCATCAAAACTATGAATTACCACATGTGGATTGTATACATAACAAAAAAGTGTGAAACAACTGAAAATATGTCATATTCTAGGTTCTTCAAAGTAGCCACCATTTGCAGCAGAGACCTCTCTAGAAGAACTGATAAGAGGAGACTCCGGTGTGAATCCGGCCTTCATGGTAGAATATCTGCTAGGAAACCACTGCTGAAGAAAGGCAACAAGCAGAAGAGACTTGTTTGGGGGTAAAGAACACAAGGAATGGACATTAGACCAGTGGAAATCTGTGCTTTGGTCTGATGAGTCCAAACATGAGATCTTTGGTTCCAACCACCGTGTCTTTGTGCGACGCAGAAAAGGTGAACGGATGGACTCTACATGCCTGGTTCCCACCGTGAAGCATGGCGGAGGAGGTGTGATGGTGTGGGGGTGCTTTGCTGGTGACACTGTTGGGGATTTATACTGAACCAGCATGGCTACCACAGCATCTTGCAGCGGCATGCTATTCCATCCGCTTTGCGTTTAGTTGGACCATCATTTATTTCTCAACAGGACAATGACCCCAAACACACCTCCAGGCGGGGGAAGGGCTATTTGACCAAGAAGGAGAGTGATGGGGGTGCTGCGCCAGATGACCTGGCCAACACAGTCACCGGACCTGAACCCAATCCAGATGGTTTGGGGTGAGCTGGACCGCAGAGTGAAGGCAAAAGGGCCAACAAGTGCGAAGCATCTCTGGGAACTCCTTCAAGACTGTTGGAAGACCATTTCAGGTGACGAGAGAATGCCGAGAGTGTGCAAAGCAGTAATCACAGCAAAAGGACCTGGAATGTGACATATTTTCAGTTGTGTCACACTTTTTTGTTATGTATATAATTCCACATGTGTTAATTCATAATTTTGATGCCTTTAGTGTGAATCTACAATTTTCGTAGTCATGAAAATAAAGAAAACTCTTTGAATGAGAAGGTGTGTCCAAACTTTTGGTCTGTACTGTATATTACACACAAGTCCGCTCTCCTGTGAAGCATCACATACCTCTACGTGAACCTGCACTTCCGGGTCTACATGCACGCCCCCGGCGACCCACTGTGATTGGACATGGCGGGAGCTAATTGGCGGGTCTGGAGGTCGCCATGTTTGCTGGGACACAGGCAGAGTGGCAGTCTGCCTATGTAAACAAGGCAGATCGGCTCCCCCAGATCTTGTACCTCTTACACAATTCTCCGATCTGGGTAAACCAGACGTGGTTTAGAAGAATAGAAACCCTGTTCAGAGACCTGATGTGGAAAGGGGGTCAGCCTAGAATTTGATTGCAGACGATGCAGCTCCCTGCGGACGAGGGGGGGATGGCGGTCCCCCATCCAAGAACATACTTTCTGGCGTCTCAGCTACAGCACCTAGTGGGCTGTGGAAATCAAAACCTACAAAATAATTGCTTTAGACTAATGTTAGTAAGAGTTCCTCATAAAACAATAATAGAAGCCCTGGAAGCAGGTTCATTTTATTATCAATGCCCAACTATGAACTTAATCAATAAATTGTGGTGGACAACTAAAGCTTTACTGGGATATACGGGAATAACCGAGTTTACCCCGCTCTGGCATAATAATAACTTAACAGAACTCAGGGAAATACAAATCCCTAAAGTTTGGGTAACTCAGGGCATAACACGGCTGCTACATATGTATGACGACAATCTCATTAAAACGTTTTCGAAATTCAAGGAAGAATTTGGAATACCAAATGTAACTTTAATTACTTACAGATTAGGCACGCCCTCCAGACTCAGTTTAATAACCGCCCAATAATTAGAACTCGCACCCCTGCGCTTCTCAAAATGATTCAAACAAATGCCACGAAAGGTCAAATATCCTTATCGTACCCTAAATTGGGCACTAGAGCTATAAACCAAACGGGGGTCTCCAAGAGCCGTGAAAAATGGGAGAGAGACATTGGATCGCTAACCTTGGAGCAGTGGAAGGACATTTTACACAGGGGGACATTGGTCTCTATCGCTCCAGCTCAGAGATTGTCCCATTTATTTCTATTACACCGGGCTTATTACAACGCCTAGAAAAATGTTCCTATTAGGGTGGAAACAGACGGATGAGTGCCCCAGATGCAATGCCTCAGGGGATCTTATCCATATGTTCTGGAGATGTCCTAAGCTTTTTAGATACTGGACAGAAGTGATTAACACGATTAATAGGATCTTTGGGACCTCTCTAGAACCAGAAGTAGCCACCTGTTTACTAGGAGGTATGGAAAACCACATCATTCCAGCCGTAGCCTTGGAAGGGGTACTAAGATGTTTATTCCAAGCCCGGAAGTTGATCGCACAAAGATGGCAAGCGCAGGCCCCCCCCCCCCCCCCCCATCCATAGAGAACTGGGTGGGAACTATTAATGCTTTGATATGGTGCGAGAAGGTGGCCTTCATTAAAAAAGGAAAGAACAAATTTAAAAAAGTATGGGGGCCCTGGTTAAGGGAAATGGGGTTCCCATTGGAACTATGATTGAGGTATAGATCCGCTAATTTCCTGCTCTTGGATGTTACCCAATCCCTCCCTAGCTGGAGAAAAGTATTGTAGTGTAGTAAACCCTCCCAACCTCTCTTTGTGCCCCAGGTATGACCACGTAATACCCTACTGGGACCCGGTCTTCTATTCCTTGAATATTTCTCTGAACTGTTTAACAGATACCTCAGACTAAGATACTTCCTCTGCCTTTCTCTTTGTTGTTCTTCTCTTTTTGTAGACCAATTAGGGGGGTGGGGGGAGGGAGGGCATAGATTTACACAATGAATAAGCACAGTTTATGACTATTTGTGGGGAGGTGTAAAGACACATTAAATTATTCATATTAACAATGTGTAACTGTATAAAATGTTTGTTAAAATTAAAAATAATAAAAAGGAATTACATTAAAAAAACAAGGCAGATCACCGTTCTGTGATCTGCCTTTAAAGCGAAGGTTCCGCTGTTTTTTTTTTTTAAAGCCAGCAGCTACAAATACTGCAGCTGCTGACTTTTAAAAAATGGACACTTACCTGTCCAGCACGCCCGCAATGTCAGCAGCCTCAGCTTAGCAATCGCTCGGTCCTCGGCATCCGGCAGTGAAGCCTTGCACCTTCATTGCCCGATTCCCTACTTCGCTTGCGCGAGGATCGCGGAACGCCGTCACTGGTCCCCGCTCTCTCCTTGGAACATACATACATATATATAGTGTGTGTGTGTGTGTGAGAGAGAGTGAGAGAGTGAGATATATAGATATACACACACACATTATATATATATATATATATATATTGTAAGCTGGGGATAGGTAGCGGGTACAAAAGCTCCCTGGGATGAGCCAGCACAGATACCAAAGTCCATAGGATAAGTGAACAACAGTGGGATGTTTATTGGTGCTATACAAAGTCTATTTACAGGTGCTGTACAGTGTGCAGAAAACAAAACAAAAATAGCCAAACAAACACCTAGCCGTGTCTCGGCTCTAACTACACATTATGCAGGTCCTAACTACTAAGCTAAACAAGCCTACCGCTTGTTAGCTCAAACACACATTTCTCACCAGTTTTTCAGCAGCCTCCTTGCTCTCACAGATTCACACTATCTGTTTCCCAGGACAGAGCAATGGCTGTTAGCTCAGGTGAGCTTAAATTGGCCTGGGGGAGAGGGCCAACACTTGACCTGGATCAGGGATCAGAGATCCCTGAACGTGTAAGAGAGGAGCCTAGGAGAGGTATAAACCCCGAACTGGACTTTCCCAGACTCTCTCTGGGACGCTCTGCTACACACCCTCCCCTCTTGTTTCAACCCCAGGGTTGGAACACCTGTAGCCCAACAGGAGTGAACACGGGACAGGGCATCTACATTCCCCATCTCAACACCTGGCCTGTGTTTTACCGAAAAGGAATAATCCTGGAAGGCCAAAAACCACCGGTTCACCCGCCTATTAGTCTCCTTCTTTTGGGCCATCCATTTCAGGGGAGCATGGTCAGTTATTAACTCAAACTGGCGCCCTAACAGGTAGTACCTGAGCGCGTCCACGGCCCACTTTATGGCTAAACATTCCTTTTCAATGACTGCATATTTTGTCTCATGATCATTGAGCTTTCTGCTTAGGTAGACCACAGGGTGTTCTTCCCCATTGTATACCTGTGATAGTACTGCCCCGATACCTACATCAGAGGCATCTGTCTGAACCAAAAAATCTTTGGAGAAATCGGGGGAGTATAGCACTGGCTGTGCACAAAGAGCCTTCTTCAGGACTTGGAAAGATTCTTCTGCTACTGGGGACCATTTTATCATTACGGAGTCTTTCCCTTTCGTCAGGTCTGTCAGTGGGGCAGCTATAGTGGCAAAATTTGGAATAAACCTTCTATAATATCCCGCAATGCCAAGAAAGGCCCTGACCTGCTTCTTGTTTGCAGGACGTGGCCACTCCTGGATGGCTTCTACTTTATTCACTTGGGGTTTAATAAC
Organism: Rana kukunoris; assembly: GCA_029574335.1. Taxonomy (NCBI): domain Eukaryota; kingdom Metazoa; phylum Chordata; class Amphibia; order Anura; family Ranidae; genus Rana; species Rana kukunoris. Next base: position 4,133,569 of record CM056051.1, on the reverse strand, counting down.
TCCACGGCCAATAGTGTAGCCCAAATACTTGGCTTCCTCCAAACCAATGCCACATTTTTGGGGATTTGCCGTAAAACCTTCCTTGAAGAGGGAATCAAGGACAGCTTGGACACGGGGCAAGTGAGACTCCCAGTCAGTGCTATGCACCACTATGTCATCTAAATAAGCTGCAGCATACTGCTGGTGCGGTCTTAGGGTCCTGTCCATGGCCCTCTGAAAGGTTGCAGGGGCATTTTGCAACCCAAAAGGCATTTTCTTATACTGGAATGACCCCTCCGGGGTCACAAACGCAGTCTTTTCTTTGGCACTATTAGTCAGGGGTATTTGCCAATATCCTTTGGTCAAGTCCAAAGTGGTCAGATAACAGGCCTTGCCCAGTCGGTCTATAAGTTCATCTACCCTGGGCATCGGGTACGTGTCAAACTTTGTTACTGCATTGAGCTTTCTGAAGTCGTTACAAAACCTCCAAGTGCCATCCGGTTTTGGGACCAACACGATGGGGCTAGACCAGTCACTATTGGATTCCTCAATGACATCTAGTTCCAACATCCTTCTAACTTCATCACTGATGTCCTTTCTCCTCGCTTCAGGAATTCGGTATGGTTTGAGCTTGACACGGACCCCAGGTTCAGTAACAATATCATGCTGAACCGCTGAAGTCGTGCCAGGCAACTCTGAAAATTTCTCTCTATTCCTTATTAGGAACTCTCTAGCTTCCTGTTTTTGGGAATATGACAGGGTGTCTGGAATCGTGACCTCAGGGATTAGAGGGGATTCAGTACCCTTAGGCGTTACCGGTAGGGACCTCGCAGTTAACGCCAGTCTATCCTTCCAGGGCTTTAACAGGTTCACGTGGTAAATCTGTTCGGGCTTCCTTTTACCTGGTTGATACACCTTGTAATTGACTTCCCCAACTCTTTCAATTACTTCAAAGGGGCCCTGCCATTTAGCCAGGAACTTGCTCTCAACAGTGGGAACTAAAACGAGGACCCTGTCACCCGGTGAGAAAACACGGAGTTGGGCCCCCCGGTTGTATATTCTCTGTTGGGCTGCTTGAGCCTGTAGTAAATGTTCTTTCACCACTGGTATTACGGCTGCAATCCTGTCCTGCATTTGAGCGATATGCTCAATTACACTTTTGTGGGGTGTCTGTTCCCCCTCCCAAGTTTCCTTGGCTATGTCCAAGAGTCCCCAAGGGTGTCTCCCATAAAGCAACTCAAATGGAGAGTACCCTGTAGAGGACTGGGGAACCTCCCTGATAGCAAACATCAGGTACGGTATCAGGAAGTCCCAGTCTTTACCATCTTTGTCAACAACCTTTTTTAACATGCCCTTTAACGTCTTATTGAAACGTTCCACCAAGCCATCCGTTTGCGGATGATACACAGAGGTTCGCAACTGCGTCACCTTAAATAACTTGCACAGCTCCCTAGTTATCCGTGACATAAATGGGGTACCCTGGTCTGTCAGGATTTCTTTAGGGATGCCCACCCGACTGAACACCATAAACAGCTCTTTGGCAATATTTTTAGCAGATGCGGCGCGTAAGGGAACGGCCTCAGGGTAACGGGTAGCGTAATCCATAATCACGAGGATATGCTGATGACCACGGGCGGATTTGGGGAGGGGACCCACAAGGTCCATGGCAATCCTCTCGAAGGGCACTTCAATAATGGGCAAGGGCACTAAAGGACTTCGGAAGTGGGGCTGGGGGGCTGACATCTGACACACAGGACAGGATTGACAATAATTCTCAATATTTTTCTGTATCCCAGGCCAGTAAAACCTGCGCAACACTCTTTCAGTGGTTTTCTCAACCCCTAAATGGCCTCCTAGCAGGTGCCCATGGGCAAGTTCCAACACCACCCTTCTGTAAGGCTTGGGGACCACCAATTGTTCAGTAACTTCATCATTCTTTTTACATACACGATAGAGTAAATCATCATTGCTGCTGAAATAAGGAAAACAGGGCCTATCCCCTGGTTCAACAGGTACATCATTAATCACCATTACATTTTCCCAGGCCCTGGCAAGGGTGGGGTCTTTTCTCTGCTCAGTACCAAAATTTTCCTTGTGCACATTAAGGTCAGTAAACTCCAACATAGGCTCCGAGTCGGCAGACGGCTGTCCGGCTCTACTGGTTGTGGGGACTCCCTCAGGCTCCTCCAGCTCTCCTGCCATAACCGAGAAAGGAAAACTCGGAGAGCCCTGAGATGAGTCCCCTGAACCCACAATATCGGAAGTAGCCAGGAGCTCTGGCTCTGCGACTGAGTCAGGTACTGCGACCGGGTCGGGACGATCCCACAGTTCCCAAAACGTAGGGAAGTCCCTACCAATGATGGCCTCGTGCACCAAGTGGGGCACAAGTCCGACCGCATGGGACACCGTACCTAAGCCAGTTTTAAACTGAACTGTGGCTATAGGATACTCCCGGGTATCCCCATGTACACAGATCACAGCAACTTTTTTAGCATGAAAATTCACAGTTTCAACCATCTCAGCTGTAACCAAAGTAACCAGACTTCCAGAGTCCAGTAAGGCCGTAATAGGCTTATCATTAACAGTCATGTGACACATGTGTTTCCCCACATTTGGCGCTGCAGCGCATGAAACAGCAGCAAACATAGACTGCCTTCTATTAGACAGATCACACTGCATTGGTTCATCAGTCAATGGACAGTTTGCTGCAACATGTCCCAGCTCTTGGCAACGAAAACACCTGATGTTTCCCCAAGTTGGTTTGCTGACAGGCAGTGGTTTCCCTTGCTTGGGACGCCAAACTTCAGTCCTGGCACCAAAAATCCTCCCCCCTATTTCCTTGCCATACTTACCACCCACTTCCCCTGGAACAGTCTTACGGGTTGCCTGGGGAGACCGTGGCTTTGGGTGGAAAGTCCGTGCGGCTGTTGGGGTGGTGACCAGGTTCTCTGCAGCAAAGTACCTTTCGACGAGTTCCACCAAGTTATCTGCCGACTTGGGGTCCCCTTGACTCACCCACCTCTGCAGGGGAATTGGGAGTGACCTCAGGAATTGGTCCATGACCACACGCTCCACTATTTGTGGCGCAGACAGGGACTCCGGCTGTAGCCATTTTCTCACCAGGTGGATTAGGTCGAACATCTGCGATCTTGGGGGCCTCTCAATTTGGAAGAACCAGCTGTGGACCCGTTGGGCTCGAACGGCCAAGGTGACACCGAGTCGCGCCAGAATTTCCCGCTTGACCTTTTCATAGTCTCCCCCCGCTTCTGCCGACTCCAGATCATAGTAGGCCTTCTGCGATTCACCAGAAAGTAAGGGGGCGATCAGTCCTGCCCACTTGGTTTTAGGCCAACCTTCCCTCTCAGCGGTGCGTTCAAACGTTAACAGGAAGGCCTCTGGATCATCATCCGTAGTCATTTTAGACAGAAAGCGAGCCACATGGATGGCTGAAGGCTTGTCTCTAATATCCTTGATTTCCGCAGGTGCCCACTGTGCTAGCGTTTCTGCAACCTTAGTCAGGGTTTTCCTATCCGCTTCTGCAGCAGTGGCAAGCTGTTCAAACAGCCTCTGCGATTGCTCCTGTACAGCAATAATCTGCCTCTGCGATTGCTCCTGTGCGATAGCGTTGGCTTGCTGCAGCGCAGCATTAGTTTGCTGTTGTGCAGCGTTTGCTTGCTGTTGTGCAGCATTGAATAGCACCATTTGTTTGAGGATTTCCTCCATGTTGTCACTTTAGGTACTGGCCTTTTAAATAGTAACTTACTATTGATGATCGCAGCCTCCACCATATGTAAGCTGGGGATAGGTAGCGGGTACAAAAGCTCCCTGGGATGAGCCAGCACAGATACCAAAGTCCATAGGATAAGTGAACAACAGTGGGATGTTTATTGGTGCTATACAAAGTCTATTTACAGGTGCTGTACAGTGTGCAGAAAACAAAACAAAAATAGCCAAACAAACACCTAGCCGTGTCTCGGCTCTAACTACACATTATGCAGGTCCTAACTACTAAGCTAAACAAGCCTACCGCTTGTTAGCTCAAACACACATTTCTCACCAGTTTTTCAGCAGCCTCCTTGCTCTCACAGATTCACACTATCTGTTTCCCAGGACAGAGCAATGGCTGTTAGCTCAGGTGAGCTTAAATTGGCCTGGGGGAGAGGGCCAACACTTGACCTGGATCAGGGATCAGAGATCCCTGAACGTGTAAGAGAGGAGCCTAGGAGAGGTATAAACCCCGAACTGGACTTTCCCAGACTCTCTCTGGGACGCTCTGCTACAATATATATATATATATATATATAATATATAATATATATATATATATATATATATATATATATATATATATAATACAAATACACACTTTTGTTATAAATTATATATATATAAAAAAAAAAAAAAAAAAGTGTGTATATATATATATATATATATATATATATATATATATAGAAGTATATATTACACACACACACATATTGGCAAGAGGTTAAAATGACGTGCAGAAAAAAAATAAATAAAATAAAAAACACATACACACCCCAAGAAAGAAAAAAAATTCCAGTTAGACTTACTGGTAACTTGTTTTCCAGAAGTCTTTCAGGACAGCACCTTGAGAGATAGCGACTCTTCCCTCTCCTTTAGGAAACACCTTCTTAATTCTTTAAAAGGGAGGTCCCTCCCCAGCACACTCAGTTGTCACAGAGAAACCTTCGGCCCCGCACCAACACCCCCTGTTGCATCAGTTCTCTCAACGAGGACTTCATGACTTCCAGGGATTTCTCTGGGTCCCTTGGGGCATTTGTTACTAAAAACCTCTCTGGTGGGGTTTCCGAAAACTCTATGCCGTACCCCTGGGCAAGGGTGGTCAGGATATAACGATTGGAAGTCACCGCTGACCACCGCCGAAGAAAGTTCTGTAACCTTCTGCCCACCCGCTCGGCTGAGTCATTGGGATTTTTCGGTCTGCGCAGGAGGATGGAAAAGGATTCCACCTTTCCCCTTGGCTTTCTGCGGCGCCCAATTTCTCCTAACTTCCTGAGGTTTGCGGCCGGAAAAAAACGCCTAGGGGGGTGGTTTCTTCCTTTTAACTGGAAAGGACTTCTTCCTATCCGCAGTCCTGTCTAGGATACTTTCTAGCTCAGGCCCAAAAAGGAGGTCCCCCGAGAAAAGGAATCCCACAGAGTTTGTTCTTTGAAGCCGCATCACCAGATGAGGTCTTTAACCACAGTGCCCTTCTTGCAGAATTAGCCAAAGCTGCGGACCTTGCCGACATCCTAATTGCTTATGCCGAAGCATCTGCTATATAAGCTACTGCCGAGGACAAAGTGGAGAAAGAGTCCAGAATTTCCTGTTTTGGCGAATCCGCCATAATATGGGACTTTAACTGATTAGTCCAAAATTCCAAATTTATGGCAACACATGTAATGGCCATGGCGGGTTTTAAATTGTTAATGATTGATTGGACACTTGGGGAAAACCTGCATCCAGCTTTGGGACTTTATACCACACTGCTGACGGATCGTCCTCAAAAGTAAAGCGTCTTTTATGCGCCTTTGAGAAAAAGGGCTTTTTCTCAGGCTCTAGCCATTCTTTGATTATGGACCGGGAGGGGACCCTTGGGTTCGCTTAAACCTGCATACATGCGGTCATGCAAACTTAAGTCCCTTTTTTCCTCATTCAGGCCCAATGTAACATAAATGGCCCTGAGTAGGCCCTCCACTTCTTCCAGGGATAGTTTAAATTTTGAAGGGGAAACTGCAGATTCCTCCCCTGACCCCTCACTGGAAGGCACATAGGGATGACTTTCCCTGGACCTTGGCTCCTCAGCTAAGGGATCTATAACTGGTAAAGCCACGAGTCCTGAGAGGACTGCGAAGTGGAGGCTTGATTAGTGGAAGGGGAAACTAGTGAGTCACGAAAGGTCTGGATGGTGGCAAATAGTTCTTTCTTTACGGAGGCAATTAACTCTTCCTGCACAGCGGTTGATTCCTCCCGAACTAATACATGCATTACATAGTGCCTTCTTCTTCCAATTTCCTCCCATCTTAGTTCTGCACAAGGGGCATTTCCTCTGTGTCAGAAGACTTGACCTGGGGAGAAGCAGAAGAAAGGAGGGCAAACCCTAGTGAGAACCTCGCTCCCACATTTGGCCCCCTTCCCTAGGTGTACTAGGAAAGAAAAGAGTGCCCCTTCCAGTTCCGACAGGCCCCCACCGCTGGAATCTCTGCCTCTTCCATCGCAGACTGCCAGAGCTCCACTGTGGCTCTGAAGCACACTTCCGGACTCCTATAGCGCCGCTGCGCCGGACCGGAAGCGGAAATAGGCACCTGCCTCTGCCCCGCCCCTTCCCCCTGTGAACGCGACGGAAATGACGCACAAACCCAGCGACCGAGCATTCTGGCTACGCCAAAATGGCGGCAGTTCGCGCGCACGCGACCGCCGTTCTTAGCCGCCGGGAACCCATCTGGCTCTTACCGAGCACCAAGGTAGGGGAAGGGGAGCCAAAACCCTACCACCATCACACGGGTAACGCAGGAGGGCGGAAGGGTCTCACTGGCTAATGCCAGCCCACAAAAAACAGGCGGGAGGGAAGCAGTCCTCCAGGCTCACCTGGGATATAGACCCCCCCCCCCCCCCCCACAGAAGATATTCCCTCCGGGTCGAAGGAAACACAAACTGAGTGTGCTGGGGAGGGACCTCCCCTTTAAAGAATTAAGAAAAAGGTGTTTCCTAAAGAAGAGGGTAGGAGTCGCCATCTCTCAAGGTGCTGTCCTGAAAGACGCCTTGGGACAAAATAGGATTTTTGTACTCACCGTAAAATCCATTCCTCTAGAGTTCATGGACGGACACAGCAGCAATTGACCTTAGGGTTATAGCACCTTCCTTTCAGGAGAGACTAGGCAGAAAAAACAGCACTTGAAATAGCACCTCCCAGGGGACGGGGACCCCGAGTATATCCCTTGCTCCGCCTCAGGAAGTCTCAGTTCGTAAACAAGCAGTACAAAGGAGGGGAGGGTGCTGTGTCCGTCCATGAACTCAGAGAAATGGATATTACGGTACAAAAATCCTATTTTCTCTTCCGTTCATGGACGGACACAGCAGCAATTGACCTTAGGCACGTCCCCAAGCAGTGTCAAAAATTTGAGGGGTGGGAAAACAGCAAACTATGCTTCACCCCAACAAACCAGAGTTCCTCAACGGTTGAACATTAACCTTAAACAGCCACCTATAAAACCTTGTGGCCAAAGGAGGAATGCGCAGATGCACGCACATCCACCTTGTAAAAACGTTGAAAAGGTGTGGGATGATGACCAGGTCGCTGCCTTACACACCTGAAAAACAGACGCTTGATGGCGGAAAGCCCAAGAGGCACCAATCTCCCTGGTCAAATGCGCCGTAACCGGAAAGGGAGGCGCCCGCCCCTTAAGGGCATAGGTCGGGATACGACCTGTCTGATCCACCTAGAAATGGTGGCCGACGAGACCACCAGACCCTTCATAGGACCAGTCACCGACATGAACAGTGAGTCCGATCGCTGAAACTGAGCCGTAGCAGACAAGTACGCCCGTAGGGCTCGCACCACATCAAAGGAATGCAACGTGGCCTCCTTCGAGTTCATCGGCCGAGGGTATAAGGATGGCAAAACAATGTCCTCATTAATGTGAAAAGCCAAAACAACCTTTGGGAGGAACGATGGCTGCGACCGCAGCACCACCTTATCCTCATGGATGACCAAGAAAGGAGCCTTGCAAGACAAGGCCGCCAGTTCAGAAACTCGTCTAACCAAGGTAATGGCTACCAGGAAGTTAAAAGGTGTATTTAGGGTGATGGCGCAACAAATTGCTAAATGCTATAGGCTTCTAGCAAATGTGCCAAGCCTAGATAATTGGTGATTAAAGTCCAGTGTTTACTTAAATACCACACATGTTCGGCTCCCCAATATGGTGGGCTCAAAGAATGAAGAGCCTCCAAGTGTAATTGTTGATGCCCTTATTAATGTGCAAATAGCAAAAACAAGAATTGTATATATATTATGCTGTGTGAGCAGTGTGAATCTGGGGCCTCCAGAATCTTAAAGCATCTTAACTACCTTGTGATCCGTGGTAGTTGGTAAAAAGGGATTTTTAAATACAGCTTACCTGTAAAATCCTTTTCTTGGAGTACATCACGGGACACAGAGCGGCATATTCATTACTATGTGGGTTATATGGAGTACCTTCAGGTGTGGACACTGGCAATCTCAAACAGGAAGTCCCCTCCCTATATAACCCCCTCCCCTAGAGGGAGTCCCTCAGTTTTGTAGCAAGCAGTATGCCTCCCAAAATGTTCACCCAAAAGAGGGGTGGGAGCTCTGTGTCCCGTGATGTACTCCAAGAAAAGGATTTTACAGGTAAGCTGTATTTAAAAATCCCTTTTTCTTTCTCGTACATCACGGGACACAGAGCGGCATATTCATTACTATGTGGGATGTCCGAAAGCAATGCTTTAATGAGGGGAGGGAGACATCTTCCAAAGAAGGATTCAATTTAGAGGTAAACTCAAATAATAATAATAAATCCAACTTAGTCAAGAAAAAAATTTTTTTTTTTTTTATTTTTAACCCAGGGTGCTTCTGATCCCGAGGATTTCAAACTGCAGCCTGTAGTACTGCCTGTCCAAAGGCAGAATCCGCATTCCTTCTCACGTCTAGTTGATAAAACCTTGTAAACGTGTGGACTGATGACCACGTTGCCGCCTTGCATATCTGAGCCATAGAGATCTGATGGTGTGCTGCCCAAGAGGCGCCCATGGCCCTGGTAGAATGGGCCTTTACCGACAACGGAGGAGGTAACCTCTTCAAACCGTAGGCTTGAATGATTAATTGTCTAATCCATCTCGAGATGGTGGATTTTGCCGCTGCCTGCCCCTTCTTGGGGCCATCTGGTAGAACGAATAATACATCTGTCTTCCGGATCTTTTCTGTAGCTTTAAGATAGGCCTTCATGGCCCGGACAATATCCAAGGTATGCAGCAACCCCTCCTTTCTAGATGTAGGTTTTGGAAAGAAGGATGGAAGTACCAAATCCTGGTTTAAGTGAAATTTGGATATAACCTTTGGTAGAAAGGAAGGATGGGGCCGGAGAACTGCCCTGTCCTTATGTAGAACGAGATATGGTTCCTTACACGATAAGGCTGCTAATTCTGACACTCTCCTGGCCGAAACTATGGCGACCAAGAAAACCAACTTTCTTGTCAGTAAGACTAAAGGAATCTCAGCCAACGGCTCAAAGGGGTGTTTCTGTAAAGTGGACAGGACAAGATTTAAGTCCCATGGACAAATTGGTGACTTGACAGGAGGATTAATACGCAAGACCCCCTGTAAGAAGGTCTTTACCAGCGAGTGGGTGGCCAGCGGCCTCTGAAACCACACTGACAGAGCTGAGATCTGTCCCTTGATTGTGCTTAGTGCCAGGCCTTTATCCACTCCTAGCTGGAGAAAACTTAACACCCTATCAATAGTATATTTGCGGGAATTCCATCTTTTGGATTCACACCAGCCTACGTAGTTCCTCCACACCCTGTAATAAATCACCCTGGAGACCGGCTTTCTAGCCCTAATCAGGGTAGGGATTACCTGCCTAGACAGACCTCTACCCCTGAGAATCAGGGATTCAGCCTCCAGGCCGTCAAATTTAGACGCTGTAATGTAGGGTGGAGGATCGGGCCTTGTGAGAGTAGGTCTGGTTGTAGAGGAAGAGTCCAAGGGTCTCCCACTGCCATCTTCAGGACTAGTGAGTACCAAGTCCTCCGGGGCCAAGCCGGAGCTACTAGAATGACTGGCTTGTGCTCCACTCTGATCTTGCGCAACAGGCGAGGGAGTAACTGTAGTGGAGGGAATGCATATAGAAGTTTGAATTGATGCCAAGGGCAAACCAACGCATCGGTTCCGCAGGCCATCGGATCCCTCGCTCGAGACACGAACCTGTCTAGTTTCTTGTTGAACCTGGATGCCATTATATCTACGTCCGGCATTCCCCACCTCTGGCAGATTGTCTGAAAGACCTGGGGATGCAGAGACCACTCCCCTGGCAACAGACTCTGGCGACTTAAGAAGTCTGCCTGCAGGTTGTCCACTCCGGGAATGAATATCGCCGAAATGCAGGGTACATGAACCTCTGCCCACTGAAAAATCAAGCTCACCTCCCTTTGAGCGGCCCGACTCCTGGTTCCCCCTTGGTGGTTTATGTATGCCACCGCCGTGGCATTGTCTGACTGGATTCTCACCGGGAACCCCTTTAATCTGGAGGTCCATGCCAGAAGGGCTAGGCGAGCAGCTCTGATCTCCAAGATATTGATGGGGAGCTGCCTCTCCGCTTTCACCCAAGTTCCCTGGCGAGAGAACCCCTCGAAGACCGCCCCCCAGCCTGCCAGGCTGGCGTCTGTGGTAACTACCTTCCAGACAATAGGGCTGAAGGATTTTCCCTTAAGAAGGTTCTGAGGGTTCAACCACCAGGCCAGGCTTTGTCGGACCCTTGAAGATAGCGTCAAAGGGGACTCTAAGGCATGTGCCCTCTTGCCCCAGGCTGCTAGAATGGCTGCCTGTAGGACGCGAGTGTGGATCTGAGCGTATGGTACTGCCTCGAACGTGGCTACTAGCTTGCCTAGTACTCGCATACACAGGCGAATAGTTGTTTTTTTCTTGTTTAGAACCAACTGAACCAACCCCTTGATAGCTTCGATCTTTACCAGGGGCAGGAACACCTTTTGCTGTTCTGTGTCTAACCTCATGCCGAGGTATTCCAACTGCTTTGTAGGCTGGAACGCTGACTTTCCCGGTTTAGGACCCAGCCGAATTCTTCGAGGTACCGAACCGTGAGGTTTACTGCCTTTTGCAGACCCGGCCGTGAGTGATCTATGATTAAAAGGTCGTCCAAGTATGCTAGGACTGTGACCCCCTGGATCCTTAAATTGGCCAGAACTGGGGCTAGGATCTTCGTGAATACCCGGGGGCCGTGGCCAGCCCGAAGGGGAGCGCCCTGAATTGGAAGTGTCGCTGCCCCACCGTGAAGCGTAAAAATCTTTGATGCAACTGAAAGATTGGTACATGAAGGTAAGCATCCTTTATGTCTATGGAGGCCAGAAAATCGTCCTTCTGAAGCGCGGCGGCTGCTGACCGGATGGATTCCATCCGGAAGGAACGAACCCTTAGGTAACCGTTTAACCTCTTTAGGTCCAAGATTGGCCTGACATCGCCGTTGGGCTTTGGTATGACAAAGAGATTGGAATAGAAACCTAGCCCTTGCTCTTGGGCTGGCACTTCTATAATTACGTCCTGGCAAAGCAGGTGATCCAAAGCTGCCAGCATTGAGGCCTTCCTTGCTGGATCCGTTGGTAGCCTTGATTCTTGAAAATGAGGCGGAGGATACCTTAGAAACTCCAGTCTGTAACCTGTGGTTACCGATGCCCGGACCCATTTGTCGGGGATCTTGGCTTCCCAAACTTCTGAGAAGAAACGAAGCCTTCCCCCCACCCGCGAGAGTGGGGCGCCCCTTCACAAGGCAGACTTAGGGGCTGTTTTTGACGGCTTGCGATACCACGGCCTCTTACCCCCAGGGGCCTGTCCCTGCGATCTACTGTTAACGTTGGATCGTGCAGGCGGCCGTCGATACTGCCTGGAATTTGAGGGCCCCGAGACAGGAAAGAGCTGCCTTTTAAATGTAGGAGCCCGGAATGTCTTTTTGACCGGTAAAAGGGTACTCTTGCCATTTGAAATAGTCTGAATATATTTATCCAGATCCTCTCCGAAGAGTCGTCCTCCATGGAAGGGAAACCCTGCCAGAAGCTTTTTGCATGGGGGCTCCGCCGCCCAGTTCTTCAACCATAAGAGCCTTCTCATGTGCACCAAAAATAGTGATAAACGAGAGGCCTGCTGGATGGAATCTTTTATAGCATCTACAGCAAAACACAGAGCTCTGGGAATGTCAGAAAACTCTTCTGCTTGTTGGGTAGGCATGTCCTTTAACATTTCCTTTGTCTGGTCTTTTAACGCCTGACAAACACCAATCGCAGCCACCGCTGGCTGCACCACTGCTCCTGCCGTAGCAAAGGATGCTTTTAAAAGTGTCTCTAATCTTTTATCAACCGGATCTTTAAACATATGTATGTTTTCCACCGGGCAAGTTAGTGATTTATTCACACATGAGATGGCTGCATCCACTACTGGGAGCCTCCACCTCTTGGAGAATTTTTCCTCCATGGGGTAAATGACCGCAAATCTTTTCGGTGGCAGAAAAATCCTGTCCGGCCGTACCCAATCCCGAAAGATCAATTCCTCTAAAAGAGGATGGACCGGAAAAACTGCGTTGCTTAACGGAGCTTTCAAAGAGCCCAGAGAGGATACCGGAGGAACCTGAGGCTCTGGCAATGGTAAACTAAATGCCGAGCGGACCATGTCCGTCAAAGACTGTACCCACAGTCTTTCTGTCTGGGAGTCTGAAAATGGTTCCTCCGAGGCAGACCCCTCAATCCCTGAACCCTCTTGGTTCAGGTCTAGTTGATCCTCCTGTGATTCCAATTCCTCCGGCGAGAGAATCTCAGCATCTGAGGATACACCTCTTGGTGATGGGGATCTAACCCGTTTCTTACCAGGAATAGCTCTAGCGATCAATGCTGCTATTCTCTCTTCTAGCCCCCCTAGGGATACGGCTAGCATCTCCTCTGTGATAAACACAGGGCTGGGCTGATCTGGGCCAGCCTCCGCACCAGATCCCCCTAATGGCTCATCCAAGGCGCCTTTTATGTTAATAAGTTGCGGGGAAAGTATCGGCATATCATCAGAATCAGAAAGGGAACCCTTTTGTTTTTTGGTCTTTTTTGTACCATTTGACCCCGAACCTTTGGAAGCCATAATACAAAATCGAGGGACTCCGCCCACACAACAGACTGTAGTGGCCAGGAGTACAAAACCAGAGTTTAGGGGACAATAGATCACTACTGCCCAAAAACTGATGGGATCCCGTATGTTTTTTTTTTTTTTTTCTTTTAAATATATATTATATATTTTCTTTTTACAACATACAGTGACCCCAAACTTAGTTTGCCAGCCTCCAACCTGCTGCAAAAAGGGGATTTTTTTTTTTTTGGCTTAACAAAAAAGGCATTGGAACAAAGTCCAGCATGTACTACCCCTCTTCCGCCACCGGGAGTCACTGTTCTGCCGCTCTGCGTCCTCTCCTTCTGAAAATCAGCCTCAGACTGAGCACTGACAATGCCTGCTGTCTATAACAGCACAAAGGCGCGCCTCCTGTATGACGCCGCAGGCACGCCCCCCCCCCGCCCTCCTGTCTGAACGGCGCGAAAAACGTCTATAAGACGTGCGCGCGCACGCGCGCGCGCGTATGCCGGAAACAGGAGGAACATGGAGGAGCCGCGCTGCTGGAGATCCAGGAACGCAGAAACAGGCGGCAGATTCAAACCCCCGGCCAGGTAGGACTCTCCAAAGGCCCCTAGGGATCCTTACTAGCCCTAGGAAGAAAACAGCAGGTTTAGCTAGCAACACATTTTTTAGACAGGGGAACCTAGTGATGGGGGAGAAAGGGTGTCATCCTGTCTCTCTCAGACATAGTGAACAAGGTTGCCCATGCAGAGCATACTTAGGCTATCCCCCCTTTTAGGTTACCCCGGAGAGCCTGCTGTCGAACCAAGTCCCGCAGGCTCCCCCTTACCTGCTCCATGCTGCAGGATGTTTGTCCAGCAAACTGATCCAATCTTCTCCCATCTCCGTGGGTAGCGTAGTAGACCTTCAGGCCCTGGGGTCCTATGAAGGTACCCACTGTCCTGGACCTATATAGCACCCTGGCAAACAGGAACTTATGGTTTTTACAAACTCCAAGTCCTGGGCCCAGGGTCCAGCCCTCCAAAGAGGAGCAATATAGGCAAAACCCCACGGCTTGGGGCCCGGGTACTGTCCACTTTGGCACTGAGGCTCCTTGGACAGATCCGGTTAGCCCGCCCTTAATCCCAAGGATGTGGAGCAAAGCTATTCCGTGACCAACACCTAAGACACTGGCGAAAAAACTGAGGGACTCCCTCTAGGGGAGGGGGTTATATAGGGAGGGGACTTCCTGTTTGAGATTGCCAGTGTCCACACCTGAAGGTACTCCATATAACCCACATAGTAATGAATATGCCGCTCTGTGTCCCGTGATGTACGAGAAAGAAAGGATAAATATTTAGTACCTGTGAAATATCAAAAACCATAGGTGAAGAGAAAATGTGAAAAAAAACTCTGCTATGAGTAAATAGGGTGCAAATCTAAAAATGCACGCTGCCCTGAGAAAGGGGTACCTAAAAAGGTGTTGGTGTCTGAATATACCAGACCATAAAGGAGGTAGGTGCGCTATATTACACAAGCAGCCACTATACTGCCAATGGAGGTTAGGAAGAAATGGAGATATATATATATATATATATATATATATATATATATATTAGTCCAACAGCAAAAGCGTCCAATTAATCATGCATCGAAGCTAGGAAGCTAAGTGCATATGACTCCAGATCTTGATCTCCACATCAGCTTCCACGTTCCCCACTCACCGGATAGTAGTCCCCTCCAGGGGGTAGTTGAGCCTTACGGGATATGTGGGGAATGTTGGCGGCTTCCAAACAGATGTCCTCAATAGATGGGTCTCAGCAGCGTTTCCCGGGAACAGCGTGAAGTAATTGGTGTGCGGTGAAACAGAAAAACACCATAGGGTAGTAGGTCCGGTAAGGCTAGGCCGTTTATTAAAAAAAATAAAAAAAAAGGGTGCCAAGCCAGTAACCAATGTAAAATATTGCTCGCAGGCAAGATAAAGCCACGCCGTTAAAACCAGCGACTGTAAAGCGGGGTGAAAAAAAAACAAAAACGTAGGTAGTCGGCTTGCCAATTCTGCACCCCCGAAATGTACACGGCCGACAGAGCTGGAAAAAACCTTTCAGCCCACCGGAGGATGTGCGCAACCACGTGCCCCCTTGATGATTGACATACGCCACGGCCGTGACGTTGTTGGACTGGATCCTGACCGGGCGGTCCTGCAGACCCAGAGACCACTTGGAGAGACACAGCTTGATAGCCCAGAGTTCCAGGACATTGATTGGCAGACGTGACTCCTCCCGAGTCCAGCGCCCCTGGGCCCAAAGGCACGGCAGAAAGGATTTCCCGGTCTGAAGTACCGGAGATGTCAGCCACCTCACTAGGGAGGACCTGACCAGGCGACTCACCCGGATCTGGTAATCCAGAGACGAAGGGAGCTTGTCCCAACGTGACAGAACCTCTTTCTGTAACACTGGAGTGTGGAAATAGGCATACGGAACCGCCTCGAAAGAGGCTACCATCAGACCCAGAACTCTCATGCAAAAGCGAAGCGACGACCACTTCTGGGTCGCTAACAGCTCCACCGCAGATTGCAGTGTCTGAAGTTTTACTGTCGGGAGACAAACTCTTGCTTCTGAAGAATCCAGGAACAACCCCCGGTATTCCAGTCGCTGAGACGGTACCAACATTGACTTCTGGACATTCAGTAGCCACCCGAATTCTGGGAGGGACTGGCAGGTGATGGACACATCCTGTCACGTACCTGGTAGGAGTCTGATGTGAAGAGGTCGGCCTCTCTTGTATCTCCAACCAGAGCCCCTCTGAGGGTGAAACAGATGGCGTTCAGGTAGGAGGAACACGAGTGCCTGATGGTATTTGCTTGAGTGCCGTCGGATGCAGGAAGGGCTGAGAACCCCAGACGAGCAGCAGACACAGGGCTAGAGCCCCTAGCAAATCAGGAGGACCTGCGGCGGGAGCCTTGGAAGCAGGAGTCTTAGGATGGCCGGTTGGCAGCAGGCAGGCAGTGAAGTACAAGGGATCGAGCAGAGGCGAGGTCAAAGGTCACAGGCCGGGTCGTCAGCAGGCAGGCGGCAGAGTATACAAGGGTTTAGCAGGAGCAAGGTCGAAGTCACAAGCCTGGTCGTCAGCAGGTAGGCAGCAGAGTATACAAGGGTTTAGCAGGAGCAAGGTCAAGGTCACAAGCCGGGTGGTTTAAACAGGTATCGTGGTGAGATATACAGGCGTCAGGAATTCAGGAATCATAGAAGACCGGTCAGCACCGCCCAGATATCAGAGCGTCCTTTAAATAGGTTAAGAGGGGTCAGGAACGCCCCCAGCGTGAGCGCGCCGTCCGCCGCACCCGCGCATGCGCGGAAGTGCGCCGTTGCGGTTGGTGGATGCGCGCAAATGCGCGCCATTGGTCAACAATGTATTTTGCGTTCCAGGTATGCGCGCATGCGCGTGCCAGCGGCGTTTCTGTCCTTTCCTTACACATCCTGTTCTAATTCTGAGCGTGAAGAAGCTCTCAGGAGAAGGTCGTCCAGGTATCCTACAATAGCAATTCTGCACTGCCTTAGCAGGGTCAGAATCCGAGCGAGCACCGTTGTGAAAACTGGTGGTGCCGAAGCCAGCCCGAAGGGGAGGGCCAAAAACTGAAAATGGTCCTCTCCAACTGCAAAACGCAGAAACCTCTGGGTCGCTAACCGATGCACCGCAGATAGCAGTTTCTGAAGTCTGTCGCGAGAAGACTCTCGCATCCGAGGAATCCAGGACCAACGGGTATTCCAGCCGCTGAGGCGGCACCAACAATGACTTCTGGACATTCAGTAGCCACCCGAATTCTCGGAGGGACTGGCAGGTGATGGACACATCGTCTTCTAATTCTGAGCGTGAGTAAGCTCTCAGTAGAAGGTCGTCCATGTATCCCACAATAACGATTCCACGCTGCCTTAGCAGGGCCAGAATCGGAGCGAGCACAGTTGTGAAAACTCATGGTGCCGAAGCCAGCCCGAAGGGGAGGGCCAAAAACTGAAAATGGTCCTCTCCAACTGCAAAACGCAGAAACCTCTGGTGTCTTGCGCATATGGGAATATGCAGATACGTGTCCCGAATATCCAAGGACGCCAGAAAACCCCCCTGATGGAGAGCCGCCACAATAGAGCAAAATCGATTCCATCCTGAATCTTTGCACTTTGGCAAAAGATTCGAGGGCCTCGAGGTCCAGGATTGGACGGACCCCTTCCTTTTTGGGGGCTACAAACAGATTGGAGTAAAAACCCCTGAAACCGGTACACTCACTCCCCTGGCCAGCAAATTCTGAACAGCACTGGGTAGGTCCCCCAGGCGTTCCGGAGGAAGCTGGAGGTAGGGAGGAAAATCTGTTTGGTGGACAAGAGAGAAACTAACTTGTGCCCTGAGGGAACTACCTCGCAAACCCAGCGGTCGAAAGGGACTTCCACCAAGCCGCGCATCCGCGAAGTCGGCGACCCACCTGAGGGGCAGACCTTCATGAAGAAGCAGGCTTGTCCGCAGGCTTGTTGGGCTTGCGGTACCAGGTGCGCTTTGACCTTCAGCGGACGCCTTAGCATCCTGGAAACATTTTCCTGTCGCACCTGGGGGGGCAAAAAAAACGCTTGGGGGTGGTAAAGGAGGGACCCTGCCTACGGAGAGGCTCCTTACCCTTCCCAGATTGTGGGAGTAGAGTGCTCTTACCCCCTGCAGCATCTTTTAAGATGTCGTCCAGGGACGCCCCAAAAAGCTGTTCACCCTTAAATGGTAAACCCACGAAGGACTTCTGTGAGGATTGGTCCGCAGACCAATACATTAGCCACACAAGGCAGCGTAGTACCACCGTGTAAGCGGAGGCCTTGGAGAGCAAGGGGAGCGTATCCAGGGCTGACTCACAGACAAACTTCAGGCCTTGCACCAACTGGTCAGCCAGGTCCACACAGAGCTCAGGAGCATTATGCGCCTCCAGGTCCTGCAGCAGGGACTTTGTCAGTGTCTGACACTAGAGCCCCGACCAAAAAACGGTCTCACCGCCGACCCCACTCCTGTGAACATGGAGCGGGCCACAGCCGCAGCTCTCCCATCTGCGGGGTCCTTAAATGCGGGAGCCCCTTCCACAGGTAACGTGGTATCCTTGTTCAGTCTGGACACGGGGGGGTCCACTGACAGAGGAGAGAACCACTTTTTTTTTTTTTTTTTAAAGGTCTTTTTCAAAAAGGATAACAGACCGCAAAGTAATTTGGTACAGCAAAATCTTTCTGCGGCCGATGCTATTCCTTGTACAATATTTTGTCCAGATATGGAACATAAGGAAACACTTTTTGCGGTGCGGCTTGCGGAGCCCAAAAGGGACCGGCATTTCAAGTTTTTGAGTATCCTGCACCGCAGTGATAAGAGCTCCAACAAAACGCCTGATCATGCGCTGACCCTGAAGCAGAGTCATCCTCACTGTCCATGTGGGTTAAGCCTGCATCATCTGACATGACAGAACCAGAGCCAGACGCCGCAGCAGGGCCTGGTTCTGTGTCAGAGCCATCCCCAGAAAGAGGCGCAGGGAGGGGGCGCTTTTTTACCCCCCTTCTGGCCACTTGTCGCTTCAATCCTGGCGATAAACAGAGGCCACAGGGCAGGGGCACTAAGGGTTTACTCAGGGATGGTTGGGGTAGAAGCCTCTGGTTCAGACTCCTTGCTGACCCACCGCTATGCCACCCTAGTACTGCAAGGCAGAGACCCACAGGCCACCCTCCCGGCCGCAAAACAAAGAGGGGGGGACCCCCAGGGCACTCCCCACCCGACCAGGCTGTAGTGCTGCTGAAGCGCTGAGACTGACGTCCGTGCTGTGCCTTCCTTCAGGAAGTATTTTGCGGGCTTCAGCGCCGTTAGTCCAGCCACTAGAGGCCAAGACTTTTCCAAATTGGCCGTCGGAATGCAGAAAAAAGCATGTGGGCTGTTAAACAGTGACACAGCAGAAAACACAGCCCAGCACACCCCAGTACAACAACACAATAGCACCTCACAGCAGCACAGCCCCCGATAGTGACAGAGCCCCAGGCGGGGACCCCCCCCCCCCCCTTACAGCCGCAACACAGAATGGGGAAGGAGGGAGAGAAAGGAAAAGAGTAAAGCAGGGCGGACCCTCATCCGACCTCCCCAGGACCACCAGCCGCACCACCTTGCCAGGGCAAGCGGACCCTACTTACCCATCCTGCGACCATCGGCTGGAGGCATTCCAGACAGAACCAACGTCCTCTAAACTGCATGGCTGTCGGCCCGGCACACTGTGACAAGGCCATAGAGACCGGTCATATGTTTGCCCTGTAACATGTAGTTCACCGGCCACCCCTGGAGCAACGGGGTATGTCGTGGACGGCCCAGAGCACATGGACTCCAAAAAGGCTATGTCTTCTCCCAACGCTAGGCAGAAAAAAAACAGGCTTCCTGAGGCGGAGCGAGGGATATACCCGGGGGCCCCGCCCCCTGGGAGGTGCTATACTGAGAGGTGTTTTAACACTCGAGGTGCTGTTTTTTCTGCCTAGTCTCTCCTGAAAGGAAGGTGGTATAACCCTAAGGTCAATTGCTGCTGTGTCCGTCCATGAACGGAAGAGAAAAGCTTTGGCGTGTACCTAATTTTTAGTGGTACTTCCTGTTACTCTTTTTGGCCGCTTAGGCAGCTCCTCTCGCCCTAGGCGGCCCCTCCCCGCCAGCGTTTTTCTGCCACACAACACAGGTCCCAGAAGATCAGCAGGCCAATAGAGTGCAGCGTGATTCGCGCATGGTGCGCCCAGCCATGAAGCCGTCACGGGCCAGGTGCCCACAGTTGCTATGACGGCGCCGAGGAGAAGAGCAAGCCTCGGGCGGCCGCATCGCTGGACCGTGGGGCAGGTAAGTCGGTTTATTAAAAGTCAGCTGCTTTTTGTAGCTGCTGACTTTTAATAAACGGAAAAAAAAAAAGGGGGGGGGGGGTGGTGGAACTCTGCTTTATTTG